>CAJNOJ010000026.1:157111-652556 GCA_905250025.1 Adineta ricciae
GGGGAGATTAATTATATAAGAAATGATCGTCGACAGCCTCAGGTCTAATCGATAACCGAGGAGGGAGAAAGAGAGCAAGCGTGCATGAATGGCCTCGAGATTTGCCGAGTGTGTAAAATAAAATTACGCTAAACGTCATCATTATTTCTTCATTGAAATTGTGCAATTCGACATGAATAAGATTTCGTATGAAGTGCAGTTGTCACTGACAGACTTTAGATACACATCAAAGGTGAACACATCATTTCTCCCTTTCTGCAAGGAAAATCATTTTAAAATACATTTGACATTTGAATCAGTGTGTCGCTGCGTGTATTAGATGTTGGAGTATACTCGACCGTCGGTCAGCTTCTGTCTGTCCTTTCCTCTTTTCTTCTTTTTTTTCTATTTCTATAGATACAATCGCACTGAGAGTAGTATTATGAGAGACAGAGAGAGAAAGGAAATTTGATGATGATGATGATGATGATGATGATGATGTCTGTTCTTTGGCATCGAATGTGTGTAGAGAGGAGAGAAAGAAAAGGAAGAAAAGGGATGAGAAAGCTCAAAAATCAGTAGTAGAAGAACAAATAACGAACGTTATCATTTTCTTTTTATTCTAGTCTATCGTCATAGACCATGATTGATAAGTTTTTCTTCGTTTACGTGTTTACTATTTATCCAATTGTTCAAACGGTTAAAGAAGGTGAACACATTCATCGGAATCTCTATCTCACTTTCATTTTCTGCTTTTTCTTCTAGTTGTTATCCTAGATACACGTGAAGCGCGAGATTACCTGAATTGGTATAAGATGTCTGGCAATGGAAATCTAAACGATGGCTGGGGCGAATTAAGTTTCGAAGCGAAAATGTTTCCGACGCTCTTGTTATCATCATCGACATCCACCTTATGGCGAACACAGTATGTATGTGATATAACATCGGAACGTCGAGTCGATAATTGGTTGCGTTCGCCGTACTTCAAACGTCAACAGGCTCAACGGATTGAGATCGAATTAGGCTTTTCCATTCGTGATTGTTCGACATTTCAAACACCGAATGAAATCCGTTCCTGCCGAGAAACTTTCGAACTTTATATACATGAGAACGATCAGGATTATGATAATCATCTTTGGTCGTCGTATAAACTCGTGGATATTATCGCCGGAAACCGTTTTACCTCGAATAACTACGGCAGTCAATCAGTAGCGAATCGAAACAATCTCACTGTGAATGTGAAAACACGTGGCATATCGATAACGAAAAATGGCTTCTACATAGCTTTCCGTGACCAAGGTGCTTGCATATCACTATTATATGTCAAAATATTCTATCGTTTATGTGAAGAAAAGTCCATCGGTCTCATACATTTTCCTGAAACGCCAACGGGCGCATATTTAACAGACATTGTTGAACGCGATGGCATATGTTCAATCAACTCGAAGATGATTCGCAAGCCGTTAGGTTTCTGCAAAGGCAACGGCGAGTGGACATTTCAAGAAACGTCCTTACACGATAGCTGCCATTGTCAACAGGGTTATGAATTACTTATTGATAGCAATTCCAAGAATAATAGCCTTTTATCTCGTGCCATTTGTAAGGGTATGTAAAGAAACTGTTCGATTAGAACTAATGAAATTTGTTCCGATGATTTTTTTTGATTGAGTTATTCCATATAATAACTAGCTGGAACTTGTTAGGATGAAGATTTTTCTATCCTTGAGAGACGCATCTTTCATATTTGTATGACAATAACCTTGTACGCTATCGACTACAATGCATGCTATTGTATGTTCAATACTTGTAATTAACTTTGACGATCGCCTTGTTCATTTCACAGAAGAATGAAAATAATCGTTCAATGTGTCGCATACCTTTTCATCTCGATGATTCTTTCATGCTACATTAACTTAATCATCTCATTAGATTTTCTCTTCGACTTTTACTTTAGTTTGTTCTCTTGGAACGTTCAAATCCACGGTTAGTAATGAACAACGTTGCGAACAGTGTCCATTGAATAGCCATACGAAAGAGAAAGGTTCAACGTCTTGCATTTGCAATCAAGATTTCTTTCGCTTGAACTCGTCCGTTATCAATTCATCGTGTATCGGTAAGCGATAGTCTTGTGTCTTAATACGATATTGGAACTATTTTATTGAATATAAATATAGCCCGACCAAATGAACCAGAAAATGTAACGATTGATGATATTGATCAAGTTTCAGTTTATATCTCATGGAAGCAGTCCACTGATAATGTATACCATATTGAATGCACTCATACGATATCTTGTGAGTCGTATATAATCTATCAGCCCAATCGAACATTTGTCAATGGGTCAAGGTAAGGCGTGTTTGAAGTTTTCGATGATGTCTTCGAGAAGAAAACTTTCAGAGTAAAGATCATTGGTTTGGACGCCGACACGAAATATAAAATAAGAATTTATGCTGAACAAGTTTCCACTCATCTTTACAGTCAATCGGTTGACTTATCATTCACAACAAAATCAGCTGGTATTGTGAACTTAATTGTTATCTCTTCTCAGGAGACAAACTGAATCTTTGTAGTTTCAAAACAAGTTCGTAATATTCAAATTCGTCGTACAGCATTCGATCAAGTTGTTATCACATGGTCAGCCGATGATTTTGATCAATACCATATTCGTTACTGGCCACTCATCGCTGAACAGAATAAGATGTTTGCTGAAGTCGCAGTCAATAATTTCACCTTAAAAACAACGTCAGACATATATAAATTTCAAATACGTGCTCACACAAAACTTGGCTGGACTGCATATAGCGAAGAAATGATTATATCATTACGTTCAATATTCATCGATCAGCCGTTCTCTTCGGAAGTGACGAGAAAACTTGTGGAAAATAAAAATATTCTTCTCATCAGTCCTTTGATCATTCTTGGATTGATTATAACAGTGATTATTCTAGCAGTTCTGTACATCAAAAAGTAAGAAAACGATTCACAAATGAATGGAATATGCATTATCTTTTTAGAAAACGAGTTTGTCGATCGAAGACAGCGAGCGATTGTGAATCTCTCGATTACCAAAAACGACAAGGTTCGTATCACAGTGTATCACTATCCTCTATTGTCCTTCTCTTTAGTTAGCGGACATTATGGGCCTGATACTTTCTTCAATTCAGGATGTACGTATCCAATATGAAAGATTATCACATCTATATCTTACTCGGATTCATTTCAGGGTCGGCGCCATTGTGGCCTTCCATAAGTACAACAACAAAGACTTATGTTGATCCTCATACGGTCTGTATTCTAACTTCATTGACGCAATTTCATCTAATCCTATTTCTCTTTTTTTTTCAGTACGAAGATCCGACAAAAGCAGTGAATGATTTCGCACATGAACTCGATCCGAACTCGATTGTTATCGAATCGGTCATCGGCGGAGGTATATATTAACTTGAATTACGTTCGATTATATAACTGACTTCGTTTCTCTCATACTCGATCGTCTATTGTGAGAGAATCATCACATCATAGATCATCTTACATGTGTATACATCATCATCAATTTTCTATGTTTTCTCTTTCTTCTATTCGAGGCGAATTTGGTGATGTCTGTCGAGGCAGATTACGGAAAGGCAATTCGATGAAAGATATTCCAGTAGCAATTAAAACATTAAAAGCAGGCGCAACAGAAAAGACTCGTCTGGATTTCTTGTCGGAAGCGAGTATCATGGGTCAATTCAATAATGAAAATGTCATCTTTCTCGAAGGTGTCGTTACTAAGCATCATCCAATTATGATTATTACAGAGTACATGGAGAATGGGTCATTAGACACATATCTTCGAGTAAGTCGATTGAAGTTGTCAAAGAGATGTATTAGGAAAATTCTTTTAGGCAAACGAAGGAAATACATGTCTGGATACGTTACAATTAACACGTATGTTACGTGGCATTGCTTCCGGAATGAAATACTTATCTGAAATGAAATACGTTCATCGAGTAAATTAAAAGAAAAAATGAGAAAAGAACAAGTTGTAGAGGGTGATTTTCTTTTCTTCTTCTAGGATTTAGCAGCACGAAATATTCTTGTTAACAAAGATCTCGTTTGTAAAGTAGCGGATTTTGGTTTAAGTCGAGAGATTGATGAAGGAGAAAGTTACACAACCAAAGGTGGAAAGATCCCCATACGATGGACAGCTATTGAAGCAATTGATTATCGAAAATTTACATCAGCATCTGACGTTTGGAGCTTTGGTGTATTATGCTGGGAAGTGGTCTCGTTTGGTGAACGACCTTTCTGGAATTGGTCAAATCAAGATGTGATTAAAACAATCAAGAACGCCTACCGTCTTCCGCCACCTATGGTTCGTTGATAGAAAAGCAAATAAGAGCGTGTAACTGTTAAAATTTCTTTCACCTTTTGCAGGGTTGCTCAGATGTGCTTTATCAATTGATGTTAGCCTGTTGGAACGATAATTATTTGCAAAGACCCAAATTTTGTGATATCGTTCAACAATTGACACAATTCATTCAAGTACCAAATGTTTTAATTCCATTAGCAAAACAAAAGTAAGAAATGTTGAATGAGATGAGATAAATCGTGACTGATTAGACGCATTCGCATGATTTTCAAATATCACGAATGCGATTTCTTTTGATTGACTATGACCGGAATAGATGACGACGTCTAGCGATGATTAACACGCACTGTAAACTTCCGAGACAACCTTGATGGAAACAAAATTACGTCAGCATTCTTCTTATCTAATCACACATCTTTTGCTTTAGATTCGTCTTCGTTAATCATCCAGATGAACCAAATCTTGCACAACTAACATCAGTCACCGACTGGCTACATAAACTTCAGCTTGACCGACTACTACATTTATTCCTCAATCTTGGTTATACCAATCTTTCTCAAATATGCCATTTTAACCTAGCAGATCTCAAAGAATACCTTGGTAATCACGTGACAATCGACGAACAAAATCATTTGATGGATAGTTTAACTCATCTACGATCTCAACTTGTATTGATTTCTTCGAATTCATTGATCACTAGTGAGGGTTACCTTGTCTAAATGAACAACAGTGATTTTCCGACGAGTTTAAACTGCCCATGTAATCAACTCTAGTCAAAAGCTAAGTCGCGTATTCCAAAACGTGTTCATGCGATGATTTTCTCTGGTGATACCATATTGTACATAGAACAAAACGAATTTGAAACTCTTGATGTGTGTATTCGATGGTCTGTTGTTTTTAGGCGTCTTTTTCTCTTTTTCGACTTTCTTCTTGTTCAAACTTATATTTGTAAAAGAAAACTGTTCAATATAAATGATTCGTGATATCGATGGAAATCACTATTGATTATTTATCTAATGAATAGATTGAATGCATTTCGGACACTCATGACCAGTGAGTAAAATCAGTGCTGAGTGAATGAGAATGATGTAAGATGAAATAGCATCATGATGGACATGCACAGACTAAATGTGCTATTGCTTTTGTATAGGAATAAACGTCAGATGACGAGACGGAGTTTATAAAGTGGTTATCTTTCATTTAATAATGATGTTTTTCTTTTTTTCTATTGATGAAAACGAGCAAATAAATAATAAAATATGCTAATGAACAAGCACAAGAAAAATAATTCTTCCAATTGCTATTAAATATAAGAATATTCATAGATGTGTATATATTTACCATAAATAGACATAGTTTAGATGATGCGACTCTTGCGATTTCGTGCCAATGCTTCGGCTATGTACACTGCCATGCCAACAAAAGCAATCACTGAGGCAATAACAGCGCCTATAGAAAACGAATACGTGACATTGGTTAATCTCGAAGGCAACAAAAAAGGAACGGATCATATTACTATGCTGATATGCATTATATGGAGCAGCACTATACCAACGACTTGCGACAATGGCTGCTCCGACACCGAAAACAAAGAGAGCAATAGCTGCAGCAAATGCGTAGATTGTTCGAAGACGATTCAGTGGAGCAACTGTTCCGTCTGTTATCATTAACTGTTCGATTAAGAGGAAGCCAGTTAAACATAACACTACATATTCAAAAGAGAGAAGAGACAAAATTTCGATTTGAAACTATCGTTGGTATCACTTACGTAGAGGAAATATGATCGAATAGCTCATTCGATAAGCAGAGAAAACTTCGTTCAGTGGATGATTAACGTGACAATGTATAACACCGACAAGTGTAATCACACAGGCTATTGCCATTAGAATGATAATCGTACGTCGAAGGTCCATTGCACAGTTGAACACAAAACCAAACTGCCTTCGATGAAGAATTGATTGCCTTTGCAAGTTTATTTCCTATTCGAAACACTCAAACTACTTTAGTACTCAACTATAGGGCACTTTCGCTTTCACCGAGAGATATACAAATAGAACAACAAGTCTAAATAAGAAGAAAAGCGAGATAGACAGAGAGAGATGTAGAAGCTTAATGTTCTTTTATCAATCTTGTCTTGTTGACGGCAAGAACACATATCTATCGAATCGATCGTAGATTAATCAAACATACGAAAAGGCGAATACATTTCTTCGAATGTAAAGATCTCTCGAAAGAAAATAACTTTCTTTGTTGTTAATCGTATTTGAACATCACAATATCATGGTCGATCCTAATGAGAGAGTACAAGAGAGATGAGAACAAGCAATAGCGATATTTAGAAACCGACTAAAGCCAGAATATTTTCACGTTCGATGAGATAATCTCCAAACAATTGCTATTTTCGCAAATACACATGCTACTAATCATCAAGGCAAATACCGATAATCGATGTCGGCTAGTAAAAGAAGCCTTTTAAGAACATGCGTGATCGTTGGGTTCGATGCATTTATAGAGCTGTTTACGCGTATAATATGCCATCAAGATGCTTATGTCAGCTATGAGATAGACGAACTCTTCCTTTTGTAACCATGAAGATAGCAGCATATACAAAGGATAAGAAGATTTATTTATAGAAACGAGCTCGAATGACGTAATTCATTGTTTACCAATTGCGAGTATTTCTACTTGTTTTTATTGATGATTTAAAATCATTTTATTCATATTAACCAACTAAACATACATATATATATACAAAGCACAGAAATTGATTGGTTTCTAAAATATCGCCTAATTTCCTAAGAAATTTATCGTTGCATTTTAATACAAAATGTGGTAGTAATCATCGACATGTTAGTTGGTATATGTACATCTAATGAGCTTTCAACAAACAACAAAAACAACTGTTCAACTGAACATACATTTGGACAGAAAGGACAAGAGTACGAGCAAGTATGTTAATCTTTGTCGTCGCCATCGTCTGGATCTTCGATAATGTAATCAGTAGAATCAATTTGTTGTTGTATTGTTTGATCGTAGTTTTGCATGATGTCGACAAGATAGTTGGGAGTTGTTTGAGCGTTGGACAATAATTGTGGATGTTGCTGTGCTTGTTGTGTTTGCATGTTGAGAAAGCAAAATTTTATCAGATAGTTGTTACTATGGTTTGGATCACGAACTAAACCAAATGACTGATCGAATACTCCTATGCATGTACCATGTTGATGGATTGTACCATGAATTTGTATGAGAACAAGGCCGTGTTGGGATTCTTCAACTTTATTTGACTGAGGATTGGGACAGAAACGTAATTCTTGATTGGTTACGTAAGCACGTAGGATATCACATACATAATACGAACCTAAAACTCGACGATTATTCTCATGAATGAGAGTTAACTGACAGTCCGGAAAGAAATGATCTGACGTAAATGTTGAGATATTGTTCCACGAAGTGTAGAACCACTCAGTGAATTGATGAGATAACTGGCTGTTACCAGGCAGCTTAGCTGCTGGGACAATGCTGTTATTGTTGTTGTTGTTGCTATTATTATTAGCTATCGCTTGACAACCATTGTTCCAAAAATCGATGATCTGTTTGACAAGTTTAACCTAAATTGAAAAGATGCCTTCAACGAGAGCAAAACACGCGACGATATGTGAAAATGATGTCAAATAAGGATTCGTTTCTTTCATGGGAGGTCATTGAATGTCTGCATACCTTATCAGTGCCTGGACCAACAGGAATGGACTTTTTCGCTAAATATTGCATGAGAATATCTCTCCGAATCTTCTTTCGTCGTAACAATTCCATCGCTGATTGTGAACATTTCAAACAAGCATCAATCGCCTCCGAACGCTGCAACAGAAAGAAGACGAGTATAGAGACATTCACACGAAAACGACACCATTCGCACTTACGGATTCAGTGGATATCATTGATTTTGTAACTGTATCTTTAACTGACATTAATTCGTCATCAGTTAGCATTGACAGTAATTCTTCGGCTCCTCTTTGTTCACAGGTGTTCATATCTAAAAATATTTAACCAATTAAACGACAAGAAGAAGAAGGAAAAACAAAATCATGATTTGCTTTTATTCCTAGTAAAATTTAAAAACCAGCCCATTCTCTTTACATTCTCGTCTAACCCAAAAGACCGGATAGGAGAAAAGAAAACTTGTACGAATATAGAATATAGAGAGAGAGAAATATGAATGTATATGTAACATAGAATTCACAAAAGGTGAAGAAAAACAACGAAGATATTGTTAATGTTTAAAGAAAAGAAAAATAAAGAAGTAGATCACAATTGAAGACGAACATAGAGATATGAAGAACGAAACAGTCATTCATTTCGAAACCCGATTGCCATTTATTTCGAGTAATACACACGGTAATAGAGTGTTTTCGAACGCCATAATGAATAGCTATTGTCAAACTTCAGTAAATAAACTCCTTGACCGGGATATGAGTGACTACCAGCATGAACTTCTTCGTGACAATCGCGGCGATATATAGGAACAATTTCATCTTGAGGTGGTTTCGGAGGTTTGTTCGTACTTCCACTTCCTTTTTCTATATCCTTCTTCTCTGCTACAAAAATTCAAAGGAAAGATTACACCCGTGGAATATGTCAAAGTGAATACGTACGATTTGCTCCATCTTCGTTTTCTTCTTCATCGCTGGAATCACTTACATGAACAGTGACAGTGTTTGTTGGCGATTTACTCCATTCAAAATAAACACCGAAGCCGAGATCGTAATAATCAGTGGCGAATTCCCAAAATATGCATTGACCATCTTCATGTGTTGGGACACGTACCTGAAGTTTAATCGGTTAATTGTATATGAAAAGAAGCAAAGGAAGCTTTTCTTTTAATTAGGAAAGGCAATCTCGTAATAAGTTTATTCCGTTCGAATTCTTTATCCTTCTTTTCGAATGACATGTCAGATTAAGAAAAGACTAAAACAAGACTTACTGTGACTGTTTCACCACTGCCAACTTTAATTACAGCATCTTTTTCTTTACGTATTTGCTCTTTGAATTCTTTAACGTCTTTTCTTGTCCACATGTTCGCCGGAATTTGTTTTGGGGCTTCTACTTTTATACGATAATTATGAAAAGATGTTAATCAACAAGATAAGCTTCAATACATACCAGTATTTTCTGTCTCCGCCGGTAAAACGAGCTCGCCATTTGCACCAATTACTGGTGTTGTAAGTGCCTCACCATTGACGGCATCGGAGTGTGTAGTAGCTAATTCGTTATTGATCTGTGTCAGTGGAAATTGTTGGTGTGGCAGTTCGGTGCCAACTGACGGTTGCGAAGGAATGTGTGTAATCGGCTCCAATGGGGTGTTGAGGGTGAGCGTTTCAAATTGGGTTTGAATGGGGGGCATTGGTTCTAGTTTGATTTCTTGAGCCACGACCTGACTAGTTGAAGGTGATTGAAACGGCATTATTGGCGGAGGAGGGTGTGCCAAAGGTGGTAAGTGGTGAGGAGCAGGACCAACAGGCGACATATGTTGAATAGGAACATTGGACGCAGGTGGTGGAATAATGGTCGATGGTGATGGGAGATTCGCTACTAATGGTGAGGAAACTGCATGCGTGGGCGATGTTGCTGTGGGTATATTAGCTTGTGTTGGTGGTTGAACGATATTGAGTGAAGTTGGTGGTGATACCGAGTTCATTGCTGGTGGCGGAATTATATTCGCTGCTGGTGGAGGGATCATTGTCATCGGTGGTGGCAATACCTCGGCATTCGTTGGTGTTAATGGTGATGAGGATTGTCCCATTGATGGTATCACATTTTCCGCTGGCGGTCGCTGTTCTGTATTCATCTTCTTAAAAGCAAATTCAATTTAACTTTCGCAATTAGAAAAAATAGAGTCATACATTCTGAAACTGTTGTTGTTGATCAATTAATTGTTGTTGATAGACTTGTTCCATGTACTGTTGAAAATGTTGCTCTTGCAGTTGTCGAATTAATTCTTCTTGCTAAAATTAGACTTCCGTCATGAACATCTCCAAATTCACTAGATATACTGACTGCTTGTTTGTTGTCTTTGTATTGTTGTTCGGCGTACGCTTTGAACTGCGAATACGTTTGTTGACTGAGTACGTCTTGGATTTGCTTTCTGAAATAGTATTCATTTTCGAAAAGGACTCGCTTTGGAAAGCAAATTTACCTTTGAAAATCTTCTCGTTTCTTCTGCTGCTTCTCTAAACGTGAATAATGTGCTAATTCGTATTGTCTGACGCGTTCAGCTTGTTCTTCTAATTCACGGCGAGTTTCATCGTTGCTTCTAGATGGGAAAACGATTGTTTTAAATACTCAAAGATAATTTCCTTCTCTGTAAAAAAAAAGGTGCTGTGTTCACAAACACGTTATCAATATGATTAAATATGTAACTTCTGGTTTGTTGAGAAATTTAATTAAGAAACGGAATGAACAAGAGACGTTAAAGGAAAACTATATATGTGTGTGTGTGCGAGCTATCTTATGTTCATAATTTTGACGAATAGGAAAGCAATTTGCTTAACTTTCTTTTTTCCTTCGCGTTGAAGAACAACAACCGACGTGACAGAAACAAAGAAAAAAGATGAAGAAGAAAACTCGAAGCTCAGAGAAAATCTTCATCTTTCTTCTCTTACACTTTATTTCCTTTGAAGCAGATTAATTCCAGATGCAAGTATATTATGGCAGATTCGCGAGGAGCAGCTCTGTCTACATTATTTTCTTTCATTTTGAGCTCATCGACTGAGAGAAAGAGTAAAAAACGGCCGCTCAAACCAAGAAGATAATGAATGCAAAAAAAAAAACTAGACAGATAATAACACGGACGTACAAAGAATAAAAGGGCGAATCTTATCATTGGCTTCCGACAGGTATGGCAGAAGAGAGAAGAAAAACTGACGAGATGTCGAGGTATTCAAAGAGTCTATTATTTGAGAAAATTTTCCAGCTGAAAACTTTCAAATAAATTTGCAGTTAAGATGATGAACAAAAACTTGCTTTTCTTTTTCTTACCCGATCTGATGTGGCGCGTCACTTGCAATCTGTTGCGATATGATATAAGATCGAAACGATGCACATCGCTCTAATAATAATTTCACATACTCTTCCATTGCTTGTTCTTTTGACATATCTCCTAAGGCAATCCATGCTTGTCTTTCGAAAAAAAAGAGAGGAAAAAAATTTCATCAGAAAACCAAATGATAATTCACTCACTTCCGATCATTTCCAACGACATCAAGAAATCCGACATCTTGTGTATGAGATGCATTCCATTTACCTATTTTCGTTTGCTTCGACAACGCTATCAAACGTATGTTATCGCCGTACTTTAATTGAACATCGCTACTTCCTTGTTTTTCTACAAGAAAACGTCAACGTCTGATATTTGGTACTTCGCCGAGTCGAAAATACCTTTTAGAAATTGTCTAGCCATATAAAATAATTTTTCGAGCGAAAAGCCAAATTGATCCGGAAGATTTTCTGATTGTAACGCTTCTTTCATAGTGGTTTTCGTCGTACTAGGTGGCGGTACGATATTAATTTGACCTAAACAGTTTCCGGCGAGAATTTCATCATAATATAATGCCATGCATGTACGAAGTAGAGTTGACCGGTCGACTGTGATGGGATGAGGCGACGACACAAAACGCGTCGAGAGACCAATGGATGGACCAATGAGATAACCAATAAGAAAAAATGTTGCTGTCGGAGGTTAAATATTGATTGTCATGTCGACTAATTAGTTCTCATTGGCTTACAGTGCGTTTCGTTTTATGGGTGAGTATATCTCAGGGAGAAGAGAAAAGAGAACGAAAGAGCGAAGAGATCTCGAAAATGATGGTGTACATTTTGTTTTGCCTACATGAAAATTATGGAGAAATGAAGGACAGAAAGAAAGTGTAACTCGATAGAGAGCAATACAAAAGATGAAACTCGTAATGAGATGTAAAATTCACTACTGAAAACGAAATGTCACGAATAATCATAATCTTGAATGTATAATAAACTTCTTGCAAATGTCAGTGTAGCACCCAAGTGTTCAGAATAAACCAGGGGAAGAATTTGAACCAGTTGTGTAATTGTGTTTTTTCATTGTGTGTCACGAACGCAAATGTATCCTTGATGTTTATTGAAAAATATCAAAATAAGTATGACAGTATACTTTAGCGGCTAACTCGTGATTACCTTTTGTCCTTCAACTTAATTATGAAGTTTATTTTTTTGTTATTTTCCACTCGAACTATGACAGATATTGCACGAATATAACTGTCTTCACCATTGCTTACGAGTTCGAATGAGAAGGGGTGTGAAACAAGTCATATTGTTATGTTGTTTTCAATAACTAATTGCGTGCTTCGATCTGTGTAACATATAAAATGGGAACGGATATGACTTTCAACAGTGCATTATTATCCATAATCTTATTATTTATCATAAAATGCTACGATTTGGGTCTCTTTTTTGTTGTTTACAATGTTTGTATCTGATTGGACAAGTTTGTGGACACGGTTATCTCGCTGACCCACCAGCGCGTAGTTCGGCATGGCTATTCGATAAGACGTTCGATCAGTGCTGTCGATACTATAACCATGCACAGATGTTCTGTGGAGGAGCGTATCGTCAGTGGACTGTGAATGGTAAATACCATGCCATCTCGACAATATCTTAGAAATCTTGTACATTTATAGGTGGTAAATGTTCTATCTGTGGAGAAGCATATGATCTCAAAGACAAACTATTCGATCTGGGTGGTAAAATGTATTTGGGCAAAATTGTACGGACATATACTCAAGGTGCTACAATACCGGTGACAGTTATCGTAAGTTCACTCGAATAGCGAATACACTTGTATCTCTCTTTTGTTTTTAAGTTAACAGCAAATCATTTAGGCGTGTTTGAATTTCGTGTCTGTAATATCGACAATGATCCAAATCAGGATGCTACACAAGCATGTTTGAATTTAAACCTTTTGAATGTCACCATTGAGACGTCACCAACAGGTGTCGATCGCGAATCAACGCAGTATCCAGTTAGTCGATTGGCAGCGACTGTACATTTGAATGTTACACTTCCCCCAAATCTCGTGTGCAAACATTGTGTCTTTCAATGGAAATATCGAACAGGTAACAGTTGGGGCTCGTCGAATGGCAAAGCATGTCTTGGTTGTGGACGAGAAAACGAAGAGTTCTACGGTTGCTCGGATATAGCCATTAGAAGTGCGAACGAATCTGCTCAAATCGAAAGAGCAGAAGCAGCTACCAAATCATCTAATATGACAGTACCAACTTCAGCACCAATCGCGCAAACAACGGCAGTATCCGAAGTATCTCTGCGAAAATGTCGCTCAGCAGCAACATTCAGCGAAACATTTGATTTAAGCTCGATCATGAATAGATATTGTGAAACAGTTTGTTCCGAAAATTGTTCTTCGGACAAAATACTTGGCAATTCAGTGCTTTACGAAGCGTGCGTAGCCACATGCGGTAAATTATGTGTTTGCGAGTAAATACAATGTATCAATTGCAAAGGACATTTTAGTACATATGTATAAATGCATTTTTTTTGCACCGAAACGCGTTCTGTACACTGTTAAATTGTTTTTACATTTTTATTCGCAATAAATCTATCAACTTACTCATACATCTCCGAACATAAATCATCAATTGCGTAAAGGGGTGGATATGGGCGTGAATTGAAAATAGATACATTTCTCTCACGTTCACACGTATACATTGAAGACTTTTTAAGTAGCGTCATTTTTCTTGGTTTCTGTGGAAACTAACGTGCATATTCTAATCAAATTGCTCAGTGATCTCGTTCATGTAAGGATATCCATGTATTGTTGTGATGAAATTTTAATGAGAAATCGTATCAGTCTAGAGTGCAAAAGAAGCTTCGTGAGAAAGAACACATGCTCATTAGACATGCGATCTTCCGGAAACAGAATCTCTACATTTCATCGATATGCTTGAGTACATTCTAAGGGTAAGTCGAGCAAAATTGCGATGCATTCTTTGAAATCAATAGAATAGTCCATGTATTTGTTGAGCAATAGACTTGTTTACTTTCCTAAGGAATTTTTTCCTGCCACTGTTTACCTCTGTGATCAATATTTTCCTATCGCTAGCTCCGACATCAGACGTCAACAAACGATTGAATAAAACTGAAGTTTCTTCCTCCGATAAGACCATTCTATTGTTTGAAGCGGAAACTTACAAACAACGTTTGCCATTGCCGGCTACTGTAAGTAAACTTTTTCTCAACTAATTCTCCAGTCGTATCTGGCATGTAGTTAAGAGCTATTAGAAAGCATACCGTTCGTTCGAATGTCATACACGATTGGGGCTGTGAATTAAGACTCGTAACCCGATAAAGATATTTATTAGTTTTCTTTTTTCTTCGGCAAAAAAAATCAGGAAATATACATGAAAGACAAGTTAAATTGATGGATAAGTTCTTTGGAATGTGGGGATTTGTATAAGATTTGTAACCAACCGATCGATCGACTGGTCTGCATCATTGTCAATTAGCAGTGTCGGTGGGTAATAGAGTGACAGTTGAGGAAATAACGTGCGAAGTAATGTCCAAACATTACTGCGTAGTGTTGTGAGACTAGTTTGATGTGAACATGGCGAACGCTCGGAGTTATCTATTGAGCAGCTACTATTCGGACGGGAAATCTGCGCTTTACTAGAAAGAAATCAAATGCGATTGATATCAAAAGCTCTCGCAACTTACACGAGGGATTTTTTTTCATCAGGCATAAGAATTTTATCAGTTAGGAAGCATGTCGAAAACGTCGATTTAGGATTGCTTAATTTATCAACATCATCATCTTTGTCTATTTTTATCAATGTTGTGTCCAGCCGAGGTCGTTTTGTTTCTGACAGCATCAAACGAGATATACTGTGCTGCCGTTCATGCTTCGACATATGTCTGTGAAAGAACGAGGGAAAAACATAGTTAAAAAAGAAATTCATTTCAGTGCAAACTTGCCAACCTTATGTTAATGGTTGAGTAATTACATTTTTGACAACGGATAACGCGGTTATTTAAATGACATCTCTAAAAGAAAAGAAAATCTTGACGACAAACGCGAAAATTAAGTGAATGTGAATTACAATATGACAATCATATTTGGATTTTAATAATGTCGCGTACGAACACAGATGACACTGTCGAACATTGACACCTAGCTCGCCGTGTTCTTGGAAGAGATGTTCGCGAAAATTGTTGATGTCTTTGAATGTTCGAGTACATTGACTGCATATGTGAGGTAATTTCGATGATTCATTGACAGATGATCTTCGCGCGAACATAGGGAAAAGAAAATTCACTTTGATTAATTGAATAATCGACTTACGAGAGCGGTTTTTCTATTACGAGAGAATTCATTGATGGAACAAATCAGTACTTAGCATGAACTAGAATAAAAAACGAAAAACTTCAATATCGATGTCGTCAAACGAACCTGTTCATCGGTTTTTTGCTTTTGGCATTCGTTAAAACAAATAGCTTCGCACGCTTTCCCCTTTCTTTGTCACTTTGATTAGCGTCGGCAAATGTGGTCAGACTAAGCAATATATTGACGAAGACGATGACGACGATTACTATTTTTACATAATTTCTTGCGTATTGTTTTATGTCAATAGACATGAGGACGATACATAGTGCAAGTGTGTATGTATGTATGTGTCAGCATTTACGTAACCCATTAAGAAAGAGCGACGGATTGTGGCAATAGATAGATGAATGTATACATGTGTGTGTGTGTATGTCATCGTTCAATCCTTCGTTATTTTTCTTCTCCTCTCCGTCTATTCTCGTTTATAATTGCATGTAATTTGACCAACACGTAGAGAAATCACCAATATGAACAATTTATGGGTTGATGAGACATTCGTTTAAAAAAAAGATTTGTTAATCTGTTCTTGATGATGATCATCATTTCGCTATTTTCCAAAACATGAGTGTCGATGAGAGAGAGAGAGAGAGACGATGCACTCGTTCAAGTATCTGTATATTTTTCTAAACAGTTAATTAAATCATCGAAGTTCGAAGAAAAGGAAGCGGAAAGCAATGTCATCATTCAATAGAAATCTATTAATGATTTGTCGTTTTTAGATTCTTTGGAAAATAATAGAAAAAGAAGAAAGAAAATCAGTTACGAGATATAACATCGAGAAAAGAAACGAAGAGGAGGAAGAAGAAACTTCAGAGAAAAAAAAAAGAATTAGAAATACAGAACGATAGGAAATCTTGCAGAATAAATCGAATTAATGATGAAATAAGCGTGCATCGACAATTCATTCATGACATTTGTTCATTATCCTACTCATTGCGATTTTTCCACTATCAATCCAAGCAGAAGTTGATTCTCTTTGATGGTATGCATCTGTTTTTCTTTTGAATCTGAAGACACATCTCTGCGCGTTCAGTGTGCACTTATCTGTATATACATCTACCTATCTTTTTTCAGATAAAAGAAATAATGAGACGAGAGAAGCGCACAATATTGCCTGTCATTGTGGATATACTTTGTTACTCATTAGAATGTGTGGAAGCACAGATCTCGAGAATTTCAATTCGATGATATTTCTACTTTTACTAACATCGAAGTTTGTTTTTCCTTTTGCGCACTGGAATTCTTTTTCAAACTCTCCTCGTATATCAGACGATTCGTTTTCCATCGAAAGATGAACAGTTCGAATTCTCCTAATTATAATTGATTACAGCCATGATGAGAGAAGAGACAAAAAGGAATTTTTCTTCATTTCCTTTGTATATGAATATTACCGGATGTACATACAAAGAGAAATAAAGAGTGTCATCTAGATTTCCTCTGATTTCGTGTTATTGTTATTTGTTTGCTTTTCTTTTTTCTGTCTTATTATAGTGTTTAATTTCTCGTATCGGAAGACGTCAATATCTATCCTATTATTATTAAAGCTTCTCTTCTCCAACTGAAAAGCAGACACTCGCTGTATTCGTTCTCATGTGGCTAGTCATTACGTTTTGTATTGGATTTTTAATTTCAAACGTGTGCTTGGCAGCAGTCAACAAAGATTTCAATGAAAAATGTCATTTTCTAGGAGAAAAATGTCAAGATAACAGTGATTGTTGTTCAGATTTCATTTGTCGCTCGGATCAAGGTAGATATACCTGGCTTGATGTTGTAGTCGAATGAAAAAAAGCATCAATAATCGATCTTTTTCTTTTTAATCAATCCTAGCAGGCAATATTTGTTCATCATCAAGACCTCACCAACGTTCGAAACGTAATATAGACGACTCAATCATTCCGCCATATTACAATCCAAAGAATCAACTATATCCCTACGGAATTAGTAAACCCATATTACCATTTTATAAGGGGCTAGGTCTGAAGACAACTGATGAAAGCAAGAAGATGGGTAAGGAAAATCGATTTGTGAATAGGTTTGATAGTGTTTTTATTTAGAATGGGATCATTGTCAATTTCATGAAGAGTGCGGTGAGGGCAATTGTTGTTACGTTCATTTTCGATTTCGTAGTTTACCCAAATGGTTCTGCCGGCCGAATCGAAATGAATTAACCGGCTTGTGTGAACCTTTAACGAAATATCGTTCACTTAAGGATGTATCAGCATGGAAACAACTGCAAGAACAGCAAGAGCAAGAACAAGAACAAGAACAATGATTATTGTTAAATCCAAGTGCGCACATCATGACGTTGAACAAAGAGACAAATAAAAAAAGACGAGAAAATTCTCCAATAAAAAAATGACTGCAAATTCGATCATGTCTATTTCCTATACATATATACATATATATTCATCATTTTTCTTTTCTATTATATTATGATTAATATGACAAGAGCAACAAATCAAAATCGCGAAAATATGAAACGAAAGTGGCTATTTATTTGTCCCATTGAGTAATGAGAAAAATAGATGGGACATTAGCTTTCGAAAAGAAGAAAGAGAATAGATACTGCTTCGATGTTTATATATATATCATGTCCTTTTCATGTCACCACCAATGGCAAAGGAGAGTTTACGGATGGGCGATTAGTGTCTAAATGATCGATCGATGAATGGTAAAATGAGCATGTTCAAAAAGAAATGTGGACATACACGTTCACTCGCTTGCTCAGTGTAAAAGTAAGTCAAGCACGACGAACGCGTGAAATACAGTAAGAGAATACAAGAAAAAGTCTATATAGTGATCGTGACCGATGGGAATTGTGTTGCGCATCACTAGTCACAACAAAATACAACGAAATAAAGAGTCTTCTTTTTTTCTCGGTGACCATCCGTATCTCTCTCTCTCCCTCTCTTTCTTCTCCTCACCCTCGAACGTGTGACACAGAGGCATATCAATATACACATACACTCGGGTTAATTTGATCAACAACTAAAATAAAGCAGAAGAGAGCGAACATTTCGAACTATGGCTGATAGCGTAAGTGCATCCTATCCACAATCGACATCACCTGGAAATCCAGATCAACAATATGTCCAACATCAGTATGCTTATCAAGCACAAGCACCAAGCCCAGGCGGGCATCAATATTACAGCGCAGCAAGTGGTGTTGAACAGCAACAAGTAGTTCAAGATAATGGTGATCAACAAAATAGCGTTCATCAGGGTCAAGATGTTAACTATTCACAATACACACGTAGCGGAGCTGAACTTGCTAATGACCAACAAGTCAGTAGTGGTAGTTTTGCTGAACAAAGTAATGCTGGTATTGTCCAACAATACGCCGGTGCTGCTGGTCAGCTTGCTCAACAACAAGGACAAAATGGTTATAAAATCAACTTTGATCCCAACCCACAGATTATCCGTAAACATGCTAATGACGCGGTTACCTACAAGCAAGAAGTTGCTGTGCGATATTTACGACCACCAACACCACCACCACCGGGCCCTTTGATTATTAAAGAGGTACGGTTGTCATGTATTTCATCATCGTGACAAATTTTACGGTTTTCTTCTTCTCTTTCAGGTTCGCAACCCTGCCTTGCCACCAGCTCCACCTATTGTCATTCGTCAACGACCACCTCGGCCAGCAACACCGCCACCACTCATTATTCGAGAACGACCACCTCAGCCGCCGGCACAACTTGCGCCAAAATTGATTACTAAGCCATTGCCACCACCTCCACCTCCACCACGACGCGTCATCATTGAGCGAATGCCACCGCTACCGCCTAAGCCTCAAAGGTTTGTGACAACTAGTTTTCTCCGCCAATCAAAAGCATTCTTTTGTCTATATTTAGTATTATCGTTGAACGTTGGCTTCCGTATAAACAACAAAAACGACGTGTCATCTACCAAAAAGCACCACCTGTTCAACCGCCAGCGCCGCAAAAAAATCTTATTATTCAATGGGAAGGTACACAAGCACGTGTCGTCAAAGAATTCCGCAATTTAGGCATCATTAAAGCCGATCCTAATACATACATTCAACAATACGGACCACAGCTACGACCGACACAAGGCTTACCAGATTTCGTCAAGGGATTACCGACTCCTAATCTCGGCCCCGAATATGTATGAAAAAATATTTTGAAAATAACAAACGCAAACTTTGTCTTTGAACTTTCTAGACAGCGGGTGCTAATCCTGATCAAGTTGATCCGGCATTACTGGCTGGTGCTGCTGGTCCAATAGGTGGCTATGAAGCGGTTGGTGAACAAGGTCTTCTCTCTAGTGCATCCAACGGTTCATTATCGGGTGCCAATCAAGCTAGTTTTCTTCAAGAAAACGTTCAATATGCAACATATGGCGGTGCCGGAAACGGTGCTGGTCAAGTTCCTGGTGAACAAGGCGGATATATTTATCAGCAAAGTGCATACTCCAACGGAAGCACCGTTGAAGGACAACAATACGCCGGTATTTTGTAGCTCGATTTGTCTCTTTCTCCATATATCGTCATTCTTCTCTTCTCCTAGATCAGCAACAAGGTTTCGAGCAACAAGGTCAACAAGGTAACGGTTTCGTACAAAATGTACAATATCAAACAATGCCTCAGTATGGTGTCAATGGTTAATTGGAGTAAACGAAAAGCGAGAAACTGAACACGTATCATTTAAAAAAATGATCAAAAACGAATTGTTTTCTTCTTCTTCTTCTTCGTCTTTTTTTCTCTGGAAAACTATTTCATCTCACTCCAATGTCTTTCTTTCACTTTCAAACGTTTTCATTTTCTTTTTTAAACCTCACTTTCGTTTCGTTCGTTGTCCTCCTGTGTTTCATTTTCATTTCTTTCTTTTTTTTTCTATTATTGCGATCGACAAGCGATGGCCTATCTATTTGTTCCCACAATGCAAAGCATTTCGTGATATACAATTTGTTTATACATCATCGTAGATCAATTCCAATAATAAAATCTTGTCTAGTGAATTTGAAAAGAATCAATTCAAATCATTCTCTTTTATTTCTCATCGTCCGCCGTGGAACGACAAGTGTAGACATTCTCATGCGTTTGCCTTTCGTTATACACGCAAATAAAATAAGAGACAAGAAGAAAACAAGCTGAGAGGATAAGAGACAAGAGACATAAAGTACAAGAGAGTTTTCAACGATCACCGGACAAAATCATATAAAAAGAAGCGAGCGACAGACACATGTTCATCTGACGAATTCATATATTCCAAAGAACATTGTAATATGTATGTAAGTATTGAATATAAATAGTCCATGTATAGTGAAAGATCAACGACGAATCCGCTTTTCGGACTTGATTTAAACATGTATGTACTAGTTCAGCGTTAGTTTCGAAATCGTAGGTTAAATTCGTTTGAATTTGCTCGACTAATTGCTGGTTATTCAATAAGTGAGTGATAAATTTCTGCAAGGTTGTACTGTTGTTATTATTCGTATCATTGGAGAGCTTCTCGCACAGTTGTTTGTGCAAATCCAAGAGAACATGTTCATTTAAATGAAACTGTGATCGTTTTATATGAAATGTTTGATAAAGTTGATCAATAAAATGAAATAAAAATTCCATAATCACCGGCCGATTTGAGATTGTTATTGTTGACGACGGTGTTGGTATACGAATACGATCATTCAGACATTGATTAAGGTGGGCAGTCCATTGATTGTACGAGTCAGTTGTTTCATAGAGATTCACCTGGTGGTTAAAATGATTAGGAAGGAACTTGTTTGTTAACTGTAGGTGAATCTCTTTCAGAAAGTGTACCATCATTTCGTGAATGTTATCATTTGAATGTTCGCGATGACTAGAAAAACCAAATATCGATCTGGGCGATGTCGTTTACGTGATGACTTACTTGGAAAAAGGTAGGCCGTATTTCTCACAGTAATTCAAAAAGCAATGTTTGATATATGGTCGTTGTTCGATTGTTTGACAGAGTAATTGTTGACATAAAACATAGAAACATATGGTTGATTCGTTCATTAGTTCGAATAGACTCTGTTCGATAAGATCAAAATTTGTTTTCCATTGATGGTCAATTTGACTTGGTATAAGTAAAAGGGGTTTTTTGATGATGATATTCAGATGATACTTCGATGGCCATTTGCGTTGACAATTACGTTTCGAATCTGTATAATAATTGTCCAGTAGAGCTTTTGGCCAACGTTGAACGAGGAAAGCAAATGAGTATTGTTCGTAATCGATATGAATGGTATCAGTAGCAGTTTTTTTGTTATCAGATAGAAATGTCGACGAAAATGCGTCAATTATACATGACTTGTCTTCATCTTCGAGATTCGTTTGTAACGAATCACTTAATGATAAACATGGAGGTAAACGGAGAGCAGCGAATGTGATATTATTCTCCGATGGCAATGAACTAAACGCAAACCGTGCAGAAGAAGAAAACGAAAAGGTCAATTTACTTTGTATGATTGCTTTGTTGTTTAATTAAACACGTTATATGACTTCCATCACCTGTTAGAAATCTTTTTGCGATTGCACACGTCTGATTGACGAGTATCATTGTGTGAAACCATTGTTGAATGAGGTTTGATGATAGATAGTAGAGATTTGTTTCGGATGAGTGATAGATAAATGATAATAATTGCTTTGGAATCTTCTCTTGTTCGATACGAATAAAACCTGTTTGAAAGAAATCATCCGATGTAAGAATATATGGAGAATCTTGTTCCACTGGCGCTTTTTTCATTGGAGGTACTGTTGTCGTCGAATCAGTAGATTCTTTCGTTTTGTTCTCCAATGTGATGACCACATGCGTTCGATCCAGTTCGATCCGTTTCTTTCGATACTCTTCGTCATCTGCTTCGATTTTGTACTCTATTCCGGGGACAAAATAACATTTCGAACGAATTTGTTCGCAAGTCTTGTAAGTGCTGTGTGTATTCGAGGACAGAGCGGGTAATATGGATTCGAATGGAGTGATATGAAAGAGATTGAGATCATCTGCTAAGATCTGATCAGCACCAGCGAACGGATAGATGATTGTTGCAAGTTGAAAGTGATGTTTGAATGTTTGCTTTGCCTTGGAGCTGGCAATTCGTGTGAGGAAATCTTGGAAATGAAAGTTCAACTCAACCGATTTGGCAAAGCTGAGGAAATCACGATTGAATTTCAATGTTAATATATGAGGGAAATCAGGCTTGGACGAAGAAGACTGTTTATCAATCAAAGCACAATTTTCCTACGTAGGAGAAAGCATTAATGTTTTCTTCCAGAACAAGATGTTTACTTACTTGTCTATATGAGCCGTTGAGAATGTTCTCACTATCATCACATTCATCACCTATCGTTCGACTTCGTTTAATTTTTTTGTTATTGTTCGTTGATACTACTGTTCGAGTGGCTTTATTTCGATTTAATGATGGTGTGCCAAGTATGCGTAGTGAATCGATCCATTGATCAATGCTCGATGCACCATGCAAAGATTTCTCGAGATCTTCGATTGATAATCTTGCGTGTTCGATCGATTGCGAGTAGTAGGATCGTTTGGTTTCAGCAAGTGTACCACGAAATGAACGACCCGTTGGTGGTAATTTTGTAACAGTTCGAGATTTACCCGGCGGTAAAGGTGGTTTACATTGAGGCTGTATATTGTTTTGATTGTCGTTGGCATTGTCTGGGACAGTTGAAATAACATTATGCAAAGATACCGATCGACGATTCTTAGCTGATGATAGATTCTTATCAATTTCATTCGGAGTGTGGATGGATGTTGATGGTATTGCATTAATAACAAGTGGAGGCGATGGGTAAGTTTTATCATTCGATTTAATACGATCGAATGTTGGAAAATATTTCTCGTCGCTAGATAACGATGCTGACGATGCGGAGTGTCCGGAGAAACATGGACAACAAAATGATTGTTGTTTCTTCTTAATTGGTTTCTTTTTCGTTGGTGTCGAAGAATTATTTCCCATGATTAAATCATTGGCGTATTTGCATCTGAAATAGATGAGAAGTTGGCTGGGTAATCAATGACAGAAGGAACAACAGCGATTGCTGTGTGTCAATAGGAGGATAGGGCGAGAAATGACACTTCAATTCATGACAAGGTTCATCGACAATTGTGCAAACAATGATCGACTGATGCAATAAGTTTATCTATTACTCTTTCGTTTGAACGTTCAAATCGATCTAACGATAAGTAAAAGAAATGTCACGAGTAAATCGATTTTTCGGCGTCGAACGATCAGATTTCACGGTATAAGATAACGGAAAAGAGATTAGTGTCGTTAGGAAATAAATGATTAAATTTTCATTGACGGCGAACTGAGAAAATGAAGAAGAAAGAGAGAAACGATGTATATACAATATATATGTATACATGTTACATGCGCGTGTATGTGTCTTTTCTCTAATAGTTTATACTTAGCTTTTCTTTCTTTTTTCATCCGATCCGACATTGACGAGGTTCAACGGAAAGAAATACTCGTGCACGCATACAAGTAGAATAACAAGAAAGAAAAGAATAGTACAAATGTGTGTACTCAAGTGATTAGTCTCCTCCTATGTAATTGTTCTTCACGAGAACGAGTAGTCCCATTTTTGCTCTTGTCAATGCTTGAAAATGTTGTATTCAATGTTTATTTTTACAAACAAACTTTACTCAATGGCGACGGTCGATTCATTTCAAGCTGTCCGATCAATTCGAAGAACTGCTACTTGACATGTCTTTATCATCCAAAGACAACAACGGAGATCAAGTTACCATCTATGCTAGAGGACGAACACAACGGATCTGCAAAGAAAAATACTGATGGCCTAGATAACGAGCAAAGATTGTTATATCATCAGTTACCCTTTTGGAACTGTAAAAAGGTCGATTGTCGGAGAATAGTATGCCAGACACATACATACATTTTTGTCTGATAAAAAGATGATTGATTATCGGTGAAAAAACCGAATTGAAATCATGTTCTTCATTTGTATTCATAAGAACAGAAGAAATGATACTAACTAATCCACCAAGCAATCCATCGATGTAACAAAGGAGAGAATAAGACTGTTCGCGCACGCAATCCATTAGACAAAATAGACATAGAACGGTTGCACATCATCGGCCGAAGTGTCGAAGCGAATGTTTACATGAAAAAAAAGAGCTACAAATCTAAATAAACAAACTTGAAAAAACCGGATGCAGCAAGCAGCTAATATTTGTATATAAAAATAGAGAAATGTCATCAATCAGAGAGATTTTCTCTCTTATTTATCTTCCTTACAAGTATCAAATCGTCATTGAAAAAGTGCACAGAAAGTAAATGTTTGATTCGACGTTGTTTTCTTTTTACTTGTGTTCATTTCATTCATTCTGTCTCCCGTTATAATAAACAAAACAAATCGCTACAGCTGTTTTCCGAATTGGTTGGCCTATCCTAAATCACAGATGACACTAGACGCTGGAGGTAGTTTTCCATGTATCTACCAGTCGTCTTACATGTCAAGTTCAGTGGCCAAATTCATGAAGTATTTATTAATGAAATGTGTTGATTACATTCTGTCGAACAGCTGCCGGAAAAGGAGACTAATCAATTTTTAATGTGCTTACTGATTGATTGGATGTAGAACCGCAGAAGTTCAAAGGCCAAAGCACTTCATCGGTTTTCGAGTCGCATCTGAATTATTTTATTTTTTTTTAACAAAAGAAAAACAATTTATTTATCTTCGTCGATCTCTTCGAGGAAACACGTTTCCGTAGTTCCTGTCATTAGATCGCCTATGCTTTCATTATTCATCTGTTCATATTGGTAACGCTGACGAGGGTAACCCCATAGTAATTCGAATTGATTGGGCACATTGGAGTTGGTCCATGCGAATTCAAATAAGCTTTTTACTGGCTCACTTCGACGAAAACGTCGACGAATCGGCTCATCAGCTGGCAAACGTATAGACACTTGGACAATATCAGTTTCGGTGGGTGATGGTTCTGGTTGAAGCGCTTGTTTTAGTCGATCGCGAAATTCAGCAAATTTCTTAGATAAAACAGAGAACAGAGCTACGTATGTTTTTCTCGGATGGTTATGTTAATTACTTGTAGTTTCCTTTGTTGCTCTTCTTCTAAGCGTCTTCGTTCATTTTCTGCTCGTTCACGCTGCTCAGCCTTAAATTAATTCAAAACAAAAATCCTTCGTCGTAGTGCAAACAATCGATCTCGACGAACTTTTTCTTTATCGATTCGAACAGAGTCCAAATAAGCTTGATTTTGTTCTTCTAGAAGACGATCTCTGGAAGTACTTTGTATCCTTCGTTGTCTGTGAAAAATGATTTTGAATACCGAATACATCTTTATTTGTGCAAGTTCCTACCGGTTGTACTCAAGTGTTTGATCAGCATTTTGAACAGCACCTATGATCTCTGCTAAGCATCGATCGGAATCTTAACAAAGCCAAGTACAATATTTAACAATGGTACATTATTTCTCTACACTTGAATTACCGGTATAGTGATCTAGTTTAAATTGAACAGTTTGTTGTGAGCCGTAATGTGCAATAATACAAAAACAAGGAAAAGTATTTGCCATCAGCAAACGACCGGCTAGATTGATTTCGAAAGAGAAATGAGCGTTGAGGGAAGCGTGAAGGAGGTAGATTTTACCTGCAACACCTTCTTGCGTATTTCGACTTGTGCTCCATAGGAGATTATTACCGAGTATCGATTGAAAGGCTTCGCCACACAAAATTTCACTGGAAACAATCGAATAACACTGGAGCAACCTTTTTTCAGAAAGAACTTACCGACAAAATCGATCGCACATGGCTGAATTGCTATCGTGTATGTAAATGAAAAGTAGACGAACTTCGCGTTGAGCATCTCGAAGTGCCTAAAATATTGGTTCGACAACTTCAAATGTACGCGAGAACCGTTCTTTTACTTGAGATAATTTTCCTTGATAAAATATTGGATGATCAGTACTGTACTTATTATTGAAATACCTACAGTAATCTTCCAGTTCAGTCAAAGGATCTCGTGGTGGCTCAGTCCAGAATAATGAACGAACTGAAACAAAAATCGAACATGAAAATGACGAATTCCTTCACAACTTATCTATTTTACTGAATGAGAAAGCAGCACGAACGATTCTCCAAGGTAAAAACGGTTGGAGTTTCAGATAAAAAGTGTATAAAAATGATAGCGGTGTACGAAATAGTTGTCTAAAACGAAATCAGTGCCGTTTCGATTCGACTGAATTGATGTCCACTTACAACGCATAGTTTGGCATGTATCGAGATGTTACTGATGTTGCGGGAGGTATTCGCCGCTCGATTATCACTGGTGGAGTATTGTTTGTTGGAAGATCTGCATTCAACATTAAGACAGTATTGACGGCGCGTTCCACGTCCCAATCAGTCATTTTGAGATACTGAAGACTAGTTTCATAGGACTCCATTCCGGAAAATTCCTAGAAATGGAACGATTACATTATAGTATGAAGAGATGAGATGATTTTCTAACCTGAAAACGGATCAGAGCATCGCTCTGCTCTTGTGTTAGGGTGTCACTATTCATTCGAAACAATAGGAACACAGACGAGAGGTTTGTGGCAAGATTTCACAAATTGCACATCGTCTACTTCATTCTGAGACATAAAAAGCCAATGATAATCCAGTCAATGACAACGCAATAGATGTCGCTGTACTTGTTAAATATGAACAAAAAATATCTTCGAAAACCAATTGATTTTTTTCTAGTTTTTTTTTCACAATTGAATTTCGATCTATTCGAGTAGATGGCAACAGTTCAATGATTGAACAATGAATCATCAGATCAGAAAGTTAACTCGTGGAACGTGGGTGAGTTTCATTATCTTTCCTTTGTATGAACATTGATTGTTTATTAGTGAAGAACAATGACAACAAAGTCCAAGAATAGTAAGTGCACTATACGAATTTCCATTCGTTACGAAAGTTTCTCTTTTGTTCCCCTGTATTCGTTTTATGATTCATTTCCTTAAGTGATTCATTGTTATCAGCGACTATATCGAACTTTCTCTAAACATGTTAATTTGAAAATCATCATGTGTCCTTGACGTTCTTCCTCCTACTGTTGTATTCATTACCTGTACATACGTCACTTATGTTCTATGATTGAGTTGCAATATTGAATTAGTCTTTGCTTCGTACGTTAACATTTATACATAATACAGGTATTGTGTCTATATACGTTCTCTTCGCTCGTCAAAGTCATGCATTGATTTGTATATGTCAATATTGATAAAGATTTCGTATGTAACTTCGCAGTCGACTGACTTGTTCAATTCAGTAGTCATAAAAAGAACAATAAATAACCGCATTGACATTTTCCAAAACGCCTATGATTTATTTGGACTCTTCATTGATTAGATCTGCCCTCACCATCATCATTTGAACATCTACCCGACCTTGTTTCGCGAGCCAATTTCAATTCGGATACTTCAATATTACCGTCAACAACTTTTCGTCAGCATGACCCACGCACATCGATCGACGTAATACGACAGATGACTTGTTCTTCTCCATTGCGACAAGAATACGCTAATTTAACTGTCCTTGATGTTTACGATGAGGCAGCATTAATTGGCAAGGACTTCGAACGTATTATTGAAGGTAAAGCAAACAAATCGATCCACACTTTTTCAGTAATAACGATTTAGCGTATGGAACGGAAACTATTCGTGATCTCGTCCCGAAAGTAATTCGTATACTTGAGTTACTTGAACTGCAGGCGGCGAAAAATGAAAAGGAAACCGATCAATTAATGGAAATGAAAACACGTATCGAACGATTGGAGATCGAAAAGAGCGAAACACGTGAAATACGTGAGAAGTTCGACCAAGAACTCGAAGTTATCGAAGAGCAATGGCGTAAAGAAGTACGTTTTCATGTCTTTTGCTACTTCAAACTTTTCCTTCTCTATAATTCACAGGCAGATAATCTTATGGCACTTGTATCAAAACTAGAAGATGAAAATCGCAGATTACGTGATGAACTTCAGCACAAGAGTGATCTGGATGAAAAAGTCGAGCGAAGCAGTTCGAAAGACAGCATCAGTATGACGACTTCTAACCAACAAAAGAAAATGTTCTTTTATCCGGTTGCCTAGGTGTCACTCGCGAAGAACTTCAGTGCATCAAAAGTCTAACAGATGAAAACATGAAACTGAAAAAGATGGTGAAAACCAAAGATAAAGAGCTAACTCAAAAAACGCTCGATATCGAGGCAGTAAGTATTCGTACGACAGCTTTCCGGAGCAGTTTTTGCCCTTGAGTATCTTCGAGAATATAGTCTTTGATTGTCGATAAGTGCACTCCAGTAACTCAAATAATGATGAATTGCGAGTCAGCATGAAAAGAGCTTCCTGAAAGATATGAGCGTCATTGAAATACTCTTTAAATGTCTTTGTTCATCAGTAATGACGCACATTGCCAAGCGAAGATATGGAATTTAGGGAGATTTTTGTTGATACTTTTAGATCCAAGGTCAACTCGAACGTGTTTGCAAATTAAATTGTACATTACGTCAAAGGAATACGTTTTCCGTCAATCAAACTCAACGGTTGATAGTGGAAAAACTCGATTTAGAAGTGCAATTAAAAGAAAAGGAAAATTTCATTACTCATATGAAAGATCGTGTCACCGATGATTTGACTAGTCCAGTATCCCCAACAGTAAGTCAAACAAACACGATATAGCAAATATCTTTTCGTTGTTTATCAATAGAATCCCACTAATGATTTCTCGACACACGATGCGAATCAACCGCGGTTTTCATTACAAGAATTACGTCAAGTTCTGTGGGAACGAAACGACCTGAAGACCAAGTTAGTGGAAGTCGAAGAAGAATTACGATTATTCAAAGAACAGTACGAATATCATGTTGTCATACGTCATTACCGGCATATTCATTAATTTCATTTCTATTTTCAGCGAAGAAAACAATAATAATAACAATGATGATGATGATAATTGCGCTGTCCAAGGTCCTATTCCTTTAGAGCCCGATGAAAAATTATACGGTCAAAAGCAAGATGAATCGAAAATTCGTCAATTGTAAGTTGATTGTTTCTCGTTGTTTCCCCATAGGCGTACGTCTACTTGTTGCTATCGTCGCATGTCCCGCTATGACGTCATATATTCTATTTACTTTCAGTATGAAACTCTGTTTACTTTTCCCCATGATCGCTTGCTTTGCAATTCTATGTTTTTGGTAAGCTTTTGGCATGGTTGCAAGCAGCAAGTTACGTTGATTGTTTTCCACATTGCATGACCCGAGCGTGTATCAATCATCTCCTCTAATCATGATTTACCGTGAATATGCATGCTGTGCTGTTACAGATTATTCTCTGCTAATCGAAAAACTAATCAGCAATACATAAGCCTTCCCAAACATTCGTTTTTGCTTTGTGTCTAATGTTCAATGTTGTTTTGTTTGTTTCCAGTCTTCGTGCCTTTTTTCCGTCGACTAAATCATCGCCAATATCCGGCCAAAATCTATCTGGGCAATTGTCTACGCCGTTGACAACAGCAAATTCTAGTCGCTTCTCGTCGCCAGCGATTCAATCGACTGGTTCATCATCGAAACGGTTTTCTATCGATAGCTTGTTCAATAGCAATCGTAAAGCATCGAAATCCAACTTTCCCATCCTTTCGCCACCTTCAACTCAATGAGAAGAAAACGCAAAAAGTTATTTTTTCATTTTTGTATCATATTTTTCTATTTAATTTATTTCTTCCTATTGTTATGCTTATATCTCTGTTCAATATTCGGTCTGCTCAAAATTTTCTTGTGAATTTGTTTTATATCTTTAGTTTTCGCTTTGTTTTTGGTGATTATTCAACAACAGCAAATGCAGATGAGACATCAACAAATTTACCTGGAACTACAAGAAAATTCCCATTTATTTCCGATGTTCTCAGATAAAACTTCGCAATCTTCACGGCAGCTTTCTGTTCGCATCTCTGTCGAGCAGTGAGCAAGAACAAAAAGAAAGACCATGCAGCACACTAGACACAAAACTTTCTCTTCACTCTTTACTAGTCATATTTTTGTTTCTTTCTCGATTCCCAACTCGTCTTTGTTATTATGATTATTCCCGTTTACAAATAAATGTATGTAAAATATTGTCATTGAAATGTATGAGAGCCATTTTATTTGTACAAATCATCGAGCAAAAACAAAAATAAGAATATATAGAAGAGAAGTAGATAAATAGAGAGAGAGACAAGTTTTCACTGTTTTTCTTATTTTCTATCATCTGTAATAGTCACATCACTGAATGCAGAGGTTTCCTACACGAGAAATCACTCGGGATGATGAAGTTTGAAAAAAAGAAAACAAACAAACAAACAAGCAGAAAAAAGATGTTATGAACGAAAACGAATTTGAACAACGTGAATACATATATGAATAAGATATGAGTTGGACTGAGCCAGCAGCCAAACGAGTAAGAAAATCTAATCGATATCACATATTGAATATGTTTATCTACGAATTTCGAAAGAACTGAAATGAAACAAGAAAAAAAGAGGTTGATTTCAAGGAAAAACATTGGTGATTTTCAACATACGGGAAACCATCCTGATGAGTGATTTTCTGGTTGAAGTGCCAATCTCGGTATAGCTAGATTTGGATTCAATGCTTCAACAAATTCATCTTCCATGTCATCATCTTTAGTCATATCGTCCAGCATATCAGTTACTAATTCAATATCGTCAAGTTCGCGAGAATCCGAAAATGTACTTTCAGCTCCTGACGGTTCATCGAATCTTTCGTTGCTTGGCAAACTGTTCAACGTGCCAAGAATATTGACCATTTGTGGTCGCGGAATATGACCTTTCGACATTGGTATGCGGTTTTCTAGCTCATCGAATATACCAAAATCAGCTTCGGGACGTTGGCCATTGGCACGATAAGTTGTGTTGTACGTTGTCGATGAGCTCGACGGGAATGAGTCAGATGCATCGACATATTGTTCATCGTAGGTATTGTCTAGACTGAAAGCATCCCAAGTATTTAAAGCTCGACTACCAGTGCCCATGGTCGGAATATGAGCACGTGGAATAACAAATTGTGGACGTTGTACGGGCACTTTCACGTCACGATCGGATGGTTGACGGTTTTTGATAAAGTAAAATACGCACATAGCTAGAGCAATGATGAGTAAAAGACCGGCAATCGCACTGACAACGGCAACAATTACAGTCCAATTGGTTCCTGAAGATGACGATCCAAGGGTAGGTGTTACAGTAGTGACTCGACAAAGGTATCCTTCGTAACCAGAAAAGCACGTGCAACTGGTCTGATTGTCCCAACAGACACCTACACCCGTATAAACGCATTCGCGACAAGCCGGTTCTGGCGCCGTAACATTAACTGAAATCGAAAAAAAAGAAGCAATTATAAGAGAAGTTAAGCGTTCGATTGAATGTTACCTAGAGTATTCGTTGCCGGGTTCATAATTATTTTTATCAGCGATAGAGAATAACTGTCATTATAAACAACATTGTCATCGAATAAAGCGTTGACCAAATTTATACGTTGAGTAACGTTGAGAAGAACATTCAATGTTACCATAAGTTCAAGATTAGGAGGCGAGGCATCCCTACGAATTCATTCGAATCGATCTTTTTTATACAATCTCGCTATCCAACTTACTGTGTATCATACAAGTTTATGCATGATCCATTGCATGTTATATTCATGCCTGATAAGATATATGAAATCTACAAATGAAAGGGTTAGAAACGAGGGTTTTCCGATCAAAACTAATTAAAATCATACGTTCGTTTGTATCGAAGATGAAGCTGGTGTGTCGATCGATATCACACGACTGCTTGCTTTCAATTTAAAGAAGAGTAAAAGCCAAGTTTGACCTGAAATAAAACGGCATTCAAACAACGAGCAAAAAATCTTGTCCTTTTACCAGTAGCATTGACACAATCAGATCCATTGTAATAAGTAAATGGATGATTTGGGCATTGGCAGGTCTGCCGAGTTTCATCTAACGCAGAATCAACGAGTTTATAGTTCGACGATGGACATTCGCATCGGCCCGTTATCGCACTACAGTTTGCCGGTGCTTCACATTGATTTTCACAGTATACAGAATAATCTGTAGGTAAACAGGAACTATTTGAACTGATCGCATTTCCATATTGTTGTGTATAATCGCCTGCGACGAATAAAACATACTACACTGCGTTTTTTCATGATCTTTATGAACATACCTCCTAATGAATAATTGTAATTACATCGACATTCAAACGAGCCTTGAATATTTGCACAGTAGGTGTTACTATATGACGAGCAATTATTAGCACCAGTAGCACATTCATTTATATCAACACAAGAGTTATTGATCAACTTAAGAAAAGATTCATTGAGTTCATGAAATTGGAACATTTCCTTCTCTAACCTGATATCCAGTTAAGCAATTGCACTGATAACTTCCAATCGTATTCACACATACTGAGACGCCAACATTACACTGATTCAGATCACTGGAGCATTCATTAATATCTAGGCATATATTTTTTGAACAAAACAGCTTCATCTCTGATCAACAAATCTTACCAGTGCAATAATTGCTTGTCGAATTCAATTGATAGCCCACTGCGCATATAAGAACAGCTCGTCCCGTACTAGGATCCGTCAAACAATCCTTCTGAGTTGTATTGACTGTGTTGTTAGCTGAAGAGAAAGATGATTCTTTCTAGGTTTGGTCAACTCATACTATCGAACGAAACATACCACATTGGTCTATCTGCTTAGAGCAAAATGGTGGTTCGTATCCTGGATCACAAGTACAGCTTTCATTAGCGCTCGTCGCATTTGCATTACAGGTACCAAAATTGCATAGACATGTTTCATTACAACCATAACCATAATTTAGATTTTCGCACGCTACGATAAAGAAAACGTTTCCGAAAATCTTATCAGTTAGACATATACATACGTATGCATTGTTTGCCATCAATAGAATACTGCAGTCCAGCTTGTTTCATACAGTTACATTGATAAAGTCCATTGACAAGTTCACAAAAGCCTGGACAAGTCGATTGACACCAAGCTACAATACAAAACGACTTATCCCTATACATAAGCCATCTTTCTCAAAATATTCTTACGGATGCACGTGTTATTTTCTTTGACAGTACCATGTAAACATGATATAGTATTGTTATCAACATTGCTAGTACATGTATCATTCACGCAAAGGCTTGCATTATCTATTCAAACACATATTTAATTGAAAAATATCTATGCCATACTACATACAAACGCAGGTTCCCGTCGTATTAAAAACAAGACTACATGAGCATGTATAATGGCCATTTGAGTATACGCATTCTTGAGATTCATTACATGGAGATGAATAGGTACCATTCGTATACGGCTCAATACAATTGTTAATAGCTGTAAAAGATAGTTTACATACACATTTCAAATCCGGAGGGAAAACTCACCAACACACGTTCCACTTTCAAATCGATAGCCACTTAGACAATCACATGTAAATGAACCAATAAGATTCACGCATGTGCCATTTCCACATCGAGAGGAATTCGTTTGACATTCATTTTCATCTGTATATTCGAACATAGATCATCTTCTGTTGAATACCTTACACAACTTACCTTCACATGTATATTGATTTCTTGTCTTGTATCCTGCTGAGCATGTTCCATTGCAAATATACGACTGGTTTTGTGCTAACTGTTGAGCCGGACTCAACGGAATGCATTGTGTGCCATTATTCCAATTGATTCGACAGGCACTAGTGGAATTGCAGCCATCATATGAAAGTTGACAGAAAATTCCTAGAGCGGTAGAAATTTCAAGTGAGAATTGAGCTTGTTTCTATTGGATGACTTACCATCGTATTGATCAGGACAATCACACGAAGCAACGGCATAATTTTCAGATATGATCGTTGTTTGCGCATAATTACAGTAAGAACTGTTTATACACAGACATGCGATGATATTCAAGTACTGGATGATTGTAGAATTCGTGCCGTATGTGATCGTTAGGCTATAGAATAGAATAATCAAAAAAAAAACTAGTCAGTCGATCTGATAACTACTTACGAGACATCGACATATGTATCCGTAGTAGATGGTATTAAAATATCGATCGATGATCCTTGGAATGCACTGTTTTGTATCGTACCATTCCTGGAAATAGTAACCAATGTGCTACTTGCTCCACTGATACTGATTGGTAATGAATAGGTACGATTTTGTGTGTAATAAGGTAACGGTATTTGAACAGTAGATGAGATGTTAACTGTCGGCACGGTTTCAGCTACAAATACATGTGGATAAAAATCAGAGAGATTTCAAAACGTAGGTCTTACCAAATGTTGCTCTCGAGTCTCTGTATGAATCTAATAGTAGAGCTGTTGCGCCGCTAGTAATTGGATTTATCCGAACGATATAGTCATGAACACATTCGAAATTTGATGAGCATGTTTGATTGACTTCACTTTGGCTTAGATGTGAATTTAGAGTTGTAAGTACACTTGATGCATTATTATAGTACCAGTTGACTAACGTCGACGGTAAGATTGGGTTTGTGATGTTTGCTGTTGTGTCATTTGGTGCTCTCCCTGAGAGAGAGAGTAGCAGTCACATTTGAAACTGAAAAGCTAAACAACTTACATGAAAGACAAGCATTTAAAACATCCACATCGTTGACTGCAGCTGATTGATTGTTTGCAGATAAAATTGAAATCGTTTGATTCGTTCGTCGATTAACTAAATCATCACCGTACATTCCGTTGAAATTGCCTGCTAAACCTTCGACAAGACTGCGATATTTGTCTGGTAGTAGAAGGATACATTCAAGATTTTCGGCCGTAATTTGACATTGAATTGATAAACCTGACCAGAGAGCGAACGTCAACTGTGGAACAGTTGTGTTTGAAACAGATACACCCATTTGTCGTACGCGGTACATATAAATATCATCGACATTCGTGGTATTCGCTGAATCATAGTTTAGATTATTTGCCAAAACATCTGTCAATGATATATTTTGCAAACTATTGCTGGCTGTGAATCCTATTGATAAACAGAAAAAGAAATCAGTATATACTTTAGCAAATTAGTCGTTTCTCTTACCGAATTTCCCGTTGAGATTACTGATAACAAATGTATAATTTGCCGCGCCGATGATGTAGCTTGAAAATATCGATGCTGAGCCTTGCATTCGTTCAACATATGGTAATGCTGGTGCGATCGATGCAGAACGGACATATATATAGAATAAATCTTCGGGATAGATCAGACTGCTGTCAGATACGTTGATATTATTCAAATTGGCTTGAGCGATCTGCTTAGCCGCAGTCGTAGTTTGTGCCAACACGAAAAGACCTTGAACATGACACGTGTAACGCCCATTATCAATCGTATCAATATGTGGATCACCCACACCCGATGCTAAAAAGAGATGTTTGACAGAAGTTCAGATAGAAACGGTTAAGAAAGTGTTTTCTTACATGATCCAGGTTGTTCATATCCGCTGCAACTACTTGTTGGATGAATTTGATAGTAAAGACGGCAAGGATCATTGACTGATGGTCCATAAAAGAACACCGGTGAGCAACATTGATCACTTGAAAGAATTACGATGATGACTGTTTGTTACAATTCGTATAAATCGAACTTACTGGAATTGACTTCGTCGCTGCCAGGGAAACGATCGAAAGAGAACATTCGGATTAGATAATACTGAACCAGCAAAATCACCAGACGTCAATAAAACGCCAGTATTTCTTTTATAACAACATGTCTAAAGATTGGAACTTTAGTGTTATTATTCTTGGCGCAAAGATACACTTGATTACCTGAGCTCGGAGACTTTTTGAAATTCCTCCGACACGAATTCGATTGATAACCATTGGTCCATAACAAACAATACTTTGTGACCATTCGAAAATGGTTTCACTTTGTAACGCATTGAAGCGCCGATCATTCTGTGCTTGGCTAAGCGTACACGGGCATGGAATTCTTGGATTATTTCTGCGAAAAACCAAACACTAAGCAAGAAATAACAATTTCTAGTTACATACATAATATCGTTGAGATTTTCCGAAGGATTTAAAGCATTATAAGCTGCTTCTTGTAAATACGATACTTCGCATTGAGTTAGAAATCGACCACCAATATAGAAGCTCTTGTGTGAAGCTTGCTCTAGAAAGGAAAAATAAGGGTATGCATTTTTGTTCTTGTTGCAATAGCGTATTTCATTTTAGTACTTAGAAATGCAGCATTTTGTTTGTATGATGGATCGTTGAGAACTTGAGATAGAGAGGATCCTCCACGAAAACCTAAATGCACTCATTTGCATAAGATCATCATTAGCTTTCTGTTTAACATACCAACGAATGGTCGAAGCGAACCGAGATTGCTTGTCAGATTACTGTAGTCAAACGACAGGTAAGATCGTAGAATTGGATATGATGAAGTGGAAGTCTCATATGTATCGATTAAGAAAGCAGAAAATGTTAAACTCTAAAAGATCGAATTTTCATCAGAAAAACTAGGTTATTGAGAACGAAATATTATACTATCGATTGATTATTTTCCGGTAATTGATAGAAGAGATTTTGCCATTCGATTCGAACAGCACGACTTGCGGCAAAATTTAATGAACAAGATTTTGTTGGACATGCTTCACTTATCGTTCGTTGTATAATGGGATAATACACACTTGCATCGCTTTGACTAGCATTGATTGAATTAAACCAGCTAACTGTTATGTTTGAATATGTCTACATAGATACATATGAGTATGATCAGCTGATTTGAGTTGAGAAAAGCAACAATGTGATGCTGAAACTTACGCTATCATAGCTGAGATCGGCCCAAAACGGAGCTGCTATGGTTTGGCCAGCTAATTGAGGAAAGGCCGATTGAGTCATTGTTTGGCCATAAAAAGGTGCGCCGAGACCGACATAGCCTTTATTTGCGATCTAGAAAATCATCAATAAAGCCTCATTCGTATATCAGCGTTCATTATACCCAAAGACGATTGATCGATTGGCCAAAGAACTCCATTGTGTTTGGTAACGTATACGAAAACGTTTCTAAATTCGGATCGCGAATACTGCTTGTCAGTGTAGCAGTGATCGCTAAAAAGAGTTGATAAAACCAAAAGCAATGCTAGTTGTTCGGTTCTGATTTAGAATTAGTACGATTTACTTTCACAAGGTGGAGAACCAACGCATAGTTGGTTCTGTGTTGCATTACCACCACCGCAGTCGCTGCTACTGCAGCTTTGGCCAGAAAACGAGTCCACGCATGCCCGAACCACTTGTTGATACGCAACACCACACGACGGCGAACAATTGCCGATCGGCACCCAATTTGTCCACGCACAATCTGCAAACAAATTATACGAAGGATGAAACTTAACACGAATGATGCCAAATGCACTTACTTCGGGCGACCGTAGTTGTGGTCGTCGTTGCCGTCGTAACTGTCGTTGTGCTTGTCGACGTAGCCATAGTGGTAGTACTGCTTAGAATTGAACTCGTGCTGGTACTCGTCGTTGTGGATGTAACGGTGCTTGTACTGGTTGTAATTGTAGCACTCGTTGTAGTTGAAGCCGTGTCGGTGGTCGTTGTAATCGTGCTTGTAGTAGTAGTTGAACCCGTATCTGTAGTGGTCGTAGCTGTACTAGTAGTCGACACGCTCACAGTTGCAGTTGTGGTGCTCGTTGTGGTAGTAGCGGTATCGGTAGTCGTTGTAGTTGTACTAGTAGTCGACGTGCTCACAGTTGTAGTTGTAGTACTCGTTGTAGTTGAAGCTGTGTCGGTTGTCGTTGTGGTGGTACTAGTAGTCGACATGCTTACAGTTGTAGTTGTAGTGCTCGTTGTAGTTGAAGCTGTGTCGGTTGTCGTTGTGGTGGTACTAGTAGTTGACGTGCTCACAGTTGTAGTTGTAGTGCTGGTTGTAGTAGTAGCGGTATCGGTAGTCGTCGTAGTTGTACTCGTAGTCGATGTGCTCACAGTTGTAGTTGTAGTACTCGTTGTAGTTGAAGCTGTGTCGGTTGTCGTTGTGGTGGTGCTAGTAGTTGAGGTGCCCACAGTTGTAGTTGTAGTGCTGGTTGTAGTAGTAGCGGTATCGGTTGTCGTTGTGGTCGTACTAGTAGTTGAGGTGCCCACAGTTGTAGTTGTAGTGCTCGTTGTAGTAGTAGCGGTATCGGTAGTCGTTGTAGTTGTACTAGTAGTCGACGTGCTCACAGTTGTAGTTGTAGTACTCGTTGTAGTTGAAGCTGTGTCGGTGGTCGTTGTAGTAGTGCTTGTGGTAGTGGTTGAACCCGTATCTGAAGTGGTTGTAGTTGTACTAGTAGTCGACGTGTTCACAGTTGTAGTTGTAGTACTCGTTGTAGTTGAAGTTGTGTCGGTGGTCGTTGTAGTAGTGCTTGTGGTAGTGGTTGAACCCGTATCTGAAGTGGTCGTAGTTGTACTAGTAGTCGACGCGCTCACAGTTGTAGTTGTGGTGCTCGTTGTGGTAGTAGCGGTATCGGTAGTCGTTGTGGTGGTGCTTGTGGTAGTGGTTGAACCCGTGTTTGTAGTGGTCGTAGTTGTACTCGTAGTCGATGTGCTCACAGTTGTAGTTGTAGTGCTCGTTGTAGTTGAAGCCGTGTCGGTTGTCGTTGCGGTGGTACTAGTAGTTGACGTGCTCACACTTGTAGTTGTAGTACTCGTTGTAGTTGTGCTGTTAGTAGCAGTTGAAGCGGGGTATGTAGTGGCCGTGGTTGTGCTGGTGTTAGAAGAGATGTCTGTTGTAGTGATAATTTTGTTTGTGGATACCTGAGTGGTAATGGCGCCTATCAGTGTTGTGTTCATGGTAATGCCGGTTGATGTAGTGGAAGCAGATATACCAGAAGTTGAGGGGCTTAACGGCATTTCTGTGGTTACACTTGAGCTGTTGGCACTAATAGTGGCAGAAGCGGATTCTGTTGTGCTTCCAAGAGTGCTCTGGTTTGCGGTTGTTATAGCATTACTTGTATTATCTGGAAGTGTAGGGGTATAGGATGTAGACGTTTCAGTCGAAAATAATACGGTTGTAGTGTTAGCTGGTGTGGCAGTAATTGAACTGGTTAGAACGGTGTTGGGAGCCGATGGGGACGAATCTTTCGAGGTGGCAGGCGAAGTCGAGAAAGTGAAAGAAGTGAGTATAGTAGAAGGTTCAGTCGTTTCAGATGCTGTTGTGATACCGGTATTGGTTGTGCTGTGTGAACTTGTTGATCCAGTTTGAGTGCTGGATAAGTATAGTTCGCTTGTGGTGGCTGTGGTTGATTCGATAGCAGCTGTGGATACTTCGACAGTAGCTATTCCTGCAGAAGAAGTGGTGATTGTCGCGTTTACGGAGCTGGATGGGATAGTGTTGGTGGTAGTGGCAGATATTCCATTAGTCGACCCTATGTTAATAGACGTTATTGAACTCGAAGTAGTAGCAGGGGTAGAAGTTTCAAGTGTTCCCGCGGGTGTTGTGGTTAATGTGCTAGCCGGTGTAGAAACTTCACTGGCAATGGTTCGTGTGGGCCCAGATGAACTAGCGGAGCTAGAGAGAGTCGATGTTAAGGAAGATGTCTCTGCTCCTGTGGCTACTGTTCCACTAGCTGTAGGTGTGACAATGGGGGTAGTCAGGTTTGATGTACTGGCCGATGTAGGAGATTCGTTTGTCATTGCTAACGATATTTCACTATTGGTGGATGTGCTCAATGAGCTAGATAGTCCGCCTGCTGATGTCGTTGAGGGTGTGCCAATTGAAGTAACAGAAATTGGAACAGTGGTGGACGGCGAAAATGCAAATGTTTCAGTTAAAGTTGTTCCAGTGATCGAAGTTGATGTACCGATTGATGTGGAAGCTTCACTTGTGATGGCTGGTACCGCTCCACTGACAGTCGTTGCAGTAACGGAACCCGTTATGTCTGTGTTGGCACCCGACGTAGGTATTTCACTTGCTGAGTGAGTTGAAGCTGTGCTAGCCAATGTGGAAGACTCAGATGTCACTGTTCGAGTTGTATCAGTAGCTGTAATTGTAGTGATTGAACTTGTTGAAAAAATTGCTGCAGTTCCTGTAGCGATGGTTCCACTGGCTGCGGTTGAGGTAATCGAAGCAGTTGAAGTCAATGTACTAGTTGATGTAGCCAATTCGCTGACAAGCGCAGTGGAGCTTGAACCAGTACCCGATGACGGAGATTCAGATGCTTCAGTTTCTATTGCTTCAATGGTTGTAGTGTTTGCTGTAGACGCTTCGCTAGGGACGGTAGTCGTAACGACTGAGTTCATTACACCTGTATTAGCACTTGATGTTGGTATTTCACTTGCAGATGTAATTGAACTGAAAGCAACAAAGGGTGTGGAAGTTTCGAATGTTCCAGTTTGAATGGTTCCACTGTTTGTCGTTGTGTCGATCAAAGTGCTTGAACTTGTATGAGTACCTATTGTTGACATACCTACCGATATAAAAGCTTCACTAGTAATTATGGACGAGCTGGCTGAGCTTGCTGTTTCAGCGGTTGAGATTGTATTGAGAGGAGTAGTAAGTTCTGTAGCCACCGTTATGTTACTGAAACTAGTTGCATTGGAGGACACCATTGGCGTGGAAGTAGCATATGTCGATGCTGCTATCGTCTCGGAAGCCGTCAACGTACTAGTAGCTGATGTTGAGGCTTGATGTGTTACTACCGTGTTACTAACTTCTAACGTTGAAAACTCCATCGTAGTGATATTTTCCGCCGTCGTTACAGAAGCTGTTTCTGTAGTAGACAGAGACACGGTCGGCATGCTTGTTATATGAGTAGTCACTGTTGTTATTTCACCCAACGTCTCACTAAAGTTAGTCGTGCTCAGAGTATCGGTATATGACGTAGCTTCAGTAGTGACAATATTTGTCATCGATATATTTTCGGTAGATGCTTCTGGTGTTGCTGTAGTCGTATCGTATTCGGTAGTTATTATTATCGTTGATAGCGTACTTGTAGTAGCATTTAATATAGTTGGACCAGTAGTTTCTGTTACTTCTATGGTTTCTGACGAAGACGTAATTTCAGCTGTTGCCGTAGTGGCTAATAATGTTGTTTCTGTAGTTTCGTTAGAAGGTACACTCGTGCTGACAAATTGAGATGATATTTCTGTTTCCATCGTAGATGCAGTCGATGTTATTGTCGAGATAAGTGCGGAAGAAGTTGATGTCGTCGAAGTGCCGCTTGTTGTAGTAGTTGACAGATAACTTGATGTTGGTTGAACAAAATCTTGACAGAATTGTCCTTGATAGTTAGGATAACAAACGCATGAGCTATTATCGGTGGTACAATTTCCTGTGAAAGAATACTCGCATTCTTTACAAACTGGTATGACACTCGTAAAATTCACTAGAACAAAAAGAAAACAGTCGAATACTTGTGTTAACCTTCAATGAATATCAAAGAGGAAAACTTACAAAAGTCTGAAGTGTTTGGATTCATTATTATTCTTACTGTCAGAAGATAACTGTCATTTAAACTAACATTGTTCATAAAGAGACCATTTACCAGTGCAATACGTTCTGAAACATCGAGCGAGACATTTAATGTAATTAAATACTCGATATCAGGTGGATTGATACTACAATCATGAAAAATATAGAATCGATGACATCTGTACGATAAATAATCAGAATTTGTACTTAGTTTGGTTTATTTGAACGCACGTGTCATTACATGTAATGTTCATTCCATATAAAACGTTTGATATCTACAAGAGATAAACGGTTCTTTAGATGAGCACAAAAGTAAACAGTTGAAAATGATCACGTCGTACTTCATTTTCAAGGGTAGATGATGTGGGTGACCCAACAGGAACTGAACGAACTTTCCGCGCGCTACTAGATGTAGGCGTGAAATAGAGAAAGAATATTGTTGTTTGTTGTTGTAAACTCTGTGTTGATGTTTCAACATAACTCGTCGACATTGTTGGTTCAGTAGAACTAGTGGTTTCAGACGTTGATTCGCTCGACACGGATATGGAACTCGTTGTTGGAATCGTCACGGTCGAAATGATACTAGCTTCTGTTTCAGATTCGGTAGCTAAATTGAAGAAGTAGTGCTATCGCTTTTTCGATTATTTAGCATATTACCTGTGACTTCTGTTGATGACTCAGTAGTTATTTGCAAAGAACTATTTTCCGTAACAGATACTACTGTAGTAGAACTCAAAGTTGATGATTCAGCGACTGCTAATTGTGTGTCAAAGAAGAATTATAGTAGGTTTATAACAGAGAAGCTTTCTTACTTTCTGATGTTGATTGTTCAACACTAGTTTGTGCAGTTGAAGATGTTTCACTGGTGTCTGCTTGACCACTTGTAATAGTTTCTGATGAACCCGTTGCAGTTGTCGTCTCTGTAGCCGATACAGTGCCTAGAAATACACAGTTCAGATGCGAAAATCCAGCAAATGTGTTCTGCTCAATGTTTTCTCGACAATTCGCTCTGATACATGCTTTCATAGCAAGTACTTACCACTGACTTCTGTGGTGACCGATGGTATTGTTGTGGAAATGGTTTCTGACACATTAGTTGTTAGAGTAGAATCAGTTGACTGCTCAGTAGGACTAAGTGTCGTTAATTGGACGAGCGTGCTGGCAGATGTCACGTCTGTTATGACTGTTTCGGATGTTGCTTAAATGATCGAAAGAGAAAAAAAAAATAGTGTCTTTCCTTGAAAGTCTTTTAGTCCGATCAATGTCATCAAATAGTGTTTGTATTATACTTTAGTTAAGTAAAAGATTGAAGAGGTTTTCTTTTTCAAGTGAAAGACAAAGATCAACGTCGATAAAACATAATAAGCCAATAAAACGACGAGTTTTATTCGAGTACAGAAAACTCGAAAGGAGAATATGATTCGACTCGGAACTGCTAGATGAAAATAACAATAACAACAACTTACTTTCAAATTCACTGCCACTTCCATCAAACGCTGGTGACACTAACGATAAACTAAGCGCCCAGGCATTAACATTGGCATCGGAGAGTAACGATCCATCATCATTTTCTTCATTCGATAATTTCGATTGTAACGGACCAGTTGACATCGATGAATTATTCGAGAGTACATCACGTTTACGAAGCTCATGAGATTTATCTTTCTTAGTCGATATTGGCAATCGATGCGCAAGAACCTCTGTACCTGCTAGACGGTACCCTTCCTCAATCGGTTGTATATTTTGATTTTTCGCATATAATGGTGGTTGAAAACGTGTATCTGTATCATCGGTATTATCATTTGATGTCAATTCACGTATGGTTCCTGTGAGTTCGGAATAGATCTGTTGATTGTGTATACTTAGCCAATCATCGCGTTTCGTACTAGAACCTACACGATATAAAATATACATTTAGATGTTTTTACGATTGTTTGTGTTGAATGTGTCATATCTTCATAGAAACATAAACAATGAATCAGATACGATGATTTCGAAATATTATTCAAAAGACGCAGAAGACAAAATGAGATCGAGCTTTTCAGAGCTTCCTTTTATCCAAAGTTAATTATTTATATTTGACTCGACAAAAAAAGCTCCATAAATCTATCACTAATATCTCATTGAAGTAACATATCCCGGTGCATGACAAATACATGCTACCTTTTTTTTAATATCTGACTTTCAATATGAAGGTTATCCATGATTATATTCTACTGAGGAAGTAAATTGAAGTTCTCTTAGTGTATAATCATACACACGCAGGTAATTTTCAAACTTTACAACCCCTTATTATGTCCCTATGTACTTATAGAGCACTAAACTTTGTTTTACCTGTAACAGTACTTAATGCGGATGTAATTGCTATTAAAGATAGGAGATAAGCGACTGGTAGGAGTCGTGCGGAGACGATTGTACGTTGTACGTTCATGATGCGACAACAATCTGAAACAATTGATAATCATTTATGAGAAAAAAAGATTCAATGATAATCAAAGAGATGAAAGAAACGAAATGAGCTGTATGGATGTGTGTGTGTATTTGGCAGAAGGAGAATTTTGAAAGAATTCAAAAGGAACAATACAGAATTGGACAGAAAAGAAAAAAAAGAACGGAACTGAATGAGAGAGAAAGAGCGCAAGTAAACAGAACTTGAATCCATGAAACGACTAGTAAAATTCAAGTTGAAAGAGAAGAGAAGAAAAAAGTTCCTTCATTCCGTGATTAATACTGCCTTTGTGACAGAGATCTGTACACAAAAAAAAATGTAGCTTTGGTTTTGAATGAAAAAATCGTGTAGGGAGCCCATCAAACCTACACACTTGAGTCGTTCGCTATTGTAAAGTTGAGACAGCCTTAAGTAAAATAAGCTTCTAGAAAACTTGTTCTACCATTCAAAGTAAATCAAGGTAACCATCTCTTCCTTCTTCTCACTGTACGATTCTCAAGCAAACGCGGCAGAGAAAAGGAAAGAGAGAAGTAGAGACCAAAAGAGAGAGAGAGAGAATATCCTCTTGACACCTACATTCATGCGAAAGCTTAGTAATATATTGTTTTTACAGTTCGTCAATGTGTTAAAATCATGCTTCTCATTTGCTTAAATATGTTTATATCGAACAGTTTCTGTATAATAAGTGCATTCTTGATTGGTCTTTGAAACAGAATAACACGGATGAAGCTTAGTTAACTAAAAAGAAAAGTTCTTTGACAAGACATGATGTTGGAATCTTGTGAGATATATCAAACGATATCTAATGAATGAACATTCGTTTGAAAAGTTTATTTAATGGCTTTCATCATATTTTCAATACATAAATACTTGCTTTGATAGAAGCCTGAACTGCACTCTTCCCATATGTATTAAACATCATTATCGAACACAAGAGAAGTCAAAAAAAGTACTGAAGATTATTTAGTTACTCTCCCACTCTCTCTCTCTCTTTGCCGCTTTCTTTCAAAGTCGATTGAACAATCTTTTCTTCTTCAATTTTCTTCTGTTCTTCACCTTTTATTACATGCACTTGTCTTTCGGTGCATTCGAATTTACGTTAAATTGCTGACAAGTTCGCAGAAGAAAGAAGACGAAGAAAAAACTTCAATTTGAATAATCAGACATACGACATGATTTGCTCTGAAACATTCCGATTTACTATGTACCTAGACTCATCCGAACAAAGGAGATTTTTATTTTGCGTACCAATATGATAGATATAATCTTCGGAACTATAAAGTCAATAGACAGTCACGCTATAGCCTTGAGCACCTTTAGTGTCTTAACCAGACACGCCTGTCGATGATGAAAGCGACACAAGTAATCAGCTCATTGAGATATTTGTGCCAAATGTAATCCATATGCAAACAGACTTGAAGAAGAAGAAAAAAAAGTGAATTAGCCGTGTAGAAGTAAGCATCCGTAACTGCTGTTTTCATCTACACCATTAGGATAAACATTTACAAATCATTGGCCAAAGTACATTTGAATCAAGACAAGTTTGTTTTTGCTTTTTTTCGTAGGAAAAACGAAATTTTCTACGCTGCAAAATAAAACGACACGATGCAGGAGGCGTTAAAACGGCCCTCATCAACACCACTGATTCCGGCTGAGTGCGCTCCACCTCAACGACAATAACAACAGAAGCAGTTGCAAAGAAATGCCTTCGTATCAACTTGAAATTCTAACGCGATAACAAGGTGACAGAGTACAAAAGTACATAAATTTTGACAAGAATAATCTCTGGAAAGATTAGATGAAATCGAATCTGATCTATGAATGATGACAGCTGAATGATTTTTCCTTGGAACAGAATTTGACGAGAACCGCGAACTAAAACAATAATCAACTATCATCCCGCTACGTCAAGCTTCTGTTTGAATAGATTTCTAGAGGTTTCATTAATTTCAAGTGTTTGCTACCGAACACATTACGAAACGATTTTTTTGCGCTACAAAAAATCGAGACACGAACAGAGGAAAAAGAAAGGAGAGAAATCCAATCGACTAAATAGCAACGATACTTTGCCAAAGATCGCAGTTTCAAACGATAAAGCTAACAGGAAAATTGAATAATGACACATAATTTCGATAATTATACATGTCAATGGGTATCTTTTACATCGGGTAACATTGAATGCAAATGTAAAAGTACACGAGATCTTTCGGTTTTGAAAAATATTTTCCCCGGGAACGCGTTTCTTTTTTACCTTCTCAAGTAGACATAGCTTCATCTTATGTTTTTCAATATAATGTACAAGTGCAAAAGGAAAGAAAACATCCATCGTTTTTTTTATCAAAAATTCAAGTAAGGCGACGCGAATGAAACAAAAGCACACATCGCTTAGAGTGATGAAATTCCGCATCCAAATGCCTCAAAGCAGCAGCATTCAGTAAAATATTCAGCAGACTATGAGTGGTCCAACTCGTTGACGAAAGAAAAGAACGAAAAGAATAGCGGAATTTTTAAACAATAGTACATCAGGAGTACGTAATTGCTGTTACTGACAACAAATTGGCTTGCGAAGTTATGTTTACATGGCTGTATGACTCATCGTCTTATTTTCGGACGAAGTCTAAACATTACTAATGGATGTGATTTCGGAAAGAAAAACATTGTAAATCACGACATAAATTGTGAATAAAATCTAATGCGTTCGTTTTTCTTTCGGCGGAGAGTGAATGTATGGTGACAGTAGTACGTACTCTTGAACTTCAGCGAATGGAATTTGTTTTTTTATTTTCTTTCGATTTCGTGCGCTTAATCAGATTTACTACAAATCATGCGACTAGATGTAATAACAATAAACTGTTTATTGGATTCTTGTTTTTCGAGAAGGAATTGACAGAAATTTCGAAGAACTGCACATTTATTGTGACCATCAACAAAAAAGGTTCACAGAGATAGACAAAGCGATAAGAGTGTATGCGTATAGTAAGGATTCGATTCTTAAAAAAATATAAACATCTTAATCACCAGAAAATGAATGATAAAAATAAAGGCGGCCAGCACTGTATGAAATAGATTGATGAATTGTAGTTTTATTTAAGAAGCTGAAATGAAAAGTAGAAATCAAATTTCGAAAGAAGGGTATTGATGCTCATACCGAGAAGAGACCAGTTGGTTTTGAGTCGACATTCGGTCTCGGTAGTTTCAAATTTGGATTCATTACTTCGAGCATTTCATTATCGTCGTAGAGTTCATCTAATGGATCGTGAAACGTCGGGTTTATATCTTCGTTGTCGATAATAGCGTCAAGCTCATCGATGGGATCGTAGCTACTCAATGTTGATGCTGTGTCCGACGGCAAACTAGCAAGTACAGCATTCGTGTTAGGTCTTGTTATCGTTGCGCGTAGTTTTTCACCCATCCTTTGATCAAGATCTTTGAAAAACGTGCTATCTGTTGTATTACTATCCGTCGGTTCGGACTCAGGTGGATGAGTGCTTGCAGTAGAGTTTGTCGGTTCTAAATTGGTTGGAGCATTGTCCGCGGTTACGGGCGTTGGAACTTTAGCACGGGGCAAATGCCATATACGACGAATCTGAAACTCTCTATTGAAAGACAGATTAGAGGCAAGACGAAATTGATTCAATCAAACGTACTCGGGATGATGATGTCGTCGGCGACGCCATGCTGCCATTGCCCAAAGGCAGCATGTCACCGCAGCAAACAGGCCAGTTAAGCCAGCCAGAACACCAATGATAATCGGAGTCCAACGCGAGAGTGAGTATGTAGATGCGACTGGTTTCGGGCGTGGCTTTGAACACAAATTACCTTCATACGGTGATGACGGATCGGCCTCGTTCACATAACATCGGCATTTCTCGATGTTCTGTGACGGATTACACACTCCACGCACTGGATTTACACCGCATAAACTACATGTGTCGATAAGAAAACACGACGTTGTATTCATGACAAGAACTGAAAAAGGCTTGAATTTCTACTACCTAGTATGCTACAAATTGAATATTTACCCATCTCATCATCTCTTCCGCATGGATTCTTACTAAATACCGTGACATCTCGGCCTCTGGTTAGATTATCAATGATTTCATACAAATCATTCAATAATGTAACGTTATTATTTGGAGTTCGCACAACCAGCGTCACATTTACTTTTCCGGGCGTTGCACATCTAAAGCAACAATGAATCAACGCTTTTTTGACTGAACATATGTTTACTTACGACAATGGCTGATTATAAATAGGTTCAATCTCATATAATGAATTGCTTTTACTCACACCTGCTATTATCTGAACGGAGAAGATTTATACATAGTAAAAGTACACTAAAAGAAGACCTACATCTGCTAGAGTTTCATTAGCATTCGAACAATTCAATATCAGCAAAATGGTTGTCACATTTGGTAAATCTAAATCAACATTTACCATGTTTCCCTTTCGAGTGATATTTGAACCATCTACCTGTTTCATCGGGTATCGTGGTTGTCATTGGTGTCGTAGTAGTGGTTGATAAGAGTGTTTGTGAGGTAATAGCTGAAGTGATCGAGTGATCAGTTTCCGTAGTTACTGGTTCTGATATTAACGAAGCTCCTGTCGTTTCTTGGACTGCAGTTGCTGATGTTTCTGTAATTACTACTCCTGTTGTTGCGGGCGTACTCGTCGTTCCTTCGACCGTGGTTGATTTTTCTGTAGTTATTACTTCTATTGCTGAAGGTGTACTGGTCGCTCCTTCCACTGCAGCTGCTGAAGTATCTGTGGTTACTACTCCCATTGTTGAAGGTGAAGGTGTACTGGTCGCTTCCTCCGCTGTAGTCGCTGAAATATCTGTAGTTACTACTCCCATTGTTGAAGGTGAAGGTGTACTGGTCGCTTCCTCCGCTGTAGTTGCTGAAATATCTGTAGTTACTACTCCCATTGTTGAAGGTGAAGGTGTACTGGTCGCTTCCTCCGCTGTAGTCGCTGAAATATCTGTAGTTACTACTCCCATTGTTGAAGGTGAAGGTGTACTGGTCGCTTCCTCCGCTGTAGTTGCTGAAATATCTGTAGTTACTACTCCCATTGTTGAAGGTGAAGGTGTACTGGTCACTTCCTCCGCTGTAGTTGCTGAAATATCTGTAGTTACTACTCCCATTGTTGAAGGTGAAGGTGTACTGGTCGCTTCCTCCGCTGTAGTCGCTGAAATATCTGTAGTTACTACTCCCATTGTTGAAGGTGAAGGTGTACTGGTCACTTCCTCCGCTGTAGTTGCTGAAATATCTGTAGTTACTACTCCCATTGTTGAAGGTGAAGGTGTACTGGTCGCTTCCTCCGCTGTAGTCGCTGAAATATCTGTAGTTACTACTCCCATTGTTGAAGGTGAAGGTGTACTGGTCGTTCCTTCCACTGCAGCTGCTGAAGTATCTGTGGTTACTGACCCTATTGCCAATGTCGATGTCACTTCTAAAGCAATCATTATACAACATAATCATGATCATTTGCATTCCGAGTTTCGAACGTCAAGTAGTTCTGCAACTTACCACTACTGTACTCAGCTGTCGAATATGATGCTAAATCAAGCAAACAATGTCACTTTCTATCCTAGTATTGCTAATCAACAGAACCTACTTTCTCCGCTTCCATCTGTTGTGAGCTCAACGTTTTCCAGTGCTTTGAACATATCTTCTTCGTTGACTTGAAGAAATTCGTTGATCTCGTTGTCCGCCTGAAGCAAATGTTGATGTTGGGATGAAGTATCGAGATCGGTATCGTAGCTAGGCTCATTCAACAATCGTCTACCAAGATAACCGAGTGAATGATTAGTCGTGGACGTGGAAGTGGTTGTTTTTGTCTTTGGTACTGTTGTACATGTTGTCGTTGACGTGTTGTATGTTGCAGCAGCTTGAAACGTTTTTGATGGTACACTCAGCTTTGATTTGCTCGCTATGGGTTTATCGAGATTTTCCGGAAGAAGTATGAAACCTTCATTGATTGGATGAATTTCAATAATTTTATTTTTGGACTTCGAGTCCAATGTATTCAATGACAGATCTTGAATATTGCTAGACCACGTCGGTTCGGAAGATGTTTCTGCAGATATTGCTATAATACCATTGTAGACTAGGACAAATAAAAAATTCGCAAGTTACAATTACGAAAAGAATATATTAATCACCTAATAGATATGTAATAAGCATTACTGAATATGGTCCGTTGAAATGGAAAACTGAATGATGTTGACACATGCTGAAAATAAGTCTAAAAAAGTGTCATTCTTGAATTCGGCAGAATATCGGATGCATTCGTTCTACTTCACTGAAATAGATTCTATTTTCAAAAGTACTGCTTTCGATTAAGCGAACTGGCAAGGTTGACAAACTGCACCAGCATTAAAAATATTCTGATATTTGAGATCAGGATTATCATCTACCGTACATGTCTACCTTATTACTACTAATATTTGTTTCTTGGTAAAGAGGAAAATAAAAAAATTTCCTTCGCAAAAAAGCTTCTCTGATTGCTAATGAACGTTAACTACTGTGCTTAAAGGATGAAGCCTAAGAAACTCGACAAAGAAAACAATCGATTGCCACCGCTTGACAAATATTCGTATCGACTTTTCGAATGACAAGTGATTTCAAATGACGAATAATGAAAAGAACTCAGGGTATTATTTTCTCTTTTCCGTTCTTCAAATCTTCCTTCATGCCATCCCACCTTCATATTTCCTTAATGTCTAATCTCTTTCATAACACAGATCCAATTACCTTCAATGGTGCGAAAAAAAATTTCTTTCATTTTCTTGCAGTATCAGTATTTACTTTCCATATGATTAATCTTTGGAGTGATGAAATGAAGATGTGATTGCCAAATTAACATGAAATTCTCATCTATGTCTGCCCGAGCTGCTTCATAACTTTCCGACTAATTATGCTCGAAAAATATCGAAGTCATTTGAAATAACATATGTGCAGTTTAATTGATTCAGAAGCTGGCATCGTTTTCTTTTTACTTTTTTTCTTCTTATGAATGTAATTTGATCCTTTCTAACATCAACAGAAGTTCGAAGGATATGGATATACCAGACGTCGTCGATATTGATTATGCTATCAACTGTTGTCACATAAACGATTGCAGATACGAAAATGAGTTCTTCAAAGGACTGCACGGTTTCCCTTAGTCAAATATTTTTTATTTGATTATTTATCGAACCGATCAGATAGGATTCATTCAATAGAAATCGGCAGAAAAATATTAATTCAGACGAGAAGATTTCGAAATAACGACATACTTAAGAAATCGATTCTCTCATGAAAATAACAACTGCTCAGTTTCTGTGTAAAGATAATTTGAATTTCTGACATGATGTTGTCGATCTTTTGCGGATTGTGTGATGCTTTGCTAGAGCAATGCTTTGACTTTTCTTATTTGTGAATAGCAAAATCCAAAGTAATACTATTAATGTACTGTTGAGCAACCCGAAAAGCTGTCGTGTACGAAGATTAGAGTTAGTTGCCGATTATAAACTTTATACGATTCTGTTCTCGGCAATATTACATCCATATCAACAAAGTACAATGAATCAAAACAAATGATCGGATTACCTTTCGCGAAAGCAAACTCAAAAAATAATTATATTAGTAATACATTTGCGTGTCTATGCAAATGACTTTCAGTGAAGATATGTGTAAAATGGTTGATGCGTAGGCGAACACTTCTCACAATACAACTGGTTTGGATATTTGCATAGTTATTTGGTATTTTTGTCATGTTTCAATAGAAACCGATCAGTAATCAACTATATTACACTCGGAAGACGAAGTTATCATTGAACAAAACATTCAAAAATTAAAATACTGTTCATTTTCTTGACTTTGAGTCTGTCGATTGAGTTCTATATATATGTCATCATTGTCGAGAATCGCATCCAATTCATAGATAGGATCGTAACTGTGCAATGACGATAGTGTGTCAGATGTTATATCAAATGTTCTAATGCTTCGCGTGGATGGTGATATTGTAGTAGGAGATTGTTCATTCAATAGTCGGTCAAGTTCTCGATAGAACTGACTGCCTATTGAATTCATTTCAGGATTACCCTGGCTTGTTTCATGAGTATTTAACGTTGACGTGACGCTTTCGACGTAGTGAGAGACCTGGTCTGGAGTGAGGGCAGCTGGTGGTTGAATTCGTGGCAAATGCCGTGAATGCTGAGCTTGTTGTTGAACTCTATTTGTAAACATATAAGCAACAATCAGTTAGAAGAACAAAAACCTTACGACGTTTTAATAGCTTGCTGTCGCAAACGGCGTCGACGCTGTAAAAATGTAATGACTATCAGATAAATGGTTATTATGAAAAGCAGGCCACATAAACCGGCCAAAATGCCGATCACGATTGGAGACGAGCGCGAGGATGGAACTTTAGGTACAGATGATTTTGTACAAAAATCTCCTTGATAGGATGACGATGGGTCTTCTTCGTTGGTAAAACAACGACATTTGCTAACATTTTGTTTTGGATCACAGACTCCACGTGGTGGATTCGCACCACACAGATTACATGTATTAATGAGAAAACAAGACGTCACAGTTTGAACTTCAGCTAAAAACGAATACAGAATAATTATCAAAATTTTTCATTTTATTACTCACTCGTAAACCCTTCTATTCCACAAGTGTTTGTACCATACACGCCTACACCCATGTGTGTTGCTATATTTCGCAGAACACGGTAAACTTCATTTAGTACTGTAGCATTTTTATCGGTGGTAATTGTTATTGTGGCATTCGCTTTCGTAGGTATTCGATAGCTAAATCAGAACAGAATCAGATCATGCAATCAGCACCTCGACTTATATACCAGTATGAATTTAAAGTGCCATTAATGTGAATAATAGGATACGTAAAACTGCTCGTAAAATTAGTCACTATCTAAATTTTCAAAAAAAGGTATATCAAGAGACTTTTATCCGAATACTCACTTCGTTCAATGTTTCACCAGCATTTGAACAATTCAATATCAGCAAAAAGGTTGTTATATTTGGCAAATCTAAAGTTACATCAATCTTGCTTCTCTTTTCAGTGACATCGAAACTATATACCTATCGTATCCGGCACCGTAATCGTCATTGTTGTTGTAGTAATGATTGATGTGAGTGTCTGAGAGGTAGCGACGGAAGTTATTGAGTGATTCATTTGAGTAGTTACCGCTTCCGAGCTTGACGCTGTCGTTGTTACGGATGTCGAATCTGAATCAAGTTATTATCCATCCTCGTCAATGACATGTTTCAAAAGTCAAGTAGTTCTGCAACTTACCACTACTGTACTCAGCTGTCGAATATGATGCTAAATCAACCAGACAATGTCACTTTCTATCCTAGTATTGCTAATCAACAGAACCTACTTTCTCCACTTCCATCTGTTGTGAGTTCAACGTTTTCGAGTGCTTTGAACATATCTTCTTCGTTGACTTGAAGAAATTCGTTGATCTCGTTGTCCGCCTGAAGCAAATGTTGATGTTGGGATGAAGTATCGAGATCGGTATCGTAGCTAGGCTCATTCAACAATCGTCTACCAAGATAACCGAGCGAATGATTAGTCGTGGGCGTGGAAGCGGTTGTTTTTGTCTTTGGTACTGTTGTACATGTTGTCGTTGACGTATTAGTCAAAGAGAAAATACGCATGTCTGGCGATAAATTGAATACACGATTCAGTTCAATTTGTTCGGATGTAATTCGAACAAAACTATGTACTAAAATAAAGATTGCACTCAATCGTAAAATAGGAAAAGAAAAGTTTTTACCTGACACAAACAGTAAAACGCATGTATTCACGCCATAAACATTCATTTGCATCTTTCTTTATTTTGTCGTTTTCTTTCGGTAAAAGTAGTACTGAAGTGAATTGTGCTAGGGTGTAAGATGTGCTGATTCAAACCATTGAATGAATTCTCACATTTTTATCGTTTGTCGAAAAAGATTCTCAAGTGATGTTATAAAAGTCGAAGTTCTACTTTGTCTTGTATTTTATCACAGACAACCTTGTCTTATTATTCTAGTAACTACTAACAAGGATTCGAAAAAGTGACGCGATAGATTGAAATAGTTTAACTTATGACTAGAATTTTGTTAACCGTTTCATAGTATTTGATTAAGAATCATATCAATAAATTTCGTTGACATTCCGTTCCGAATAGAACTGACTGCGGCATATTCAAAATTTTATTATTTCTTCTTATCTTTATGAGAATTGATTTGTTCTTTGAAATGAAAAGTGTATTATTTCATTGATTATCTTGTTTCTGATGAAAGAACCGTTTCTTAGTCAGAACGATCTATATCCAAGACTTCGATATACATGCAATGCACATGAATGCTTCTATCTCAACAATCGAAAAAGATAAACGAATAAAAAACTCGTTCAGATAGTGTACTCTGATAATCACTTGAAAAGGACATCATCTACAGAATGACAACTTCTATTGGTTCTCTCGTTTAGTTAGAATGAATGAATCATTCCTTCCTTTCGTCATGCATACGAATATACCGTCTTTCAATACTTTATTTTTCATCTAAATTGGTATTAACACTGAAAACTCTTCTCAAGGTTAATTATGTGTGGTATTTGCTTTTGTTTGCACACACAGGTAAAAACTTAACTTCGCCAATCAACGTTTCCCTACTAGCCAATCTTTCATTTTAGCCCAATGTAGCTCCGATTGACTATACTCCATTAAATGCACGTGGTCCGGATTTTCAAAAACAATATGGACCTATTGCTCTCACCCCAGATTTATATGTAACATTTGCTGTCAGTGTTCTTTCAATTCGAGGCTTCAAGCAAGAACAACCATTCGTGGATGACGATGGAAATATACTTATATATAACGGAGAAATCTACGAAGCACCTTTTCAAGTGAGTTATTGTAAAACTTTTTCGTTGCGAAGAAAACCTTCGTTACTTACAGATTAAAGAGAGTGACAACGATGGAGTCCTTCTGTTTGAACATTTTAAACAATGTTCTACCGATATGGATATTTGTCAATTGATATCGCAGTTAGAAGGCTGTTTTGCTTTCATTTATTATCAAGTAGGAAATATTCAATCGATTGCATGTCGTTTCCCTACGTTTGGTAATCATTGCCTTTAGTTTAGAAACAAACTAATTGTCTATACTACGGACGAGATCGTCTCGGACGACGAAGTCTCATGTATTCAATGATCGATGATAATCAATCGAATTTAAAGATGATTTTGACTTCTGTTCGTCTCCAACAATTCGTAAGCAATGTCTTCTTGCTCGCTTTTGTTCATCCTTCATTCATTCGTTCGTTTCTTGTGATCAGTCATATACAGAACTTGACTCAAGTATTCTTCATAAACTATCCGTCAAATCAACGAACAGTACATTTCAAATTGATACAATTTCATATGTTAAACCAACAATAGATATTATTTCGTCTGAACCGCCCGATGCTCTGCTAACTGAGTTGGAAAATGATTCGGTATTTCAAAATATCTCCACAACATTTCTCAATCAATTGCAAGCGGCTGTTCGACGACGTCTTGCGAATCTTCCGACCCTCTGCCGACGATGTAAGCGGTCGACAGATGGAACTCTTCGTCCAGAAAACGGTTGTCCACATCCTAAATTAGCAATACTCTTCTCGGGTGGAATCGATTCCAGTGTGTTGACAGCGTTAGCTGACCGAATTCTGCCAAGCAATGAACCAATTGATCTACTCAACGTAAGCTTCTTCTCAGATGTTCGAGCACCACCACCAGCAGATCGACAAACAGGTAGTTCGGAAGTGCTCGTTTGGAAAAATGATATACATGTAGTGTTTTTAGGCTTACAAGCGCTAACAGAACTTAATCCAGCTCGGCAATGGAACTTTGTTCAAGTAAACGTTGATTTGTCTTCTGAATAGTCTCTTCTGATCAATACATTTCGTATAGATTGATGTTGACGTAAATGAACTCCGGCACTATCGTGAAAATGTCATCAAAACAGTGATTTATCCGTGTTCAACTGTACTAGATGACAGTATTGGTAGTGCTCTGTGGTTTGCTGCTCGTGGCAGTGGAAAACTTCATCCTGTCAACACAGTTTACGAGAGTACAGCAGAGGTAATACATAGCAGACGATCTGACCTTCAACACTGTCTTTTGTGTCGTAGGTGTTGTTATCTGGTTTAGGCGCTGATGAACAACTAGCTGGTTATTCTCGGCATCGATCAACATTTCAAGCACATGGCTGGAAAGGACTGGAAAATGAGCTCGAAATGGAAATTAATCGAATTTCTAAACGAAATTTGGGACGTGACGACCGGTATAGAAAACATATATTTTGTTCTGATGTGTACCTCAGAATTTATTTTCTAGAGTGATCAGTAGTTTAGGTAAAGAAGTTCGTTTTCCGTTTCTCGACGAACGATTAGTGAATTACCTTCGTTCCGTGCCGATTTGGTACAAAGCGGATTTACGTTTAGGACGTGGTATTGGTGAGAAGTACCTCCTTCGTTACATCGCTTGTCACAGCCTGTCTCTGTTCCAATCATCGAAGTATCCGAAGCGTGCGATACAATTCGGTTCACGAATCGCGAAACTTGAAAACCGAAAAGAGAAAGCGTCCGATCAATGTGCAAGATTAACAATAGACGACGAAGATTAATTCGAAATCTTATTCTGTTTGTCGGTCAACTAGACTTTATTTCCGTAAAAAAAAGGTCAAATAAAGAAATAAGAATTGAGAAAAAGAGAAGACAAGCGACCAGTAATGTACATATATAGATAATAATCATAATGGGAACAAACACAACAACATGAACAAGAATATAAAGGAAGAGGGAGAGAGAGAGAGAGAGAGAAATAATCAAATACGACTGCTTGCAAATCGTGCTTTCTTTGCCAACAGAGGAGAAAAAAAACAGAACTGTGCAGTGGAAACATGACGAGAAAAAAATAAATGTATGTATAGGTAGATCGATCTTGAAAACCAAGAGACTTTCTCTGTGTATAATACTTCCATATTCACTTCTGTGTATAGAACTCTCATAACACTATTGACAATAATCGAGTTTGGTTCTTGAAAGACACATTTATACAAAATCGAAGTTCTTCATTAGAAGATTTAGTAGTAGAAAAATAAGCAAGACAACGGTGTTGATGTTTGGTTTGGTTTTTCACTATAAACATCGACGTTTTTCTCGAAGGAGCAGACAAAAAGCGAAAAAACGTGTTTACACACGGACGGAATGAATTCGTTCGCGGGTTTGCATCAAACATGTACCATACTGATGGATTTTCTCGGGTAGCAAACAAACGAAAACTGCACGGTGATGATAGGTGCGTTTTTAAACGCGCAATAGACCAAACAAGAAGATAAAATCGGTTGAAAGAGAAAAGAAAACGAAAGAATGAATTGCGTGTAAGGCAGTATACACGCAATGAAGGTATGAATTCAAAACGAAACATGATTTACGTAAGTATTCAGATTCAATCGCCGGGATGTTCAGGACACGTTCGGTTAATGCGAAACCAATTATCAATACAACTAAAAATAAATAAATAAATAAACATTTAGATTTGATAAGAAGATATTCAGGAAGCTCATTTAGAATTATCTTTGTTTTCTGAACAAATAGTCAACATTTATCTTCAAATTGAATTCCACTGAGACATAACGACCTCAAAGAGATATGAATCATCAGCGACTCAGCAAAAGTCTCATTTGAAAGATAAATTGTGAGATAAATGTGCGTAATAAGAACAGAAATCATCATTGACGTGATTTTTTCAAGATCAACAAAATGATTCGATGCTCCGTACCCTTCGACTAGAGGTCACGCAAAAGCTTCTGTAAACACATCTATTGCTCGATAGAACTCGACGTATCTGATAGAAGACTATTTCAGTGCGTTGGAAATTCGCTGAATTTACCTTTTGTGATAAATACAAAGACATGGTAGTCGAGCAATTTTTTGTCCTTCCAGTAGATCATCAAAACATATGACACATTCACCTTTGTTTTCTGTTAACGTATCCTCTATAGGGAAAGAAAAAACAAATCAGCATTCAGACATTAATATGTTAAACAAACCATTATAATCTATTCGGGGTTTCGACAGACATTGTACAATATGTTTATCAAATATATCTCTTGGAATTGTTTTATTACATACAGGACACGGAACATCATGAAGTGCAATTAAAATACGATGCAATCGCCGTCTCGCTTGTGGTGATTCCTCATCTGAACTTTGATCATCGGAATCATGTTCAAGTCCAACGTAACGTAACAGATTAAAGTTGAACGCTGCGGCAGCAGCAGGATCAATGTTAGTCGGTGTAGTACGGTGTCGATTAGCCGAAGGATTACTTGCGAAGAGACCGTGCGAACTGTGATGTCCACTACTAGAACGATGGCGAGGATGTTGGGAATGATGATTTGAACTATTCGAATGTGTACGTGGATGGGCAAGATTTGTTGTAGAACCGGTATTCGTGTTTCGATGTGCAGTAGTCGATGATGAGGAAGTTGACGACGGCGGAGTTGTTAATCGTCCACCCATTTTTGTTTTGACAAGTTTTGTTTTTCTTTCAAGCGATATCAATATATCAAGCCGAGTGTTCGTTTCAAAATATCGGTAATCATCGATACATCTAAATGAAAAATGTTGTACTTTGATATCATTTCGGTTGTGACAATGTCATATCCGAGAAAAAAGAGAAGGGGACAAATAGTCAACAAATAAACATCATCAGACGTCTATCCACTTATTACCTCACAGAAATGTGTTTTTTTTTGGCGACATCTATTCGATTTTATATTGGTGTACTTCGATATCCAGCGAAACTGTCATTAAAAACCGAATCAATGAAGCATTGAATTCGAGTGCATATATTCGAGTAGTATTTTTTCTCATAATGTGCATCGAAACACGCTAAAGCTCTTCTTGGACAAGTGGTAAGATGATTGTCCAATACGTGTCGAAACGACCGTGCTCCAGAAGTCGCCGTTCGCGAATAGTACAGTTTTTGACGTTGTTCTTTCTGGGACTTGTATCATCCACAATCACATTTCTCATAACATTCTTTGCAACATCAGACTACGTCTTTGATAGAATATCATCTTTTCTTGTACCGCAATCGAATGGCGACTTCTCGTCAGAGCCATCGCTTGAAAGGATGAAGGATTACCGGCCGAGAGATTTCCTTGGAAAGAAAGAATCGGTTAATTATGACTACTATATCACCTATAAAGATTTCAATTTCCGTAAGCCGGACACGTTAACATATGAAAACCGAACGTATGCCAATAGCACACTTATCTTCTATCGATTTCCACGAAGAACGTCAATTCTAGCTTTGCTATTGATCTTCCATAGTTGTCGACATTCGGCTACGCATTGGTTTCACACACCTGAACGACAACGGATTCTGGGCGCGGCTATTGATCTTGGCTTTGCATGTTTAGTATTTCAAGCATCTGATAAAACAGCGAAATGCTGGTCCAATGAAGGTGATATTTATCAAAATAGGGATGTGTATTATATTTTGAAAGGATTAGAGGGCTTTTTTAAAGATTATCCCGAATTAAGTAAGAAAAATTCATTTGTTCTTTAAAAGAAAGTCTATCATATCATCGGTTTCTGTTCAAGTTTCCCTACCACGCTATACATTCGGTTCGTCCAGCGGCGGTATATTCTCCAGTGTATTTGCCATTAATCAACGGTATCCTATCCATGGACAAGTCATCTACACTTCGATCATTCTTCCAGTGATCTTGCACAAGCATATCAAAAATGGAAATTATCCGACAACAGTATGGATTTACGTACGTATCCAGTGCAAAGTTGTTTTTTTTGCGAGAAGTACTCATCTGCTTCGGTGTTTGATATTTGATCCCTTAGATGTTACGTGACATTGAGTTTGCTTCGGAACAACGTATTGATATGTCGAAAGAAATTCTTCGGAGACAAAATATTTCATGTACTTCGTTTCCTATCGAACCATCACAACTCACATCGACGATATTTCATGATCGACAGCCTAAAATTACTCATGCTGCATCACAATATCTCTACTCTCAATTACGACAATATCGTTGGTTGAATAATTACAACTACATGCTTTATAATCCTCGACAGAAACTGACTTGGCAGGGATTTCTTTTTGCTGTACAAGTCAATCAAACGTTGAGCAAAGAAGCATTTGATAATATTCATACACATAAACTCGAGATATACGAATTATTGAATACATTTTATGGTGAACATGAAATTAGCTATGAGCGGTCGTATGAAGCTTTGAAATGGCTTTTAGATACTTCAAACAAATAACGCACAGCGATCAAAATAGTTACCGTGTTACTATTTGTTTTTGTAAAATAAATTTATTTTTAATAAATTATGCTTTTAATGAGCAAATATTTTCATGAGCTTCAGAGTTGAATCGTTAATAGCGGATCAGACTATCATTGAACGCCTTTTTTCGATTCCAATTAACTAAATTTAGAAAATCGTCAAGTTGATAGGCAGCACACGCATATCACGATAACATTCCTCTCCTTTCATTGAAACTGCAGCGCATGGTAATTCATTTTTTGCAAGTTCGCAAATAAATGTTGATAAACATCGAATATTCCGGTGATTTCCATATAATCTCGATGTAGATTATATCTTATTAAGAGAAATCTAAACATGATGAAAACGGAAGTACTTTCTTTCCCATTCTATTTATTCGACGATATCGAACATGCGTTTGCAATTTGTTGATCTCTTCTTCTTTTGAGATGGCAACTCATAAATATTCAATCTCGTGTACAAGGAACATTAATGATGATTAATGGCGGAAAATGAAATCTTCATTAGAATTGAAAGAACATGAAACATGCCTGTTGTTTGTCTTTGCATGTTCAAGTTTTATTTTAATTAGTATTTCGGATGTATTTCCGAGGGGTATGATGATGTGTTCAGAAAATTTGATTTGACTTTTTCAGATAATCCAACCGGATATTCGAACGGTCGATTTTGAGCGGAATGAATTAATTGCTTTTTGCTCATAGACATTTCTTCTATCGAAACTAATTAAAAGAGCAAAAAACAAAACTTTTCTCTTGTTTTCCAGCGGATCGACATTCGATCAACTAGGAGGAGGAGGAGGAGGAGGAGAAACGAGAAAAGCGAGAGAATGATTTCTACGACTAAGCGCTTTTTTCTCTTATGACCCTGTTAGACTTTGTTTTTGCCACGTTAAAGTGAGAGAGAGAGAGAAAATAACGACGAGATGATAGTCGACCATGAGAACAAATGTGGAATCTTCTTCCAGAAATGACGAGACGCTTCTGTTGTTTAATTCGAGTTCGATCATCGAATGGAAATGGTATTGCCTATCAAAGATACGTTTGATTTCATTTTTTTTCTTCCTCTCTCTCTCTTACTCGTACATTTCTCCCGGGATTCGTTTTTCTCCCTAGTAAAATTCATTAAGCTATGCCTCGCTTCTACCTGGCGATCAAACAAAAAAACCTCATCTGTGCACGCATGCATTCAATACTTAATCTTTTCCAAATCATGCTAACAAGCACAAGTCAGAATTGCGGATATATGACTCTTTCTTCACATTAGATATCGAGAAAATGGGTATATTTTTAGCCTGGGTCCATATACGCAAGTATAAAAGGAAGGGAATTTTTGATTATAAGCACATTGCCTTTTACACAATCATGAAAGTACACGATATACCTTTGTGCTTTTCTTTTTTTAGATTAGCTCAAAATCCCTTCGTAAAATACTAAAAGATGCTTGGTGGATTTCTAAAATTAACTTTATTCCTTCATGTTGTATTCATGTTCGTTACTCTTCTATGGCAAGTAGCAATTGCCGAAGCTTCGTCGGTAAGTATTCGATTGGTAAATTATTGCCGGATATTGAACACTACGGAGCGACTAATAATGGTACTTGTACGATGATTGTTTTTCTCAATCAAACTATAATATTACTGTTTTGTGTACAGAGAAAAAGAAATGTCAATGATAAAATAGGTCGTCGATTGTCAAATGCTTGCTAATTACTTTCTGACTACTTGAAATCGAGAATAAGGGTAGAGAAAATGTCAGACGTAAGATGATTAAAGATTCTTTATTTCGTCTCCCTTTTTAATGGATAACAAAGCAGAATCGCTTGAGATTTCATCAAGTAGAGAAATATAATAAGGGCAATTAGCTACGTTATTATATGCTTGGTTACCTTCACGAAAAATAGCCTCGAACAATAATGAAAAAAGCCGCTAAATACCACAGGCAATTTTTGTGAAGGTGAATGTTTAGTAACATAAATTTAATTTACTTTTTCTTCTTAGAACTCGGCTACTGACAAGAATCTGGGTGTATTAAATAAAGATGCAACTCATTTGTTAACTCCTCTTCAACAGCAAAGTATTCATTTAGCCAAAGATCCATTGAATTTCCCTGTCGATGTCGAATCGTTAGTTGACAAACCACCTGCTCGTACTCGTACACGTCACCGAATCTTCCGAAAAAAGTTACATCCGAGCAAATTAACCAATTCGAAACACGTTCTTCAATCAACAGGTATACGTCCTAAAAAACATCGATCCTCTAAACGTGTTCAATCAATGCTAGATGATCGCCTCAAGCGTTTTCGTATGTTGGATACCGAGGAATTTCAAGAAATGTTGAAATCAATGAGTCAACAACAATCATCAGAACAACCAACAGGATTCAATAACATAGATACAATCGATGGCATTCAGCTCGAAAGTAAGTTTCAACTAAAAGATTTTCAACTGTTCATATCTCGCTCTATTCGTAGATTATTGGTCGCGTAAATAATTGCAAGAAAAGAAGTTGGTACAAACTTCATTTTTTCTCTCTTTCTCTCTTTTACTGCTGTTGGCTATCAATATTTACATACATATATACATCATATACATATATACGCACACAACGGAATGAGTCGTATTTGCTTCTCGAATGATTTCTATCTGTTTTGTTTCCTTTATTCGCGGAAAAAAGAAAGAAAGAAGGAAAGAATTGAATCTTATAAATAAAAAACGAGTTTTATGCCATGAATCACTTGATTTGTAATGGGCATGAATGTGTCACACATTGTAGTCAGATCGTATATATCATATGTGTTATTCGACATATACAGCAGTAATAAAAATTAGTGTCACTTATCGTTCCTGTTAAGAACACTCGAAAATGATATGAAAGGATCGATGATGATCACCACTGTGATGGAACTTCAATCAAATTTCAAGAGCTCAACTAAACTTTCTTATGACGAGACTTAGTGGCGTAACCAAGGGTGGGATAGGTTGGGCGGCGCCCAACCAAGGGTAACTTTTTGAAAACTGATTTCTTAAAAGTCAAAGTTTATAAATGATCATGAATCATCACTATTTTTCAAAGCAGTGTTCTCTGTCATAGCAATAATCATTAGTTTATTGAATAAACCAACAATAAGTATTTCCCTTATGTTCGTGACTTCAGTTTTCAGCTTACGATCTGTATTCTTACGGCTAATATGCAATTTAGTGATATAAAGAACGAAAGCGAAATACTCTTTACTCCTTTTTTCGTTCGTAATTTAAGAGGAAAAAACTTGATACTACTATTTCTCATGTTGATGAATTTCCAGAAAAAGCAGAATCTCGTTCACCATCTTCGCCAGTAACAATAACAGGAGTACGAAAAACTACAAGATTATCATCCAGATTTAAAAATACTGTTACTAACAGTACTATTGGTCAACGTACGCAAATGAACAATGAAGAACAATATTGAACAAATCTTTTTAATTCTTTAATTGATTCGATATTAATCGAACTAAATAATTGGTTTTCTTTCGAAAATATCGATATTTTTAGTGAAATTTCAGCTAATTGTACTGACAATGATAGTTTTTTGGACTGTATCAAACTTAAAAACAATTGTCGATCTATATATGGAATTATTACCTTTGAAACCAACGTTTTCCACAGTGATGCATCTTGTTGTTACTGCAATGTCTATACCTGTGCCATCTAAGACATGTGAACGCACATTTAGTAAAATGAAACTGATAAAAGCAACCACATGTAATTCTAAGTCAGATACTCAATTTAATGACTTGTGTGTTTTACCGATTGAACGCGATTTTGATATCGATTTCGAAAGCTTATTTATGACTTTGCTGACGCACATAAAAACCCTGATCTTTGTACTTTTCAATAAACAAGCAAGCCAGTATTTGACAAAATATTTTAAAAATAAGTACACCCTGTATATGTGGTGTACGAAAAAGAATATAACACTTTTTACTGAAAATAATCTTTTTCAAACATCGTTAGGGCGTCGCCCAGTCACCTGTCAAATCCTGGGTACACCACTAGACGAGGCTGCTATGACCTCGCTTTTCATTGATAAACATCAATCACTTCACGCCAAGGTCATAAATTTCCACATTGTCTTACTACTCTGCACAGAATCTCAGGCGTCATATTATCAGCCTACGCTTTACATCGTGTTGTTTTCGAGATGGAACAGTTAATTACGTCTAGGTTCAGTGTCATGCGATTCTTTTATACTTGATTCGACTTTTATTATTATTACTAATGTGATTATTGTCATAACTACATTTCTCATATCGAACAACACAAGAGCAAATGAAAATAGAAAAAGAAGAAGAATGAGCGTCATAAATTACAACACGTTTTAAGCATTGTTCGCACTCTTGTACATGTTCACAAAAACGTTTTTGTACTTCTTTTCCACTGCATACCGGCGTGATTTGAACGTCGGTGTCAAAAGACCGTTCTCGATCGTGAACGCTTCTTTGATAAACTCGATGTTCTTCACTTGTTCGTATGACATAAGTCCTCGCTTCTTGCCTTCTCGAGTCATGTCATCCAGAACGATCTGCTTCAGTTTCTCGTCCGGCTCGGACGCCTGCACATGATGACCTTCGGTTGCTGCCCACTTTTTCACATAGTCATCATCGAGAACAACGATGGCAACGAGAAAGCTCTCGAACGAATCACCGTACACAAAAACCAGTGAGATGAAGCGACTTCGAGCATAGACATCTTCGATTTTCTCAGGTGCAATGTATTCGCCTTGGCTGAGCTAGAAGAGAGAGCGAGAGAGAGAGAAGGAGATGAAGAAGCGAATTGATTATTATGACTGACTTTGTACATGTTTTTCTTTCGATCGATGATCTGCATGGTTTTGTGTGGTGTCCATCGTCCGATATCGCCTGTGTGTAACCAACCTTGTTCGTCAATGGCTTCACGAGTTTTAGCCTCATCTTTCAGGTAACCTTTGAATAGAGCTGGGCTGCTAATACAAATTTCGCCAACGCCATCCTTGGCATAGTACTCTTTCTCGGGCACATCAACTAGTTTGATGTAGTTCATTATTGTAGGAATACCTGTTTCGCCAGGTTTGACGTGATTCGGCGTTTGCGAACAACCGATGATACATTCTGTTTGGCCATAACATTCAATAAACATACACGAAAATGCAGCACGAGAAAATGCACAAACTTCAGCGGACAGCGGGGCGCTAGTGGAAACGACACATGACATTTTACCACCGAAAGATTGACGAACTTTGTGAAAAATTAATTTATCCCAGATAGTATTTTGCGAAAAATCTCCTCGACGAATAAACTCGAGTTTACTGCGAACCGCTAATCGAAAAAGAATGCGTCCAATAAGCCCTTTTTTCCGCGATTCAGATCGAACTCTATCGTAAAGTTTATTCAATAGACGTGGCACCATCGTAATTATGGACGGTTTGAAATCGTGAAAATCATCAATCAATTTGTCGACTTTACCTTGCCAAAATCCGATCTCTCCTCCTACAAAATGCAGTAAAAACTTCTCTTTTCACTGATTCACAATTTCATACCTAAATATGTGAGAGCTAAAATTGTTGCGCAGCCGAACACGTGTGCTAATGGCAGATAATTAAGAACACGTGGAGTTTCTTTTCTCCTAAGGAAGTCGAGAAGACCAATAGAATTTACAAGTCCATGCAACGCATTGACAAAAGCTTCGTGTGTTATAATACACCCTAAACACCAAGACATAGTTGATTCTCAAACATCGTTGCAATTGTTACCTTTGGGCTCTCCTGTACTTCCGCTTGTATACATAATAATAGCTGTATCGCTTGGCTTAGGTTCGACCACTGGTGTCGGATTCTGTCGACCCAGTTCTCTAAGATGTGCGAGTGTTATCAAATTCAAATTTTTCTCTGTTGCTCGTTCCATTAATTCTTTTGTTGGTTCAAGGAAACACACGATTGTTTTCAATGTCGATGTTTCATCTTTCCATTCAATCAAGTTCGTCACACGTTGCAGATCATCGGCAAAAATCAATTTCACTTCCGTTTGTTTGATAATGAACCGCACACCATCTCGACCAAGTGAATCATAAATGCCAACCGGCACCATCGAATACGGCCATGCCGAATAAAGACACAATGCATAGTTCATCGTACATGATCCATAAATACCGAAAAAGGTATCATTTTCTGGTTTAAGACCAAAGTGAACTACACCACTACCGATTTCTTTGAGAATTTCAAATACTTCTCTAATATAACAAAAATTATCTTTGTTTATCGAATATGTAACACATCACTTACGTATGTGTATAGGATTTAAATGATTGATTAGATGCTTCTCGATACGAGAACAAGGGTTTCTTCGCAGCTAGTTGTATTCCATGTTGTAGCACACCATATAATGTGTCTACACCAAATGCTTTTGTCTCTTGCAGATGTTGCGTACAATCCGGATGTGCATATATATGTTCAGTGAGGTCGATTTCGACTGCACCAGTTGGTGATAATGGCTTTTTCAAAAGAATTCGCAAGAAGGAGAAAAGATACTCCAGTAAAACAGTGGTGAATACCACAAATACGGCGATTAAGACAGTAAACATATTAATAAAGTTGGTAGACTAAAACAAAATACACATAAATATTATTTACCCATCTCCATAAAATACGTCGCGATACTCCCACCTTACACAGAAATGCGAGGCGGAGGAAAACAAGCGAGGAAAAAACAAATAGTTTCACCTACTCATGACAGTCTAACCTGTGGACAATAAATGTACGGAGAGTGGGCAGACTTTAAATCAAAGTCTATCACAATGAAGAGTCTTATGATGGGACAATTATCACGTAAACGTACGCTTCTATTCACCAATAAAAATGCTCGATCGAGGAAGACAAGGATCGATACAGCTGTCGCTTCTTGTTAAAGTAAGAACGAAATACAATAGGTCCTCAATATGAGAATACGAAAAAAAAATACCTTTCTACAATACTGTCTAAATGTTTACTAAATCAAACAGTCTCGTAGTTTTTTCTTTACAAAAACACACTTATCAATTCAAGAACTTGTTAACTCGCACCCCATGAAGATTTATTTTCGTCAATGTCGATCTTGACTATTATTTACATCCGAAGAGAAGTTGTATATTTTTGAAATGATAAGAGATTAGAAGAATTTTAAACTGCGTCGTAGCACGTGCTCTGAGAAAAAGCCTACCAAATCGTGAAGTTGCATCGTACCAATGATTCTCGATGACAAGACGAATTTTAAAGTTCTTTTACCCGTACAATCTTGATCTACTGCACACAGAACAGCAAAGGAATCAATTAGATACACATTTATTGAATTTTTTATGAACTGAATCAGAGTTATCAGTGAACTTATGATGTTTTTTGCAAGACGATCAAGTCACTTACGGAGAGATGTGATCTTATTTGAATAAATAATTTCGTCCATGTGTTGGAAGTACGAAAAGTATCGTCTATGATACTGCAAGTGAGACAGAGAAGGAGAGAGAGAGAAATACGTTCACATAACTAGTAATAGACATGATAACCTTGAGCTTGCTTTTTTTCTTCTTTCTTTTCTGACTTTTACCTGTATTAGCAGTAGCAACTGAAGGTTTATCGTCTCTTCCTGTCGCTCTGTCTCTCTGCGTATCATACGTGTGCGTTTTGAGAAACGAGAAAGTGAGAAATGTTGACCACTATATAGAACTGAGCTGAGATAAAAGAATCCGAAAGAAAATTTTTGCGAAGTTAAAAGATCGGCGAAAGTACGAACTCGAAAACTTCTTTTAATAAATAACGCGCTCGTTTTCTTCATATAGATTCGAATAAGAGACACTAGAACCAAATATTGATTATAAAGTACAAATAGATGATGTTGGTCTACGTCAAGTAGTACATGCTTTTCATATGTTTGCTTACTGTTTTGTATGTATTTTATTCGAAATGTTGATAAAATAAGGTATAACTTGGAGCATGTTTTTCGTTGGATGGTGAAATTTGAAATTCGACAGGTTTCGATTGTCAAGAGAGTAAATATCAGCGTATACTATTTTTTTATCATGCTAATCAATGTTTTGGTTGCGAAGGATGATAGATAGCTGGTTAATCGCATCAAAAGAAAAGCTCAAAAGACCTTGATACGCACATAAATTACCTCAGCATATGATTAAGTAGCAAACGGCAAGCTTCTTTTTATGAGCCTGCATATCTAACACATTGCAACTGATAACAGGCAGGATAAATTTGAAGAAGAAAACCCAATCCATTAGTTTTTAGAATGAATAAAAAAATATTATGAGTTCAATGTCAACTCTTGCCGTGTGTGTATCAATGGCACTTTATTCTCCTCAACGAACAATCTCACTAATATTTTCTTTAATCTTCTCTACTTTATTTCATTAAATCTAGCAATTCCAACAATGTATCCTTATTTTTATCGACGTTTTCTCTACAAGTCAAAAGAACCATTTTGAAGAATTTTAATTATACGAACATATGGCTCCAATACTGTTCATATAACCTACTTATCATATCGAGCTTGTGCTTAATATAGTCTAATTACTTTTCTGCCGATATGACTTTTATTATCATTACTAATGTGATTATCATTCATAACTACATCTCTCACATCGAACAACACAAGAACAAATGAAAATAGAAAAAGAAGAAGAAGAATGAACGTCATAAATTACAACACATTTTAAGCATTGTTCGCACTCTTGTACATGTTCACAAAAACATCTTTGTACTTCTTTTCCACTGCATACCGGCGTGCTTTGAACGTCGGTGTCAAAAGACCGTTCTCGATCGTGAACGCTTCTTTGATAAACTCGATGTTCTTCACTTGTTCGTATGACATAAGTCCTCGCTTCTTGCCTTCTCGAGTCATGTCATCCAGAACGATCTGCTTCAGTTTCTCGTCCGGCTCGGACGCCTGCACATGATGACCTTCGGTTGCTGCCCACTTTTTCACATAGTCATCATCGAGAACAACGATGGCAACGAGAAAGCTCTCGAACGAATCACCGTACACAAAGATCTGTGAGATGAAACGACTTCGAGCATAGACATCTTCGATTTTCTCGGGCGCAACATATTCGCCTTGGCTGAGCTAGAAGAGAGAGCGAGAGAGAGAGAAGGAGATGAAGAAGCGAATTGAGTGATATGACTGACTTTGTACATGTTTTTCTTTCGATCAACGATCTTCATGGTTTTGTGTGGTGTCCATCGTCCGATATCGCCTGTGTGTAACCAACCTTGTTCGTCAATGGCTTCACGCGTTTTAGCCTCTTCCTTCAAGTAACCTTTAAAGACGGCTTTGCTTCGGAGACAGATCTCGCCAACACCATCTTTGGCATAGTAATTCTTTTCAGGGACATCAACCAGTTTGACATGGTTCAGTGATGTGGGAATACCAGTTTCGCCTGATTCAATATCATGAACAGTCTGTGAGCATCCGATGACACATTCTGTTTGACCATAACTTTCAACGAAAAAACAGGAGAAAGCCGCGCGAGAGAATCGACACACTTCAGGTGAGAGAGGCGCACTTGAGGAAATAACACGATTAACTCGGCCGCCAAAGCCTTGACGAACTTTTTCAAAAATTAATTTATCCCACAGAGTGTCCTGAGAAAAGTTTCCTCGTCGAATTAATGCTAATTTACTTCGAATAGCTAAGTGGAACAGAAATCGACCTAGAAGACCTTTCTTGCGTAATTCCAGCCGAACTTTATCGTAGAGCTTATTCAACAGACGTGGCACCATTGTAACAATCGTTGGTTTGAAGTCTCGAAAATCGTCTGGCAATCTTTCTACTTTACCTTGCCAAAAACCAATTTCGCCTCCTAGAAAAATGTCAATAAATCTCGTTGACTTATATCCGAAAAGAGACCCGTACCTAAGTAACTAATAGAAATGACTGTTCCACATCCAAATAGATGCGCTAATGGTAGGTAATTCATAACACGTGGCGTCTCAGTTACTTGCAATATGTCGAGAGCCGATGCAATTCCATACATAGCATAAACGAAGTTTTCATGAGTGATAATACAACCTACAGGTTTTAAAATGAAGATGATGTTGAAAATAAAGTTGAAAGAGATTACCTTTAGGTTCTCCGGTGCTGCCACTTGTATACATAATCATCGCTGTATCACTAGGTTTTGGTGGTACAACCGGAACGAGATGGTTTCTTCCGTTTTCTTTGAGTTTTTCGAATGAAATTATATCGAGATTTTTCTCTTTTGCTTGACTAATCAATGTCTCTGTTGGCTCAACGAAACACACGATTGTTTTTAATGCTAATGTATCATCTTTCCATTCGATTAAATTCTTCATACGTTGAAGATCATCAACAAAGATCAACTTGACCTCGCTTTGTTTGATAATAAATCGAACACCATCACGACCAAGTGAATCGTAGATACCGATGGGAACCATGGAGTACGGCCAAGCGGAATAGAGACATAGTGCATAGTTCATCGTACATGATCCATAAATACCGAAAAAGGTGTCGTTTTCTGGTTTAAGACCAGTATTAATTATGCCACTACCGATTTCTTGAATCATTTTGTTTACTTGGCTACAAACGAACAATATAGTTCTTCTTCTATTTCAATACAATTTACTATTTACTTGTACGAATAGGATTTGAATGGTTCGCTAGATGATTGCCGATATGAAAATTGTGGACGATCACCACTTATCTTGACGCCATGTAAATAACCCTCATAGATTGTTTGTACTTCGAATGTTTTGGGATCTTGCAGATGGTCCACGAAATCAGGATGTGCATAAACATGTTCCTTTGAATCGACTTCGACAGCGCCTTTGGGTGGTAATGGTTTTTTAAATAAAATTTCAAATAACGAAAAGAAATATTGAAGTAAAATACTAATTACTACAACTATTACAGTGACTATGATAATAACCATTGCTTAGAAATACAATGCTTGTTAATTGTCTACCGATGTATATTGCTGGATGAAAACGTGTTTTTTTCTTTCGAAGAAAGAAACCAAGACGAATATTTTCGTTTATTTTATATCACTTATCAATTAGATAAAAGGTACAAAGTGTGAAAAATATTGATGCAACAGCTTTCTTTTCATCTAGTAGCAAACAAAAAGATTATATAGACTTTCTTCTATTCACGTATCACCTTCGATATTACTCTATATATCGTGTTGATTACGCACACATCAACTATACGCATTTAACAGATGACAAATAAGAAATCTGGGCATCCTATCTATTCGGAGATAAAAAAAGAAAAAGCAGAGCGTCGAGTGCGAAAGTCAATATTAACAATTGTACTTTGTAATTTCATATTATCACGCATACTACTTTTTTTCTTTTTCATCTGTGAAATTTTACTCAGCTGTCATCGATACAATGATGAAATGAGGAGATCACCGATGACGTCTCAATAAGGCAACTACGATGCTATAGTAATCGATCGATATGCGTATCTATCCGCTTATTCGATAACGTTCGTCTGTTTCGTTTTTCTTCTCTTTTCTTTTATTCATCAGACACATTCTAATCGACAGATCAATACTGCAGAAGACAAGGTAAATACCATCGATTCCCGTAATCTTTTCGGAATTTCAGATTTCGATTCGAGCCGATCGTAAGAAGAAAAGTTTTCGTTTAAGTTTTGATTTTATTTTGTAATCTTCGAAAATAAAATATACACAACACAACGATTCAAATAAAATCAAAATAACAATAATACAAAATAAGAAAAAAGACTTGTTCAATTATTTTCTATGAAGATAGAAGTAAAATAACAAATAATACAGACACTACTCTTGATTATATCTCAAACCAAAAGACCTAAACTATAGAAAATAGAGTCTATTCTCTTGATTGGTTGGTGCTGCAGTTTTATCTTTGACTAATGTGATCATTTACCGAACATTGACGCGTTCAAGAGCTTTGACAGCTGATGATGGCAAATCTTGATTGAGTTCTTTGTAAAGCGATTTCAACACTTGCAATTCCTTCATCAAGAGGTCGACTCGATCGGTTAATGAACGATTCTCATTTGCCAATTCGACCATTTTGGTCTCTGTGGTCTTTTGTTTTTCTTTGGCTTTCATTCGACTTTTTTTGACAGCTTCGTTGTTCTTGACACGGCGATCGTGATACTCGTCCGAGTACTTCACAACTTGTTTGTTACCAAATCGTGCAAGCTTTCGGACTGGACCACCGCTTTTCTTTAAGCCACGTCGATTGATGTCATCGCGTTCATTATCATCCGATGTAGAGTCAACTGAAGATGTGGTGCTCTCATCATGATTCGATGAGGTCGTGGTACACACGTCAGTAGTCATACCGACGTGTGGGAAATAGTTGTTGTTGTCGTCTTGTTCCATAGACATATCAGTATAGTCTTTATAGGTCATATCCAATTGCGGAGACAGTAATTGATCAAATGAATCAAATTCTAATTCGGTCGGCCAACTATCGTCGAATTCGGAGGGCAATGGAATATTGTTGACGAGTTCGTCGAATAAAGGATCGTTTAATGATAAGTCGAAGGAGGGTTCAGAAGTTGCGAAGTCAGATGAGAAGGAAGGATCAACGTTCGTTTGAAGAGCAGTTGTTTGTGATTCGTCGGAGTTTTGTACCTGAAGTGAACAGAGGTATTTTAATTCGGTCTTGATTTTTGTAATGGCTAGATTTACTGCTGCCGTTGATGATAAGTTATCATCTGCTTGCTGGCTAGCGTAACTAGTATTATCTGACTGCTCTATAGGTTCATATTTGATTTTAGCATAAGTATGGTCGCCCTTACCGATTGAAAAAGTGTTGGTAGTTTTGCCGGAACCTGAGTTGTTTCCCGGCTGAACAGACCAGTCGATCGGTATAGTGTGGGACATACTGTTGGATTGTTAGTAGACGGAGAGGACACAATCGGTCGTTTGTCAGACACGGAAAGTGTAGCTGAAAAAATGCGATTGTCAGTTAAAATCTGGACCTGCAGTGTATGCGCTGCGGAGAAAGAAAACTGAGCGAAGATGTCTACTTGTGCTGCGCAGTAGTAAAAATGCTAGTGATTTCGAAAGTTGCTCTCCGTTTTATACCGATGATTTTTTTTCCCTTCTCGTAAAGCGATTTCGCAATTACTCACGGTGTAATTGCATCACTTTTCTCCCAGTGTTGACTCAACGTTAAGGTTTTTTTCCTTTGCTATCACGCGCTACTCGCCGTCAAAAGGAAAAATCTATTCAGATTGCCAGCAAACAGAGAATATTACCGATAGTCAATACTTAAACTATAAAGAAAAGGAAACTTACCGATGAAAGCGAATATGGATTGCGATTGCGTTTGGAGAATATCGTAGACGAATTAGTCTAGTTTACGAGGCATAATATGTGTGAAGTAGAATAAAGATAAATAGCGAATATCGGAAAGTTATGTTCACGTAAGCATTGGTTTTCAAAATGAAGGCGAAACTAGAAATTCTTCGGCATATATATGTGTGCATTTAATGGACTTGCATGTTATATAGAAAAAGAGAGAAACTGACGACGCAATTACACGTCATTGCACAATAACATGAGTCATGAAGAACAAGAAAAAGAGAATATTGTCTCTACCAGCATGTTTTTTCTCGTTTTTTATGTACGATGTAAATGATAAGTCCATACCGATTTTTTTTCCTTCGTCCAGCAAAAATTCATGATTGGTTCATTGCTGAAAAACAAGAAAGAAAAAAAATATTCATAGTTATGACGAAATTACAGAGCGCGTATAGGAAGTAATGACGAAATGTCTTATGCAAAGCCAAACTAAACTGAAAGCGTGGGCGTAAAGTGTAAAAGTTCATCGAAACCCATGCAATAACTAGTGAGTTCTGTACTAACCAACTGTGTTTTAACGAAATCGTTCATCATATGTAAATCTTGACATTCATTTCTGATCTGAATTTGTATGAATACATGTTTGTTTCTTCCTACAAAGTGACCCTGAATATATAAAATGAAGCCGCGGACATATTACACATTCAAATTGTTCATCACAAATCGAAACGAATGTGAAGTTCATTTGAGGGAAAAACAGTTCCTAAATCACATCGTTCGTCGTCTGCGGATGAGAAATTCGACGCTTGTAAAGATCCAATCATGACTAGCTCAGCAAAATCCAGTTCAGAATCTACTAGTGGTTCTATATCATCGTCAGCGGCCGGAACGACGACTCCAATCATTCAACAATTGGATAAACGTCTTTGGCGTTCAATAGATTTTTTGCATTTAATCAGTATGATATTTGCCTTATATACGGCGATTATTGTTGCCATATTACGAAATGAATTATTTGAACAGTAAGCTCACATATTCAAGGTTTCATTATAAATCTCTTTATTCACGTATGGATGTATACTTTTGCTTCGTTAGATGTCCATTGTATGCTAAACTTTATCTTCGCGATAATGCAACATATTTCTCCACCGAGACAATCGACCGACAAACCGTATGGGGTAGTGTTTATACATGTGAATTTGCCTCGTTTGCATATCTATCTGCATTTGTTCTTTCATTTATTTCACTTTGGCTTCACATTGTTTTTCGACGACTTATTCGAACTGACCGTTTGCTTCGTTTACCGATAGGAATAGTAATATTAATATTTACTCTTGTGACAATTTCAGCAACTATCGTCGTTACTGATGGTGTTATCAAGTTTTGTTTAAATAGTCAAAATGTTATCTGTTCGTCAGAAGGTGAGGATTTGTTTGCTCGATCACGATGGAAAATCTTCACTTTACCCGCTGGTAAGACTAACATCTTTGATTGAGAAGAGAAAGGTTTGACTACGTTAAGGTGGTTGGCTAACATCAATATCGATCTTATTAAATACAATCGCTCGTCTGTTTCAACTTTTTGCTAAACCGAAAAAGTCAGCCGAAACATTGAAAGCTCTTGTTCAACAATTGATGACAAAAAAATATCAACATAAAGCCGAGAAAGAATCCAGCGAGTATGGGTCACAGATCTCGCAGTCATCTCGAGAACAAATGCGCCCATCAACACCCACCCGTCGATATTCCTCTGATCAGATTCACAATCACGAACTTTATCCTTACTATCACCCTTCGATTCCTCAATATCGTCAAATCAAAAAACGATCCTGTTTTCAACGGTTGTGTTGTCCGTGCTTTCGTCGTCGCCGACGACAACGCTCGTTCCATGAAGTATACCGTCCGCCTTACGTCATCCCTGACGAATATTTCCATCGATTGAATCACTTGAGACAAAACGGTAGCGTTTCACCCAATCGTTGCCACCATCATTCAATGCGTCATCCTGTGGAGCAGCAAACTCAAACAGATCCAAGCTACCAACCTAAAAGTATTGAACCGGCAAATCAAACACCTTTTGTCGGACGACGTCGTAGTTCTGTTCGATTCGAAGATGAAACACCGCCGACACCAATTCCGATAATTAAAGAAAAAGTAGAACGAAAGCCAGAACCAGTCGCCGAAAATGACCTACAAAGAAACGTTTCTTTTCGAAACAATGAAGATGACCTTTGGACAACTGTCACTATCGATACCAAGCAATCTGTGCCAATCCAATCAAGTCATTTCAATCGATTATCATTAGAAAATCTGTCTCGTATTAATACATCGATATCAAATAATGACAATGGTGTCACTGCTATACAAATCAATAGTACACCTTGCACAGAATCAAAACAAGTAGAACCCAATGAGAAAGAAATACCAGCTCCACCGCCTTTGTTACTTCCATCTTTATCAGCGACAACATGTTCAATACGGAATCGACAAAAACCACAGATATGTTCGAAACCGTTACGAACTCGGTACAAATCGCCACCAGTGCCCCCCTCACGAACTCTAACTACGTCGAGTGAAGATGATACAGATCTACGAAATATAAAGCCTGTTGAAGAAATCAATCGACTAGTAGCTGATAAATACAATTATAACGATATATCCAAAGCATTGAAATCGAACGTAGAACGCTTGAAGAGCACATTTCTTGCTCAAGAAAATCAATCTCATTATGATAAACCCAGACATATTCGTTCGAATGCGATACAGAAAACGCGCGAACATTCGAGTGATTGTTAATAATTGTAAATTTAGATTTCTCATGTCGAATATGCCTTTTCAATAAATGCTATCCCTTAGATATTCATGTCAATTTGTTGTCTTATCAATGCATAAAGCTCGAATGTCAGTTGTCATTACAGTATTTGCATGTTTATATAACTCCCTCTCTCTTAATGTACATCATTTGGTGACTGTAATTCGAATATCTTCATCGTCCGCCTCCTGTTCCTCTTTCTTTGTTTATAAGACTAATCTTTTTTGTTCTTAAAGCCAGATGTGTTTAAGGTCGTATTAGCGGTTTTAATATGTATATCTATATATAGTGTCATTTGTGATTTGTTCGTTATAAAGAAATAGTTTTTAGTTACAGGAATGGATCGAGGCTATTAGCCAGACTAAATAATGTGACTTTCTTCAGCGATTACTTGCCTACGAAAGCATTGACTAGACGTTGATTTGATTCGCGTTCTCTTTGCGATACATTTTGTCATCGATTATTTGATTATTATCGCCACGCAACCGATGGCATGCATATGAAGACGATCTCTACTTACATCAATGTAACATTGACGATCGTGTGATAAGATCTCATTGTGAGACAGATCAAAAAAAAGAACGGAGACATCTCGGCAAGCATTTCTCTAGTTAGATTAAAATCAGTCTGTTGATGACATTGTCCAGAAGCAAAGAAAAGATTCAATGTCACAACAATATCACACATATATCTATTAATTATCTTATGGGTAACACAACTAGGCTTCTTCTTTTATCTGCACTATCCTCTTGCATTAAAAGGATGTACTCTTCAATACATCTCTACATACTAATTACAAGTCAAGGTACGCTCAATTCAGTTTGTGATTTTAAAGTGACAGAACTCAAAAAATAAAAAGTAATCTCCGTCGCCTTGACAAAACAATAAGCAAGTGATACAAAAGAGCAGAATTACATCTGCACAAGTGCGCTAATCAGGATAATATATATATATATGAGTTATTGATGATTATACGCTTGATTACACGTATGTATCTCACAGAATAACCCATCTTTTCTCTCATCATTTGGTCCCAAAAAGGATTAGAAGAAGATTAACATTGCCCCATTGTTTAGTCGATCTATGTTTCAATTGAGTTTTTTTTTGTCACCATTTCTTTTTCACTTAATCGCCGACTGCAGTCAATTCCCTGAAGAATCCTTTCTCTTCTCGTCCAATTACCAATTTCCAAATGTTTCCCATGATAGTTACGATCTATTTAACTCTGTGGGTTCGCTTTCTTGTCAAGTAGATGAAATCATCGTTTGTATAATGCCATCGTTCTTTGTAATTAGTCGAGATTGTTAATTGCTACGCCAGAATGTCTAATGAATGCGCTGAACCAAAGAGAAAGTTCAATCGATGTTGTTTCCTCTTCTTTGTTATATTTAGCATTGTCAATATAGAACTAATTATAAAAATATTTCCGAAGCTGAAGTCAAAAAACAAGTTTTTCTTACAGTTCAAGGCTTGTTACCATCGTCATTTCTTCTCTTCCGTCTATTTTCTCATTCAGATGAATCATTGAAGAACTTGCACTGATCTTCAGCTTGTTTCCCCTTTTCTTCTTTTTTCCGTTGAAATAAATGGTTATTGACACTAGGGTGAAGAAGACAGCGGGAGAGAAACATGAGAACGAAGAGATGGCGTCGTCATTAGAAGCTTTCGGACTTACTAATATTTCAAGCTCTATCGTTCCAGCTGTTGCTTGAAAGTCGACCTAAACCGAAGGCAAAGTGTTCAATTCTAATCAGTCTTTCATCTTCGATTTCCGATGAAATTTTAATCATTAAGCGAGAGAACAATGAATATATTAGACGCAATAGTTTGACTTGCTCATTTGTATCTCGCTAACAAGTATTGTTTTTCTCTTCGGATGTCCTTGAGTCCATAAAGATGAGGTTTTTTTTCATATATATGAAAACAACATTTTTTTTGTTAATTGAGAGAGAAATATAAGTAATAGTAGAGCTGTCATGAAGCAAAAAAAACTGGGTAACTAAATTACACGTTGTCGTGTCATACGATTTTTTTTTCTTTTTTAGCTTCAATGTATTTTCTAGACAGTTCGAAAGAGAAGAAGAAGAAACCAACCCGAAGACGATTAGAAGAGCAAGTTCTTCTTCTCTCATCGGCTTTTCTTCTCATCTTTCTCTTACTTGATGAGAAGATTTGTTGCGACATCACTTTGTCGTCTTAGTTCAACTAGTTGTTTATGTATAACGCTAAACAAAAAAGAAATTATCTCATCCAGCTGACGTGCCTCTCCAAGTTTGAATTAATCGATTTTTTTCTCTTCTGATTTTCAGTTTGTTTTCTTCATAATGCATGACGACTAATGTCGCTCAATTGTTCACTCGAAACCAATTTAATCGATTCCCGGACAGTTTCGATTAAATACATCGTAGGCGGATGGCTAACATTAATCTTTTGTGTGTCTGGTAAGGTCGACATTGTGCTTTCTCAAATTAATTTTTCAGCATTTTCCTTGCAGGTATTGTTACTAATATTTTTACAGTTGTCGTTCTGTTGCATCCACGTATGAGAAACAGCTCGACACATGTATATTTATTAGCATTATCCATATGCAATATTTTTCTACTCGTTGGCTTAACAATAAACTATGCAATGAAATCGATTGGTTAGTAAGAATTCGTTTATCTAAGATTTGGGTCATTCCGTACATTTTCACGGGATTTCGTCATACGTCTCAGTAGGTGTGCTACTACCCGACAAAGGAACGACAGATCTGAATAGAAATCCACGATTGATAATTTAAAGCTCGTTTATCATTTGATTTTGTAACTAAACAGATGAATTTCCCTTTTTGTTTTTTTTCCTAGCATCGTATCCTGCATTATTGTCATATCTACATCGACCAGATGCGATCAATCGAAATGCAGTACTAGCTAATAATTATGAACAATTTTATGCTCGCGTGGCGCCATATACGACTCCACTACTTTCCATGCTATTACTTTGCAGCACTTACTTAACAGTGCTTGTAAGCGGTGATCGATACTTTCTTATTTGCTGGCCATTACTTGCTGAAAAGATTCGTACACGGAAAATCTCTCTGCTTTTAGTCTTGCTCGTTTTTGTATTCGTCAACATTTATATAATTCCGCACTGGTTTGAATATCGTACCACAATGCGAACCGGACAACGGCCGGAACTCGCCGCGAACTCAACGTCGAATAAAAGTGAAGTGGATGTGTTAGCCGAATTGACCTATACACCTTTAGGTTTGAATTCGATTTACTTAGCAATTTATCGGTTTTATTTAAATGTTCCAATAACATTCGTTATTCCATTCACATTACTAACTCTGTGCAATGGCAGTATGATTCATCAATTGCTGTTGATCAAAAAGAAGAAGAAACGTCTTGGTCATCGCATGAAAGCAGATATTCGCATCACCATTATGTTAATTGTGATCGTCCTGACATTTATGCTATGCCGTTCAATGAATCTATTCGTCAATTTACTCGTACAATTATCACCATGTTTGAATAAAAATTCTTTACATCGCTTTAATGCATTTGCTAATTTGTTAGTTGCCTTCAATGGTTTTGTTAACTTTTTTCTATTCGCTGCATTTGGTCAACGCTTTCGTGAAATGGTTTTATACATATTCTTCCGTCACGGTCAATATCCATTTCCAACACAACAGGATGGAATGAGCACACATCGGTGTCATCCAGTCGGTGTGCCGTCATCCGCCGACATGCTACGACGACAATCGAGACGACTTTCAGTCACTGACAACGACGCTTGGGCAGCTATGGCACGGCGACGTTCGTCCGCATCGATGGCTGTTTTGTATAGTTCATCCGAGACGCGAGCGCGAACACTATCGAATTCTTCGTATTTACATATTCCAACAACGGTGCAAGGCATGAAAAATTCAGCTGCCGATACTAGTCACTCACCTCTCCTCAGTTCCTTCAACCATAAATTGACTGTTTCCCACAATCACCATTACCAGAACAGTTCCAGTCCAACCTCAACGAATACAAAATCAGTCAGTAATGAAACACCGACACCGCTCCATGTCACATTTGTTTAATACGCTTTTTTGCATTTCTTCTCTTTCGCTTTCTTTTCTATATCGCCATCTCGTTGATGTATTTTATTTTTCTACGAAATAAAGTAATGACGGTGATTATCAGGAGCAAGTTTTCCGATGTATATTTTCCTTTATCGGATATCCGCTAATTATAGAATGGCGTAAAAGAACTATGCGTATTTATTTGGCATCAGAGCTAATTGCTATTATTGTTATAAGCAAAAAATATCCATGCGTCGATGGGATATGTCAAAACAACAAGATTTTGCTGTGGAATTTGCAATGAGACATGATGAGAGTTATCGACAAGCGAAATGAAGCGTGAACATAACTTCATTTGCTTGCTTGTTTTATTTTATAACATTGAATTTGTAAACAAAAACAATAATTTAACATCAACCACTCAAACCGATTTTTCGGCCGAACTTTTCCGTTAAATTCGGTTTTTTATCTGAATATCGCTCGACTACTTTTCGTTCTCTAAATAAAAGATCAACTGTCTTGTAAAGATATGAGTAAAAGCTCGAACACTTACGGAATATATTTAAACGCCTCAGTCCAAGATCCAGTATGTTTCAAAGTCATGAGAATATTGTAAACTTGATCAAGGGTTAAAGATTTGCCACTGCCACCACCGAATCTAATCAAAATACAGATGTTATATTGATGTTCACCGCTTTCGACAACAACATACTTAACATATCTATCGATGGGGAATCGTTGGTGTTTGATATTTTCACGTTTTGCTTTAGCAAACGACAGCGGTTTTTTACCAGCTAAATGCATAGAAAAACGAATTGAATCAGATTCATTTTCAACTCTAAATTTTCTACACACTCCGATCGGCAATTCCACCAACGATATATACAGCATCATGATCGAACGATGTCATCTCGTTCTTGGAATCAGGTGATAGATAAACAAGTTTTTCATGCGGGAATAAATCCAGATAACTTGATGATGTCACTTCAAAACATGTATTCTCTAATGATGCACGACGATCAAATTCGGCTTGTAATCGTCCATGAGGTGATAAATTACACAGATAGATGAATGACGGCGAATGATATCGTGTTATATCAGCGAAAAGATATTGTATTTGATCGACTAGATTGGATAAATAATACTCCCGCGCATGATCTTGCTCAAAACTGCAATCGATGACCATGATCTCACCGAGTCGCGCCGGCGCGAGTAATAGCTGTTCGCGTATGAGTTTCTCATTTTGACGACCTAGATGACGAAATATTGAGGAATAGCCGGGATAGTTCGTTGGTGGTTTGCCATCGGCAAGTAAAGCAGCACGACGTTTCGAAGCTTCAGCTCGGCGAATATCATTCGAAGCAACAGTCGCAGCACGACGTTTACGATGCAGCTCGCGCAGAAACAGATATCTAAATTCGATTGAAATATAGCTTTCATCGATCGCATGCCTTCGTACTTTGTCTTCAACAATTTTCAGGCACGGAACTACGCTGCATTACTGCTATAATAGTATAAAGTAAGTTAACTTACGCATAGATCCTCTTCCGAGATTCAATCGAAGCGGCATCAAGCAGTTCTTTCCAATGTCCGTCAGGAATGACGTCTGGTACGCGATCGCCAGCTTCCCTCAATGTTTGAATTTCTATAGGAAAAGATATTTGATTCGATAAAGAATGACTTTAATCTAACCGATTTCGATAACACGGCGCCGCTGCTCTTCGTTTAAATCCGTAAAACCTTTACGGTCACGTAAGTACGTCCATAACCATTCATTATCACTATCATTGTTTTGCTTTGCTGTTGATAGAAATCGTCTGTGATTCGATGATACTAGTGCCGCATTCGATAGACAACATTGTGACTGTTTCAATAACTTCCATGAAATCACACGAGATAGCATCATAATTGAAAATTCTTCTGATGAGAGAAGACGAATATCTTAGAATATCCATGGAATACCACGATTCGAATCTTTTCATCTTATTAAATGTAGTCTTTACAGAGGTCGTGCAATTTCAGAGTTGCATTCCCGAAGTACAGTTTGCAAAATTGACTCGACTCTATTCTGCTTTTTTTACAGATAGAAGTGTCGATAATGCGTAAAATTTCTTTCTATCCATTGTGAGTACAGTGAGTATTGACAACAAGCACCCTGCGGGTGTTCTTAGCACTACTTAGCAGTTCATAAATACAACACAGGAAGTATGCCAACTTTCCCAATATCGTTTCTGTTACGCTTCATTATCAAAAGAAAAATAAATAGAGATTAATTAATCTTATCATTTCTATGAATTATCGTTGACTGATTTTCATAAACATCATCTCAATACATTTCTGATCGAATGAAAATGAAAGCAATCAAGAATTGGCATCGATATTTTTCTTATTCGATCAAGATAACATCATGTGATGCACATTTGTTCATTTTATCAGCAACAGATGAACATATGTAGAGATCAACGCTACGGTTGATTTACGATTAAATTAAATACGATAAGAATAGTTCCTATTGAGAACTGCTTTTCTTATTTAAAGTTCATCATGCCCTTTAGTGACAGGTTCACTCGTTTTTATGTTCCTGACTAAGCAACGGAGCATCTTTTCCGTGATGATGATTACATTTTAGTGTGAAGTTATCGACGACTTACATCAGCAAGCAGGCTGTGATATGACTTTGATTTTATCACAACATTTCACAGGCTGTGTACTGATAGGAATCGCCATGTTAGATGAAAAGAAGTTCAAATCCGATGTATTACCTGGATTGCATATGATGAATGTTCGTTTCATGTCAACAAAGCAAGACTGTGATATGAATGTCGATGTTCACATAGCACGATCTCTTTGCTGACACAAATAAATAAGAAAATTGAAGAGAGAAGTTTCTATGCGAAATAGAAAACGTCTTCCGGATGCTCTGCAACTCGATGAGTCAGAGTTCGAATAAAAATGACAAATTGATTTGAAGATTGCTTTTCATTGAAGAAAATTCTCGCTTTTTCTGCTTTGTATATATCTGAACAATGTATTGAAAAGGTCGACGAATGAGTGTGTGTGCGCGTATATACATATATATATACTTTTTCCAGACCTTGAATATTCAAACAATAAATAAATAATTGATTTTTAATGAAGAAAACCAAAAAGTTCTTGAAGATTAATTTATCTGTATTTGAACAGAATCAAAATAAACAAACTTACTCGCTTGTGAGAATTTTGCCATTACTACATGAAGTTATTAATTCTTATTTAGGTTTGGTGCTTTCACTATAACTATTACTATTGCTGCTTCTCCTCGTCGAGATAGAGGCAAGCTGAATGATGTGATGATGCGCTCGCGGCGTCGGCTGCAATGCTGTGCTGTCTTTCCTTCTTTCTCTTTCTCTCTCTCTCTCTTTCTCCTTCGTATCTCTTTCTTGTTCGCCTCTCTCCCGATCGTCGATCTTCTGTTCTCCATCAATACAAAAATAGATAGATGCAGAACATGTCTGTATGCCAGTTTTCTCTTGTTTCTTCTTTTCCCCCTCTCTTTCTGTGCGTTGCGTGCGCGCGCACTCTCTCGTTCCCTTTTTTATGTTATTATTGACCTATTCGCACTAGGCACACGATGAAGAAAAGAGGGGTGGGATGTAAAAGAAAGAAGAGAACGCTTACCAGTTTGGGATTAATGATGTGGTCGTGTGATCGGTCGAATTTGTTTTTATACATGTTTGAGAAAGAAATAGATTGATGAATAAGAAGAAAGTATAGTGCTATCGTATGCTTCTATGTTTGTATATGCACATACTCCTTGGTTTCACATGTTCGTCTTCTTACTTCTCCTCTTCTTTCATCGTTTTGACGCCAATAACATTTGCGCCCGAAACAAGACGCCAGTTTCGACGACTAGCTTAGGTCTAGCAGAAATGAAAGAGAGAGAGAGAGAGGAAAAGGAAAGAAAGAAGAAAAAACCCGAGAAATAAAGAATCGAATTTTCTTCTTTTCTCCTGATACCATCGGTCGTACCTACTACTACGACTACCACATAACAATAAGACAGACGATGTTGAAAAAAAAGAAAAAGGAAAGAAGAAAAGAGTAGCAGGCAACAGTAGTAATTTTACCGAGTATTTTTGACAAGAGAATTGGGTTGGGGGGTAATAGCAATAGAAGAACGAGTCTATTAGGGAAAACACAAAGTTTATGATGGTGATGATGATGTGTATAGATGCGTTGGTGGCCGACGTGCGTTCGCTAACTACTATCCATTTTTCTTACAAAATGATGACGACAACAATAATAACAACAACTTGCTTTAAGAAGGAAGAAAGAAACGAACTAGTTTATTTTCCTATCACTAATACTATGCATTATTCTCATCAATAATAACAAACATCTTCGACAGGCTTGTTACATAATTCTAAAGAAAAAAAAACTTGATAATAGTGATAGTATCGTTATGGCGAAAGGAAGACGATTTCATGCTATATATGTTATCCATTTGTAATTACTCATCTACACGCAGTTAGTGTAGACAGAGCTCGGGTGCGTGTGTAATAATTGAAGAAACTGTTGCCGCTTGATTCAATTTGATGCAGCAACGTTGAAAGAGTGAGAGTGTATCTGTTCTAAATCAACTGAACACGGCGCGAGGAGAAGAAGAATAGTAGAAATTAAATTAGACAATATTTGTCACGCATCATCTGTCAAGCATCCATTTCCGTAGTAGATTGCACCTGAATAGAAACGTTCACCGAACAAAAAGAAAAGACTTTCAAATGGCATCTATAACGTGTTTTCATATTCGCATGAATATTTGATAGAAAATGTAATCAAGAAAGTAATATAAAGCACAATTGATTTCTACTAATGCATTCATCCACTTGATTGAATTTCATCATAATTCGTTCATATATAATTCTTTTGATTTCTCTTCCATTACTCATTCAATGCCGAACCGTAACTCGACAAACAACCATGTGCGTGCCAAAGATTATGCTCAAGTAATTTGATCTCTCTCTAAAGTTTAGTCTCTGTTTACAGTTTATCGTCAGTCGACAACAACGACACTAGAAAGAAATCTTAAACGGAAATATGACACAATAATAGTGTGACAATTGATTCTTTCATTCACCTAATCCGATGATCAATAATAGACAATGACAGTTGAAGGTGAGAAGAACACGCCTGTTTTTTCTCCCTGATACTCACTATTTGTACTAACATTGACCAATAAACACGATATGTATACAGACTAAAGCTGAAGCTAAACAGAAGTCGAACAATGGAAAGCGATTATCATCAATGGTCTGCACGTCATGCACGAGTTTGAATCGATAGGAAACGAAAATGTGACGTTAGAAAAGGATATCGAAATTAATTATGTTTCACGCAAAACTAGTTCGTACTATGGCTGACGCGCTTTTCCGACTGATTCAGAACTACGATATCATGCCGTACGTAATAAATACGGTGAAGTTTTTTTTTCTCTTTCGAGCAAAAACCGTGCGACACACTGTGAGTCGTAGACTACAAGTATCTTTTGTCATTGCACAATGTTGTTAACTTTTACTTGCTTTTCATTTCAATACTCGTAAAACGTGGCAAGGTGCGTTGTTTTTTTTCTTTTTTCTCGCAAAAAGTAAGCATGACCAACGAAAAACGACACGCATAGATCAGACGTGTGTTTCAATTTTGCCTGACTTACACCATTTACGAGCGATACAAGTAAAAGAAACTAAGATTTATTTTACACGATGTCCACCTCACAAGTACCGAAAGAGTCTGAAGGAGAGGCATTACTATCGAAAGAGCTCTGTTCTTATTGTTGCGAAAGGCCGTACACTTTCGTTTGTACGTGTGGTGAGAAATACGATTCTTTTTGTGTTCAATCGCACGCCGAAGTGATCAATCGAGAATTTCAACATGTTCAAAACACTGTTGGTCAGCGTTTATTAGAAGTTGAACAAATAATCGACGATGACGCATGCGACGATGCAAAAACATTCGTAGAAAATTGGGTGCGTATTGAAAACCAATAATGATGTTCGAGATACAATACTCGCAGTTTTCTTTTGTAGAAACATCAACGCATGCAAATGATTAACGAGATTGCCGAAGGTGCGCTAATGAAGATACGAGGTCGTAAAGAGATTTATTTAGATTTTGGTTTGTTACGAAATGAGTTCAATTCCTTGTTCGACTCAACTGGAAAAGTTACTCATGAACAATTAAACAGTATGATCGACTTACAACAACAAGTCTTGAAACAAGTTGATCAATTACCAACTCTACTCCATACACTTTTCAATCACACAAATTTAGATTCACAACTTCTATTTCGTTTAAATGTCGATACATCTAATCATTTGCCCGACGATCATCAAATAACAGAAATGTTACAACCGTCAGCACGTTCTCCTGATCTTCACGTTACGATTATGAACAATGGAAGTACTGACAACAATTCTGTATTCAACTCAGTATTTCATCCTATGGAATCTTCAACAGAGTCGACTATTCATCGATTAGCCAAAATTGATTCAATTGTACCAGCTCCCATTGCTACTACACTAATAAGTCTAGAAAACAACGCACCTGATTTTGAAGCAAACATTGAACCACACGAATTAACAAATAATCCGTCCGCAAATCATGTAACGAACGAAAGTATAACCAGTGATCAATTTGATTCTGGTTATACATCGAGTATCATACGTCACAATCCCACAATAATCAATTCGCACAATGATAAATTTGCTGGTACTTTGTGCTGTTATGAAAACCAACTGTTGTTCAATGACTATCATCAACGATTAATATGTCCTCGTCTAACTTTCATACCAAATGTTTCTCAACCAACAGTACGACAACACATCGCTTGGACTCAGCCGGATACGTCTATTGGCGGTGGAGATGACAGCTGGATACAAGATATAGCATATTCAACTAAACTAAAAGGATACTTCTTACTGAACCGTGCGCGTTTACGATTGCTACGCAGTGACACATTACAAATGGAGGAATTCGATCAGTTCCCTGATTATAGTATGAAACGAGTTGCATGCGATGAAACTTCTATTTATTTAATATCAGCATCGGGTAGTATATCGCCAAACGGCGATGAAGTGATTGTTATGAACTATACCAACCAAGATAAAGTTTTCAAAACATTTCGTGATTTGATACTTATGCGGAATAGGCGTGCGATCGGATCACTTATCGGCGAGATAACTGATATAGCTGTAGGAAGAAATGACCAAGTGATTCTCTCGTATCGTTACGAACGACGACATGATGTTGGCACTTGCTTGTATAAAGTAACAAACCATGGAAATGAATGGTCGTTTATTAAACGTTTACTGTTAAGTGATTGTTGGCGAGATGACGTGTTCTTTACACCACGAGTGGAATGGTGTGACAATTTGAACGTTTTCATTCTTGTCGAGTATCTGACTGGTCATTTAATCATGATTGATCAAACGGGAGTAGTGAAAGGTGAATGTCACATGACACATACAGGAGTTCAACGTGAAGCACCACTTAATATAAGTAGTTCTACTAACAATTGGCTTTGTGTACGGTATAAATCGTCAATAAACGTTTATCGACTAGAAGACGCAAGATTTTGAGCGAGTTCTACTTTTATCTTTGCTTTTTACTGTAAAGTTCGTATATGTATCATATATGAAACGATAATTTCAATAAAAGAATATACTTTAGAGTTTGACAGCAGTACTGAAAAGCTATAATACACTTTTCTTAATAGCTTTCTTTACTCGTCTATTCACTGTAATGCATAACAAACATCAGAAGCATTTCCTAACGAATTTTATGTATGGTTCATTTTCTAAGTTGCAAATAAAGTGGATTTGTGCATCGTAGACTGAGTATTATTATCCCAATTTTCTGCTTTTTTCACATGTTGATAAATGAATGGATTTGAATAGAAGGTAACAATCTAAATGGAAACTTATTTCGTCAGTGACTTGTTCGAAAAAAGCCTTTTTCATGAAAACAAGTTTAGCTAAAGCAAAAGAAGGATCCAATACAAAACATTTTCTTGTTAAATTAAGCTAAACAATCGCTCAGGACACGGCCATGGTTCAATGATATGATCACATTCGTTACAAGAAAAACGACGCTTCGTACCACTTTGATTTTCCGAACTTACAGCGCAGATATCCGTTAGGAAACCTGCGGCAACAAAAAATTTTGAATATTTCGCTGTGGAGTTCGTGAAGCTAAACTCTAAGTAAATTACCAGCATCTTTTTTGAATGGATGTGGATATAAAAATAAGCACTCTTATTAAGCGGCAGCGCCCGAATTCATCCAGTCTTGCTTCTTGATGAATTTGGACCTTCGTTGTCGACTCTGCTCATATCTACATCCTTTCTGGCCAAGAGATTTTCGAACATCCGGTCACGCCGTCATATGTTCGTAATAGATGGTACGAAACGTAGCACACCCGTCAAAACATGTGAGTTCTTCGAGGAGAATAAAATGTAAGCTGTTCGATATATTCTTGTATTTTCGTTTTCTCAAACACTAATGGTACCTTGAATAGTGTGAAACGTAAAAGAACGTTGTTACATTTTGTAGTTTGAAAATTGGACGATAGCTGCCCCCACCGATTGGAATAATGGTGTTGCTCCAAATTCGGTTCTCAAAGGGTTTTAACCATCTACATACACACTTAAATATATAACGAAGTGTGAATAGATCAGTGACAGTAGAAAAATATTGGTTTATATGCGTCACCACCGGGAATATTCTTTATAGAATTTCTTCAGACAAAATATCCTTTTTCTTTTCGCCCTTGAGGGTGAGCTATATATAAAACGATGAAAAGAAAAGGGGCATTCTCGGCTGTATTCCCAACGACGCCGTTTCGATTGTCATATCATGCTTGGTACAATACAATAGCTCGCGTGACGAACAACAACCTCTTCTGTATATCAGAAGACCGTTAGATTTATTTAGAAAATAAGATAAAGATGCTTTTTCACTGTTTTCAAGAAACGACGAAGGTAGTCGTTGCGCCTTGTGATATCTTTGCCATCAGCACATTATCGACCTACAGCAGCCAAACGAAAGACAGGTGGAGAATGCAAGATAGATAAAAGATCGCAACTAAAGAGTGCGTCGCAAAGTTAATCAGTTGTAAATTGATAGCAATACGTTAGCGACAAATTTCGTGTGCGCCCTCATTCTTTCCTTCACTGGAATATCAATCAAATACTGAAAAATGAGTAGTACCTATACATTTCTTCGAACTGAGGTATTCATTGATTTTCAACGTTCTTGTTGTTTTTATTCATGACAATCTTTCTATTAGAAATTGTCTTATTATCTGTTCATTATCTCTTGTCACAAAGAAAGAAAAGGAGAGAAGGAATGAATGAATGAATTGACAGTACACTACATACAGACACACAACAGATAGTAAGTATATCCTATCGAATTAGATAATGTTGATGCGAATAAAGGACAGAGTAACAAAGAATACATGATTGGAGGAAAGGTTTTTTGATGAACAACAAAAGAAAAACGTAGAAATAAAACAACAAGATAGCTGATACAGCTAGTTGATTACATATATATCATTGATTGAATAGAAGATTAGATTATATGCCTAAACGTACACTTCAATCGGTAGATTTTGATCTTTTTCTGTTCGTTTTTAGTTGCAATACTGTCCATCGGGATGTTTAGGTGGAAGATTTTAATGGAGGGATGGAAACAGGTCGGTCTGGTAGAGTGGTTGAGGGAACAGTGGCTGTACATGCTGGTGTAGATGAGGGACGCGTATTTGTCGATGGGGAATCAGCTGTGCTCGAATGACGATGAGATTTCGCATTCGGTGATGAGTTTGATGATCTCGAAGACGAAGGAGATGTTGCCGACGGACCAGATGATTTACCATAGAAATCACGTTTTTTACGCGGTGATTGCATAATCATCGATCGACTTCAAAGCAAAAAATAGAGATATTCAATAGAAGTATTCGCCCATACCTGATCTCATCAGCTAGTTGAGATGTTTTTGTATTTGATGACGATGGACTACTGAGCAATGTTTTGACACTAACCGATTGAATAACGGCTGCTTGCGGTGGTTTTTGTTGTTGTTTAGATTGTTGCCCAACTGAATGAACTTGAACGGGTTCTAATTGTTTAGCAGAGAGAAGGCTGTTGGCACTCGCAGATGTTGTCAGTGATTGAGATTGCCCAGATTGTGCTCCTGGACGTTTATCAGTCGTTTTAGTTGGTGAAATCATCGAATTACTATCCGAAGTTTTCTTCACCTTTTTCGGAATAGTAAATCCGGATTTCCTTTCCACTTTCTTTATGTCGAACGATGATGCGGAAACTAAAACAAACATTCGAGCGTATTTTATACGATTTAAGAATTTCCTTTACTTGGATTTGAAGAGGATGGATATTCAATTGATCGTAATGTGGTTCCCTTCTCCAGCGTGGGATACGATTGCTTGGTACTTTCTTGTTGCTGAGTCTGTTTGCTCATACTTGCTAATAATGTTGAATAAGTGTTATCATTAATAGAATGATTGCTCGTCAACGAATGATGGCCGTTGGTTTGAATCGATTGTAAAATAACTGATAATCTTTCGTTTTCTTGATCATATTCAGCAATTTCTTTTTCCAATGTAACGACTTTCGATCGAAGTTCTTTGTGTTTACTTGATATATCATTGGCGTAAGTTATTAGTTGAACTGGTCGCTCGAGATCCTCGATGCCCAACTCATTCGTACGTAATTTTAGTAAATTTATTGTATCTTCAAGTAACAGCTTGATGTTGTTCTCCAGACAACTAACTTTCGTCTTCAATGCTTGGTTTAGCTCTTTCTCATTCTCAACTTGTTGTTTCAAATGTTCACGGTAAGCGTTTGACTTCATATAGGTAAAATATGAAAAGAGACGTTGTCGAAAGTGATCCAGATAAGTGTTAATCGAATCGAAGAATTGTTGATCTTCTTGTTCGGATAAACAATCCCGGAAATGGCGAATGTCGAGATTTTCATTGGCTAGTTTTGTCATATGGCGATAGTTGAAACGTTCATTGTGGTTTGATGATGAATAAGTTTGACTAGTGGGATGTAGATCATTCAAAGTTGAATGATAATCTTTCGATGATGTGCGATGACGTTTTGAAGTGAAAAGTTCGTCATTGGAAAGATCGGATTCGTAGTCGAATTGACTTTTATCAGAATGAGACTTTTTGTTAGTTGTCGACGAATTGCTTTTGCGTTTCCGATTCGAATGCTTTGAAGCATGATGAGGTAATAGATTCTCATCAGTCTTGTCAGGTCGCTGGTGAGAAATAATTTTTGTTTGACGCTGATGTTTTCCGTTTGATGAGGGATTCGTTGAAGATGAATTGTTGGATGATGGAGATAGAGAGTTGTCATCGTCATTCGATTTCGTATGACTACAATAATATTTTGGATGAGTTTATTCAATGAATGACAAAACTTACATCGATCGAGGTCCTTTTCCGTGTGATTGATGCATCCTTTCATAATACAGTGCTAATTTGCTGTGGTCGATGACATGAAGATAATATTGCACAGATTTATCCGACCAACTAACTTTGCCAAAGAACTCTTCGGGCTTCCTGTAGAAGATTATATGTTCGGAGTGAGAAAAAGTAGCTAATTTCGAGAATACATACGTCACATGCATAACAGCACCTAAGTCGTTTTTCGTTCGATCATTCAATCGAAACGTTTCCGGACAAAATTCTCGTGATGATACTATCCTTGCCCCATCTAAATAAAACAATCACATCAAATCGATCATTTCACTTCCCCGGTGTGGCTTCCAAAGACGATTACCTTTCATACTCATGAATTTCACCTTCAACTCATGATTCACTCTCGAGCCAAACACATAGTTATTCACAAAAATCACATCAGCTTCTTTAATTCTTTCGTCAATCATCTCATGCACCAAGAAATCGCCTTGTTCCAACTGAAAATCAGAGTACTGTTTGCCGTACCAACGCATCCAGGAACGAAATTCATCCGCCATGGCACGCGCATAACCTGCCGGCGTTTGTTCGTATTCAATTCCATAGACATGTTTACAATTGGCTAATGCAGCGACATGCAGGACGACATTTCCAACACCTGAGCCGAGATCAATGAAGGTTTGATCTTCGGTTAGGTTCATCACTTTAAGTATCGAATCGATCAAGTCAGGTGACGTTTCACCATAGACCTAAATGCCAATACGAAATTTAATAAAAAGGACAAATGAAAGAGTGAGTTTGTTTGTTTACTGAGGGTGAAAATGGTTCATAATCACGTAGTTTTTCTGGATCAATCACCGCTCGGCTGTACACTTGAGCAAGAATATGACGAAATAGTTTCGAAGTGGCACGTTGTTCCAGACGGGCAGAAAACGCTTCTGTGCCTCGATTTAATTTAATGTGCGTATCAATAATTTTATTGAATTTATCGCACAGTTCTTTCATTTGTGTATATGAATGTATGTCGCATGTCGAAAGACCAAGATTTTGTTGATACAATTCAGGATAATCTATTGCAACAGAACAACAACATCGGTTAGCTGAGTGATGTTTGAGATAAAAACGCTTTACCTTCGAAAACTAAACGAATTGTTTTGACAATCTCATCACCACCAACAAATACGCCATCTTTTTTCGTATTCTAAATAGAGTAAAAAGAGAAATAGAGTTTCAAAGTGAAGAAGATCATATGTTTGTTACCTGTCGTTCAACACTCGGCCAAGTAAATACAGCTGGCTCAACACCTGCTGGACTATGAAGTTTGAGTTCACGAATAGGATTCGCATTGGCCATAGTTGTCTAGAAAAACAAACACGCGTGAATATGCACAGATTCCGTATCGACAAGTTAATTACTCGCTATGTGAAGTAGTACGCAAAGTGAGTAAGTAATTTGATTAGATTTAAATTACAAAACAAAATCACATCGATTGATTTCTTTTTCGTTCGTTTTTTCCTTCAAATCACTGCTGTATGACAATATCTACATCTACATATTCATTCGTTCGACAGTATAGAGGCGTGGTTCGTCGAAACCGACAAATCAAATTATATTGTTGTTTGTCATACGACAAGAGCAGAGGGACATCTATCGACCGGATCAGTTTTATTTCGCTTTGTTTGAATCTATAAGAGAACATCTGATTTGTAATGATTCTCGTCGGCTAATCACTGATTGCACTTTATTCTCTTTTCTCTCTTACCTATCGCATTCGATAGATAAGTTTTATCATTACAGAAACAAATATAACGGAATCAAAAAAGGAAAGAAAATAATCACATGAAGAAAGGGTTCTATCATAAAGTAATTGCTAAAAGTGGTAAATATAGGAAATCTAATCCACGCGACATTTTAGATTCTTATCACCATAAACATCATTCACACGTCCACATGATGGCCAAAATTTGTAATTGGGTGAAACAAAATGCTAGAAAACAAGCAACTCTTTCGCCTGATAGAACTCAATAAAGAACTTACAATAGGAAAAACAGCTTTATTCAATGAATAAGGCAGAGTCCATTTCTCATGAAGAAAAACATGTTGTGAATGTGGTGCATTTTTCAGTGGGTTGTTTTTCTTATCGAATTCTCCGCTTTCGATTTGAGAGATTTCCTTTCGAATTTCTAAACAGAAGCAAACAAATAAGTGTGTCGAACCGATCTCTTTTGTATTCAACTGACCAATTAATGCATCACAGAATCGATCGAGTTCATTTTTGTCTTCAGATTCTGTTGGTTCAATCATTAATGAGCCAGCCACCGGCCAGGAAACGGTGGGGGCATGGAAACCGTAGTCTTGTAAACGTTTGGCAATATCAACGGCATCCACATTTGTACGCTCTTTAAACGGACTCACATCAATGATAAATTCGTGTGCAGCAAAACCTTTCAAAGAAAAAGAAATAAACTAATTGAAACTTCGATGTGCTACAAACCATTTTTGCCACGAAATAAGACTTTGTATGATGATTCGAGACGTTTAGCTATGTAATTAGCATTGAGTATTGCTGTTTCTGTTGCACGTCGAAGACCACCAGCGCCCATCATTCGAATGTACATCCAAGAGATTGGTAAAATCGATGCAGAACCAAATGGAGCTGCTGAAACAGGACCGTACGAATCTTCTGAATTGTGCTCGGAACCACGTTCCAATAGAGGATGATTTGGAAGGAATGGTGCAAGATGTTTCTTACTAGAAACAGATAATACAAAAAGCAATAATAAGGTGATTCGAGATTGACCAAGAGAGGAATTGTCTGTGACAAAAAAAAACGAGCAACTTACACTCCAATAGGTCCTGAAAAGAAAATAGAATTTAGTTGAGACTTCAACGAATTCGAATGTTTCTACAAACCCATGCCAGGTCCACCACCACCATGTGGAATGCAGAATGTTTTATGTAAGTTCAGATGTGACACATCTGAACCATAGTCACCTGGACGACATAAACCAACTTGAGCATTCATATTTGCTCCGTCAAGGTATACTTGGCCACCGTTCTTATGGATAATTTCGCAGAATTCCCTGTTGCAAAGACATGTTGCAAATCTAAGTTATTCGCCAACTTATTTTACCTGATTGTTTCCTCAAAAACTCCACTGGTACTTGGATATGTAACAATACCACAGGCAAGTGTGTCCTTATGTTTTTCAGCTATTTGAGCTAAGTGTTTCATATCCACAGCTCCGTTTTTATCTAACTGAACTTTTTCGATTTTCATTCCAGCCATGACTTCAATGTAAAACGTAGTAGTGTTTTTCTTTCATCGAAAAGAACAAGTTCTTTTACTAGCTGATGCAAAATTCGTTCCATGAGCAGATATTGGAATCAAACAAACCTGAACAGAAACATAGAAGTTTGCTACTAATCAACAATATCATATCAGAGATCTTACTCGTCGCTGTGGTTGACCGCTGTGTTCATGGTATGCTCGTATTACCCGCAAGCCTGCGTATTCTCCTTGAGCTCCACTAAACAAACAAGTAAGAGATTTGCCTTGCTTTCTACCGTACACTGACCTATTCGGCTGAAATGATATCTTATCGTAACCAGTAATTTCACATAGAAATTGATTAAGATCAGTGAGTAATCGAACATAACCTTTCCATTGCGAGGATGGAGCGAATGGATGGATCCGATTAAAATGTGCCCATGAGCATGGCTAAAACATCGGACACACTTGGTGAGAACGAAAACTATGAGAAGCTTGCCATACAGTTAGTTCCGCCGCAGCATTCAGTTTCATTGTGCATGAACCTAGTGGGATCATGGAATGTACCAATGAAATATCTTTGTTTTCTAAATGTTTCATATAGCGCATTAATTTCGTTTCAGATCGATATCTAAAATATTAATTTTAGAATTATGGAAGAGTCAGTATCGATCAGTAATTTACTTATTGAATATTTCAGCATTTAGAAAACGACTTTGACGGGTTAAGTTACCAAAATCACGTGGACGTTGTGTTGTTTCACTCTAAACCAGACAATTCTATCCATATTTCGACTAAAAACATGATGCCATCTTCTTACTGATGATTGATTCTCAACATTAAATATCCATTTCAAATCGGCAACGTCATTCTCATTCATTGTTTCATCTAATGAAACACCAACCTGAACGACAAAAGTAAACCAGTCAGTCAAAGTTCATCATTCACTGTCAGTTATACATACACTACCATTATCATGATAACGTAAATTGATGCGTTTTTTTTGCGCACGTTGTTTGATTTCGTCGATACTCATTCGTGGTTTGATTTTTAATGTATCAAAGAAGAGTTCGTTTTTGATTGAATGTCCACCGGCTTTGACACCTGAAAGAAACCCGTCGGAATTTATGAGTTCATTAGAAACATTCTAATATTCACTTTCGGCAAGATCACAGGTTAGCACATGAATTTTCGTAGCTATGTTCCGGAGACCTTGTCTTCCATGGTACAAACAATACATGGCAACCATATTGGCGAGCAATGCTTGTGCTAGACGGCAGAGAAAAAGCGTTTTTCTTCTACTTTTCAGTGTTCATTTTCCATACCAGTACAGATATTGCTTGTAGCTCTCTCCTGTCGGATATGTTGCTCACGCGTTTGAAGTGCTAAACGATAAGCTTTGGCTCCATGTGAATCGCTAACAGGGATCAAATCAGAGACATGGACGAATAAACGAAGATCTTACATTGTTAAACCAACTAATCGGCCAGGCATATCACGTTTAAATGTTTCTGCACACGAAAAGAAAGCTGCATGTGGACCACCAAAACCTAGTGGAACACCTAATCGTTGAGAATTGCCATAGCAGATGTCCACGCCCATTTCACCAGGAGGTTTAAGAAGGCAAAGAGCAAGCAAATCTGAACCACAGATAACAGCAGTCTAGCGTGCGAAATTGAATGAACCATTGAATCGAATCAATGAAAATCTTACTCCGTTTTCTTTAGCTCGAGCAATTAATCCGGAAGGATCACATATATTTCCGGTTGTGTCAGGATATTGAAAAATAACACCAGACACATCTTTTTTCGAAAAATCCATTTTCTCAATTGGTAAAACTTCCACCTGTGTACGAAATCCACTAAAACCATATTTTATTCGTTCCTTGTCGAAATCAAACCGTATTCACTCACCCAGCGCGTGTTCGAATAACTTCAATCACATGTGGATGAAGTTGATCGCTAACAAACATTCGTGGACGTTTATTATGACGAAAACACATTGCCATGGCTTCAGCAGCGGCTGTGCCTTCATCGAGTAAACTAGCATTCGCATAGGGAAGTGCTGTGATATCACTGACGGCTAGAGGATTCAGTTTTTGAAAATTATCATCGAATTAATCGAAGAACTTTGTTGCCTTACCTGTTTGATAATTTAGTAAACTTTCTAAACGCCCTTGAGACAACTCTGCCTGATAAGGTGTGTATTGCGTATACCAGCCAGGATTTTCGAATAGATTTCGTTGAATTACTGTTGGAATAATACAATCGTTATAACCCATACCTATGTATGAGCGCCATACTTCGTTTTGAAAAGCAATTTCCTCCGCTTCTTTCAAAGCGCGATGCTCCGCTGTTCGAACAAAAGAAAAGATAAGGTGTGAAAACAACATATTTTTACATTATTTACAAAGTGCTTCAGGAATATTCATGTTTCCACGAAAGCGAATAGCGGCTGGAACTGTTTTATCGATTAGTTCGTCCATGGATTTCAGGCCTAATGCTTGAAGCATTTCCTTTGTCTGTCGTTCATTCGGACCGAGATGACGTCGAACGAAGTCATACGCTGGATTGGAATCCGCTGCCTGGGCTTCGCTTTGATCATGAAGTTGTCTTTTCTGTAACTGAAACACGCCCATAGGAAATTGAAGTGGACGAATTGAACGTCGCGCTGAAAAGGTGTCGTTGATGAATCATCAAATGAGGCGAAAAGTAAACAAATATTTACCACACAGTGAAAGTATTCCTGTCGAGCTCATGTTTTTCTCTCGATGAATTTCAGATTCGACAAAAGAAAATAAACCGTGATCTTAACTCGCCTAAAGAATAAAAGTAGAACGTATCATTGTTGTTGTTTTTATATTCTATATTCGCAGTCATTCTCTTTCTTTTCAAAATCCAGCATTGGTCGTATCTATTTGCCCTACTGTTGTTTTTTTATTTCTTTTCGTTATATGAATGACCTTGTTTTTATCTTATTTTTTTCAAAAATGTTTAGTACTGGTCTTCAACAAAAAGATTAGAATTGAGTAGGTGTCCTTTTTCTTGATCGATCGAAATAGTAGAAGAGAAAAAAACGAACGAGAGTGATGTAACCAGAAGAAGTAGATAAGCTCTCTTCTATAGCCAAATTCGAAAAGAAAAAGGAAAACAAAATATTTGTAATTTCGTGTTTTTTTTTCTTCAAGAAGATGATTATATTTCAGTTGTGAATGATATCAGAATGGAAACAAGTACGAACACATACTCATTAGAAGAATGTATTGATTTTATTGGATTGGGAAGATATCAATGGCGATTAATAGCAATCCTTGGCTTTTGCTCTATGGCTGATGCCGTTGAAATGATGCTGTTAGCTATTTTGGGACCAGCATTAACATGCTACTGGCCTAGTGTCACACAGATACAAATAGCAACACTAACAACTGTATGTTCCGACGAATTTTGTGATAATTTGCGAAATTGTTTTCGATTTTTAGGGCGTCTTTGCTGGAATGATGATTGGAGCATTTATATTTGGCATTTTAGCAGATAGATACGGCCGCCGACGAGTCATCTTTGCTAGTGCAGTTTTGAATACAGTATTTGGTATCGCCACAGCACTAGCACCAAACTATTACTGGATTCTTATAGCGCGGGTTTTAGTCGGATTTGCATTATCAGGTGCTTCACAAGGGTAAGTAACGATATCGTCTAAGATTCTTACGAAAGATCGAATTTTCCGTGTAGTTCAACATTGATGCTTGAATATCTCCCATCCTCAAGTCGAGCAACGATTACTATTGTTATTGAATTATTTTGGTCATTGGGTAGTATATTCGAATATCTTATGGCAATGGTTGTTGTCCCAACGTACGGATGGCGAATATTAACCGGACTTTCTGCTTTGCCAATAACAATTGTGGCTATTTGTATGTATGTAAGTATTTATCCAAGTCGTGCTTTTTCTCTCTGCTAAATCAATCTCACTGCGTCTCGTCTACTGACAGTTCGTACCTGAATCACCACGATTCTACGTTGCCAGTGGACATTCTGAAAAAGCTGAACGTATTTTAAAAGTAATTGCATTCACAAACAACCGTGCTCTACCACCCGGCAAACTTCGTGATATCAACGCTCGAGTGAGTATCTCCAGACAACTTTGTCAACAAAGAATTCGTTGAACAATCGATTTAGGACGAATGCGGTTCTGTAAAGCAACTATTTCATTCGAACTATAAGCGAACATCGTTCTTACTTGCTTTCATGTGGATGACGGTGGCAATGAGTTACTACGGTTTAATATTAATCAATACATCGATCATGACATTAATTAAACATGATCCACAATCAATTGCCAGCAATGACACCACAAACTCGTCCGGTCATTGTAAAATGTTAACAACCGAAGATTATAAATCATTAATATTTACAACTATTGGCGAGATGTTTGGTATACCTTTATTGTTGATCTTCCTTCGCTATTTTGGTCGACGAACAACATGTGCAATCAATTACTTTTGTTCTTCTCTTTGCTTTTTATTATTTGTTTTCAATATACATACGAATCCATGGGCAGTCGATGTCATCACATTTCTTGCACGTATGTTTATCAATGCTCAATTTGGTCTGATCTATTTATACACAATGGAAGTTTATCCAACAGTTATACGTGCAATCGCTGTTGGCTGTGCCTCGTCTATGTCCAGAATCGGTGCAATGATCACGCCATATCTAGCACAAGTGTTAATTAAGAAGACTTTCCATGGAACTATAGCAGTTTATGTGATAGCTACAGCGTTGGCTGCCCTCTGTTCTATTTTGTTGCCAATTGAAACCAAAGGACGTGAATTGAAAGTAGGATTTTTGAAACAGAATTATCTTTTCTCACTTGATTGGAGACCAGGAAAAGCGAGAACACCGAAGAGGAGAGTTTGAATGAGAAAAGCATGATGTATTTATCTTGTAGGAAACAACTTCATGTCTATCTACACGTCCCAGTCGGCGACGATTTAGTGCTTGAGTATTCCTCTGATCTGCCGCTTTTGTAATATTGTTTTCTTTTTGACGAATATTCCTGGATTACAAACTTCAGTATGAATCTCATTGTTTTCTTCTCCTAGCAAGCAACTACAGATCACGAGCACTCTATGACAACGGCAGTCGATGATGGTGATACCGGTTCTTCTTGGATGATAACTGTAGGTAACTTGACATCATTCATGACTAAAAACAACGGTGTTACTGTTGAAGGATATCAGCCATTAAAACAAGAAGATATCGATGACGGTCATGCTGATGACGATCTTTAAATTAATCTTAATTTTTATTGCATGTTACGAATATATTTTTTGTGGAATTTTCCAAAATCCAATATCATTTTTTGTCAAAATCATTCTGTTCTTTTCCTCGAATCTCCTTACGTATGAATAAACAAACGAATATAAAAAGTCAGATTCGATTCTAGACGAAACTTGAGCGAACACGCGCAATCCGCCACTAAACGTTTTTATTACTTTCTCAGGTCTTTCTCGCACAGAGAAAATCAAGCGACAAAAATGAACAACATTTTCAATCAGATACACACGCACAACATCATGTGTGTGTATATAGAAGTTATAATGATAACACGACATAAACGAAACAAACTTCGAAATATAGAATAGTCCTACTTCTATAAAGAAGAACCGGTATAGTGTGTTCCAGATCAAACAAAAAAAGATATATGAAAGCTTTACATTAATATACAAGTAAAGAAAGATCACATTCACAATGTTGTTGAATTATTATCATTGACAACAAGATTTGTATTGGTTTGTGGTGATGGAATCGTATTAACGATATGATTATTATTATTCGTGTCATTTGTTGTTTGCTGTTGACTTGTGATCCATGTTAAACGATCTTCGTAAAACTTTATCACAACTTGTGGACATTTTATATTACATATACGAGCAGGAATAAGATCTGCTTCACCTGTACCTTTCCATTGGACTAAGAGCATCAGTTCACCCTGAAAAGTTTTAATGTAGGTTGAGAGAAAAGCGCGCGTTCGAAAGCAATGTCTTACTGTTGCATCGGTAGCACCAAGAATCTTTTCCGCTTCAAAACCACGATCGAACGCAGATGGCTCTTCGGATTGTACGGACGATGTTTGTTGTTTGGAGTAGTTTCGATGAGCTAAGGAATCATTCGGCGGTCGACCACGTTTGTTTTGCACTTGCGTTTGATCTATAGAGGATTTGCGTTTGAGTGACGTCGAAGGTTCATTGATGTAACGAGATTTTTGCACTAGACGATTTTCATATTCTTCGATCAAATCCGGACAATCTAAGTTTTGATGAGGTTCCTAAAACAGGAACAATGACGTCTTTGAAACAAGAAACATTATTTCCTGTACCCAAGTATTTTCTTCTTCGGAATAACCTTTCCAAGCGAGTAAATATTCTTTTCGTCCATTACGAAAGCGATGATTAACAATACGTTCAACCACGAATTCTTCACCTTGTTCTACACGAACTATTTCGTCTTTATCTAATCCAATATTGCTCATTTGTATTGTATGACCAACCAAAGATGACAAGCTACGGAAACCAATCTAAAAAATGAGGTGATTATTTGCGCGTCGAAAGACAGACAAGTCAATGAAAGAACAAACATTACCTAGTATGAAAACGAGGAAAACGTGGAAAAGTAAAGACAATTACTGTGATAAATCATAACCAATTGTAAGTCAGATATGGTCTCAAATGGTATTTTAGTGAAAAAAAATTAATCTGAAGTTTTATTTGCACAAAAACAATAAAATGTTTGATTATTTATAAAAAAATGAACTCATTTTGGAAAAGTAGATGTCGTACGTGAACTGACAGGCTTTGAGGGTGTGAAACTTTACAATGTGCCTGCGTTTCGAAATAAATTTCAACACGGTGAAGATTTTCATGTCTTAGGCACGACTGCACCCAATAGTAGTTATTAGTACATAAGTAAAAGTAAATGCTTAACAAGTCCCGCATTCAATGCGTGCATTGGACAAAAACATCACTGTTTTATCTGATTATACAAAGTACCTGTGTGCAAGGTTCTCGTTTTTTTTTTATCTCATTCAGTGAATCAATAATTTGAATACATAGATGTGAAATAATACAATATGCCCTTTTCCACCTTTGTACCTTAGGATGAAAAATGTCCTTGAATTTGATAATATTTCGAAGTGTTATAGCGAGGGCTTGGCCGCGCCCCTTGTATCAACTATTATTTTCTATCGTTCCTTGCATTTTTTTTCTTCATCGTCATACACGTTTTGCAAAGAAAGTAATAAATAATATACAGAGAGAAAGAGAGAGAAAGAGAGAGAATAAAAGGCAGGATCCATCCATACGTCGATTCTATTGAGGAGAAAACATCTGATAATGGCGTGAAGAGAAGCTGAAAAGGCATTTGCATGTTTTTTTCTTTGCGCTTCTCCGTCCTCTTCTTCTTCTTAGCAAATATACGCGGTCTGTGTTAAAATGCTTAATACTGTCTATTCTGTTTTTCCTCCTACATACATGAAGCGAACGAAAAGCATACGATTGGTACTCGTATAAAGTCCATGTTTTTCTCTATTATATGCGCCGATATTTTATTGTCGGAAAGGAAAAAACAAGGACAAATATGCACACCTCCTTCCCTATGTTCCACATAATAATGGAGAACTTCCGATAGTTTTGTTTTTCGAATCAATTTTAGATATGTCGATCCTATCGCGAGCTGCATTTAGTCATTTGTCATCGCTAAAAGTCGGCAGTGGAACTAGCCATGTGTTTCGTTTTACGCGCTCTCTACAATCTACTGCAACCGACTCAACACCTGACACGATGGATCTAGACAGCGAGAATCAACAAGAAGATCATGGGTACGAATTTGTTTTAGTTCGATATAGAATTTTGCAATTTGAATCGATTGAATAGAACCGGTTTTTACACTATGGTGGAGAAATTCTACGATCGTGCTGCTAAGATTCTCGAAGATAAATTAGTCGAAGATATGAAAAAAACTAAACTCACCGATGAACAAAAACAAACCAAAGTTCGTGGAATTTTAACGATGATGAAACCACCGAATTACGTTTTGTCCATCACCTTTCCCGTTCGACGTGACAATGGCGAATGGGAATTAATCGAAGCATGGCGTGCTCAACATTCGTTACATCGTACACCATGTAAAGGTGGTATTCGTTTTTCAACCGATGTCAACTTAGATGAAGTAAAAGCTCTAGCCGCATTGATGACCTTCAAATGCGCTTGTGTCAACGTGCCATTCGGCGGCGCTAAGGCCGGTGTGAAAATCAACCCAAAAGGTATACAAAGTCAACATATTCTATCGAGATAAAACCTACCTTTGCATTTAGATTGGTCCGAAGGTGAATTAGAACGTATCACTCGTCGATTAACAGTCGAATTGGCGAAGAAAGGTTTCATTGGACCCGGTATCGATGTTCCAGCTCCAGATATGGGCACAGGTGAACGTGAGATGGCTTGGATTGCTGACACCTACGCATCAACAGTTGGCTGGGAAAACATCAATGCCATGGCATGCATCACGGGTAAACCCATTTTACAAGGTGGTATTCATGGTCGAACATCAGCCACTGGTCGTGGTCTCTACCATGGTGTGAATAATTTTATTAACGAGAAGTTCTACATGGATAAAATTGGTTTGACAACTGGTTTAGTCGGCAAAACATTTATTGTTCAAGTATGTTCATAATTTCGAAATGCAAGATAATTTTGACTTGGAATTTCACAGGGCTTCGGTAATGTCGGTCTTCATTCAGCCCGTTATTTGACACGACATGGTGCCAAATGTGTTGGTGTACTCGAATGGGATGCAGCTATCATCAATCGAGATGGTATCGATCCCAAAGCACTCGAAGAGTATAAACTCGAACATGGAACAATCAAAGGTTTTCCTGGTGCTCAACCTTACGACAATGCGGATAAAAAAGAATTACTCTGCGAAGCGTGTGACATTCTTGTGCCCGCCGCTAGTGAACAACAAATCACATCTAAAAATGCACGTCGTATCAAAGCTAAAGTAAGCTGTCGATGAACATTTGATCGGCAGTCTTGATCGAATGAAATTTTCAATAGATCATCGCCGAGGGTGCCAATGGTCCGACAACTCCAGCCGCTGATAAGATTCTTCTATCGAAGAATGTTTTAGTTATTCCAGATATGTATATTGTAAGTATTCATTTGGAACACATGTTCTTTGAATTATTTCAATTGCGATAAAGAACGCCGGTGGTGTTACCGTTTCATACTTTGAATGGCTAAAAAATCTCAATCATACATCGTATGGTCGATTAACTTTTAAATATCAACGTGATACGAACTACTCACTTCTTGGTAAGATATAGAAAAAGTCGTGGGCGAAATCAGATAATTCGTCCTGTTTAGAAAGTGTACAAGGTTCATTAGAAGCTAAGTTTGGAAAAATGGGAGGCAAAATCCCTATTGTAAGTTCTCTTCGATGAACGATTCCTGTCGACATGCGCCTATTCCCTAGATTCCAAGTGACAACTTTTACAAACGCATGGCCGGTGCTTCTGAAGCTGATATTGTCCATTCAGGTCTCGAGCAAACCATGGAACGTTCAGCGCGAGCAATTATGCAAACAGCACAACGCTTCAATTTAGGTTTAGATTTACGTACTGCTGCCTACGCCACTTCGTTAGAGAAAATCTACAATGTCTATTCAGCTGCTGGAATGACATTCGGCGGTTAATCAAGCAAAACAGATCTTCTTATAAATTTCTTTTTTTTCACCCCGATGTTTTTATTTTAAGTCCCATAGGCGATAAAAAAGGAAGGAATGATTATTTGAGTCATTTTTTTTTATAGATAAAAGTAAGAAATGTTGAACGCTACCGTTCGTCATAATCGATCGTTATATCGATTATCCACTTTATCCTATCACACATCAGCGATATTGAATGCCGCCTCTCAACCAGCAGCACCACAACAAGCCGGTCCAGGGCATTTTGGATTTTATCGTCAAGTAGAACTATTTTATGATCGTGCTGCTTCAATTCTCGAAGATAAATTAGTCGATGATATGGTTAAATCAAAATTACCGGATGATATGAAACGTAAAAAAGTCAAGGGTATCTTGAAAATCATTAAACCATGCAATCACGTTTTGGAAATGCGCTTTCCCATACGCAAGGATAATGGAGAATTACACATGATTGAAGCATATCGTGCACAACATTCTCAACATCGTACACCATGTAAAGGTGGTATTCGTTATTCATTGGATGTGAACTTAGATGAAGTAAAAGCTCTAGCTGCATTGATGACATATAAATGTGCTTGTGTGGATGTACCATTTGGTGGTGGTAAAGCTGGTGTGAAAATCAACCCAAAAGGTATAAAAAGTCAACATATTCTCTCGAGATAAAACCTACCTTGACCTATCTTTGCATTTAGATTGGTCCGAAGGTGAATTAGAACGTATCACTCGTCGATTAACAGTCGAATTGGCAAAGAAAGGTTTCATTGGACCCGGTATCGATGTTCCAGCTCCAGATATGGGCACAGGTGAACGTGAAATGGCTTGGATTGCTGATACTTACGCATCAACAGTTGGCTGGGAAGAAATTCATGCCAATGGTTGTGTCACTGGTAAACCAATTCTGGTCGGAGGTATTCATGGTCGAACATCAGCCACTGGTCGTGGTCTCTACCATGGTGTCGATAACTTTGCCAACGAAGCTTCGTTCATGTAAGAGTACAAACAAGTCGTTTTGTTTTTTTTTTGTACAACAGTGTATGTTCAGGGGCATGGTTGGTCTTTTACCCGGTCTTGCTGGAAAATCGTTCATTGTTCAAGTATGTATACTAATGTATGTCGTTATTGTTTGAAGAAACACTTGTGTTTGAAGGGTTTTGGTAATGTCGGTCTTCACTCTATGCGTTATTTGACACGACATGGTGCCAGATGTGTTGGTGTACTCGAATGGGATGCTGCTATCGTCAATCCTGAAGGCATTGATCCCAAAGCACTCGAAGACTATAAACTCGAACATGGAACAATCAAAGGTTTTCCTGGCGCTCAACCTTACGACAAACAACCTAAAGAAGATTTGCTCTGCGAAGCGTGTGACATTCTTGTACCAGCAGCAAGCGAAAGGCAAATTACTACTGACAACGCACATCGTATCCAAGCACGCATCATCGCCGAAGTAAATGATCTTATTTTCAGAGCTAAAAAATGAATACAATCCCTTCAATTTCTTATTTAGGGTGCCAATGGTCCAACAACACCAGAAGCTGATGTTATCTTACTGAAGAATAATGTTCTAGTAATTCCAGGTACGTGAAATACGAGTATTTATCAGCTGTGAGTAAACTGACAATTATTCTAGATTTATATATCAATGCCGGTGGTGTCACAGTTTCTTACTTCGAATGGTTAAAGAACTTAAGTCATGTTAGTTATGGTCGATTAACATTCAAATATCAACGTGATACAAACTACTCATTACTAGGTAATTTTTGACATCATCTTATTCGGGTTAACCTTTGTTTCTTTCTAGAATCTGTTCAAAGCTCATTAGAAGCTAAATTCGGTCGTATGGGAGGAAAGATTCCAATCCATCCCAGTGACGAATTTTTGAAACGCATGGCTGGTGCATCTGAAAAAGATATCGTTCATTCGGGTCTTGAACAAACGATGGAGAAAGCAGCACGTGCTATCATGCAAACAGCTATGCGTTATAATCTTGGTCTTGATATCCGTACAGCAGCATATGTGAACGCTATTGAAAAGATTTACAATGTTTATGTTAGTGCTGGCATCACATTTGGATCATAGATTTGTTTTCTCATCCTTCCCATTTGCTTTTCACACGCAAACTTATAAAACAGAACAGAGAAGCATTGCTTCAAACACAGTTATATTCTATCAGTCTATTTTTCGTTATTTTAACTCACGAAATTTTAACTTCATATCTTACAGCATATTGTCTATCCTAAATGATCGTTTGGATCGATGATTTTTTTTTCTCTGTAGAATTTATTTCGAAAAAATAGAAAAAAAAGGTTGAATGACGACTTAATTATAAAAAGAAAAATAAGCGAATAGATTACAATAGACATAACTATGGAATTTTGCTTAGTAGATTATGTTCCACTGCGTCGATTCTCTTCTGTCCTACTTGTCTTGCTGTAATTGATCGTGTTCGATTAATTATTAACAAGGCTTGATCGATATCGAATTGGCACAGTCGCAGCAATAAGTAGGTGATGGCACCGGTTCGATGTAAACCAGCTGCACAATGAATGATCATTTTTACAGGTGCGCTTTCGGTACTGTTCAAAAGAAGTTCACGGATGGCCGGTGCGCGTTCAATTAATAAATCTACTGTTTCTTGTGATGATGCGAATACTGATAATTCAGCACCTTCGATTGGAAGATGTAGCGACTGAATACCAGCGGATTGTACATGTCCGCAGATCTTTGTATTCTTATTTTCCTTCTCGTTAATCAGAGAGAGGATGTGAGTCACACCTAAATCTTTTCGAAATCGACCTAAATCACGTCGTCCTGGTAATGGCCAACACGCAATTTGTGTATGAGCTGAAATGGATACGAATTGCGGTTCTTTAGGTGCTGGTAATGACGGAATAGATTCATGATCATCACGGTCGATGAAAAATATATCTCCTAGAAGTTGACAACGAATTTTGCGGAGAAAATCTTCGTAAGATTCATTGACATCTTGTACAAGAATCTTCAGTTGATATTTATATATCCTATTATTCGATGAGAATTGTCTATTCAAGATTAACGAGGATAATTGCGAATGTTGAACATCTTTTAAAATGATAAACATCGCGTAGTCAGTCCGTTGATAATGAATGGCCGTCGATAGATAACGATCGATCATATCTTGATTACAAACCGAAGAAACATGACAGTTATTTTTGGAAATGGGTAGATAATTCTTCGAACAAAATTCCTGAAATGCTTGCAATTCCTCTTCAGTGCTTGCCGCAATTCCAAGTCCATAATCGTCACTTTCATCTGGTTTGTTATCGATTGTACTCAACGTTTCGATACCTTGTCTTAAGATGTTAATTAGCCGAATAAGTTCATCTTTAGAATATTCTTCCAGTGCCTTGGATTCATTCGGCAAGCAGTTAAAAGCTTTGAAAAACAGCTTTTCGTACGTTGTCATAGTCTGATTATATTTTGTTGTTTTTCTTTCTCTTCCTCTTCGCACTATATATATATATATATATGCCTAACATTGATGCAATAACAGTCAATTTGAATTAGCTGATGAAAGACACGTGAAGTGACGTAAGAATTGGCTGAGAAAAAAAACTTCTGTTTGACTAACCCATAGTCGAAGTTCAATTGCACTTAGTTATGATAGACGATCGTAATCTATCATGTAATTCTATCATATATACACAAGACGAGATGTTGATGTTACGAGCCTATTACTATTTGGCGTACAACATGTTGACCTTCTGTGGTTAATAGGAAATGTAGTTCGTTTGTTTTTTCGATTCAAACAAATTTCGTATCGAATTCGGTCGAGTTGAAGTTGAATAAACATTTGTTCACTTTTCATCTGTAAGTTTATACAGGAAGCAAATTGAACTGAAAATCGAATACTGTAATCATATTAAAAGTTTCAAGATTATATTACAGACTAAATTCAACGAAAGGAAGACAGAAAAGAAAGAGAACGACACAGATGATAATGCAAAAGGTTGAGTAACAGCCGAAGATGCATCGAATCACCGGTGGCTGTTAAGATCTTTCTATTTAAAAGAGAGAACGAAACGAGGTGCTAATCTAGATAATTGCCATTGATTTTATTACAAGAGTGAAAAAGAAGAAACTCCTGAGTTAAATTTTCAAACGAATTATTCACTCATCATACGGTGTCATTTGAACAATCTCATAAACATCATTATCCACATGAAAACGCAATTTCGATTTTTCCGATTGCAATCCGCAGCAGAAGCAACAGCTCAGTATTGTTGTGAATAAAGTTGCACCAACAGCTGCAATGATTAACCAAAATGGTAAGCCGAACCGTTCAACCTGAATTAACCAGGGATTCAAGGAACGAATCAAGGCGTCATCTTTAAATTCATATGTATAATCAGGTCGATAAAACCGTTCGTGTACCCATTCATATAGAAAGATACCCAAAGCTCCTGCACCACTTAAAAAACGATGCTAATGACATGAAACTAACAAATGCAAATGGGATTGAATAAAACCGCTCGACACAACTTATACAGAATAGAATTAATAAAGCCAGAAATGTTAATAATGGTGCAGCAANATGAAGATACGAACTGAGCTTTATGACTGACTTTGTACATGTTTTTCTTTCGATCGACGATCTTCATGGTTTTGTGTGGTGTCCATCGTCCGATATCGCCTGTGTGTAGCCAACCTTGTTCATCAATGGCTTCACGAGTCTTAGCCTCTTCCTTCAAGTAACCTTTAAAGACGGCTTTGCTTCGAAGACAGATTTCGCCAACACCGTCTTTGGCATAGTAATTCTTTTCTGGAACATCGACCAGTTTGACATGGTTCAGTGATGTGGGAATACCAGTTTCGCCGGATTCAATATCATGAACAGTCTGTGAGCAACCGATAACACATTCTGTTTGACCATAACTTTCAACGAAAAAACAAGAGAAAGCCGCACGAGAGAATCGGCACACTTCAGGTGAGAGAGGCGCACTTGAGGAAATAACACGATTGACTCGGCCGCCAAAGCCTTGACGAACTTTTTCAAAAATTAACTTGTCCCACAGAGTGTCCTGAGAAAATTTTCCTCGCCGAATTAATGCTAATTTACTTCGAACAGCTAAGTGAAACAGAAATCGTCCTAGAAGACCTTTCTTGCGTAATTCCAGCCGAACTTTATCGTAGAGCTTATTTAACAGACGTGGCACCATTGTAACAATCGTTGGTTTGAAGTCTCGGAAATCATCAGCCAATTTATCTACTTTGCCTTGCCAAAAGCCAATTTCGCCTCCTAGAAAAAAGTGTCAATAAATCTCGCTGACTTATATATTGGAAAAGAAACTCGTACCTAAGTAACTAATAGAAATGATTGTCCCACATCCAAATAGATGCGCTAATGGTAGGTAATTCATAACTCGTGGCGTCTCAGTTACTTGCAATATGTCAAGAGCCGATGCGATTCCATACATAGCATAAACGAAGTTTTCATGAGTGACAATACAACCTACAAGTTTCAAAATGAAAATGATGTTGAAAATACAGTTGAAAGAGATTACCTTTAGGTTCCCCGGTGCTGCCACTTGTGTACATAATCATCGCTGTATCACTAGGTTTTGGTGGTACAATCGGAACGAGACGGTTTCTTCCGTTTTCTTTGAGATTTTCGAATGAAATTATATCTAGATTTTTCTCTTTTGCTTGACTAATCAATGCCTCTGTTGGCTCAACGAAACACACGATTGTTTTTAATGCTAATGTATCATCTTTCCATTCGATCAAATTTTTCATACGTTGAAGATCATCAGCAAAGATCAACTTGACCTCACTTTGTTTGATAATAAATCGAACACCATCACGACCAAGTGAGTCATAGATACCAATGGGAACCATGGAGTACGGCCAAGCAGAATAGAGACACAGTGCATAGTTCACCGTGCACGATCCATAAATACCGAAAAAGGTGTCGTTTTCTGGTTTAAGACCAGTATTAATTATTCCACTACCGATTTCTTGAATCATTTTGTTGACTTGGCTACAAACGATTTATGTAGTTCTTCTTTTATTTCTATACAATTTACTATTACTTGTACGAATAGGATTTGAACGGTTCGCCAGATGATTGCCGATATGAAAATTGTGGACGATCACCACCTATCTTGACACCATGTAAATAACCCTCATAGATTGTTTGTACTTCAAATGTTTTCGGATCTTGCAAATGGTCTGCAAAATCAGGATGTGCATAAACATGTTCTTTTGAATCGATTTCGACAGCACCTTTGGGTGGTAATGGTTTTTTAAATAAAATTTCAAATAACGAAAAGAAATATTGAAGTAAAATACTAATTACTACGACTAATATAGTGACTACGATAATAACCATTGTTTATAAATACAATCCTTGTTAATTGTCTATCGAAGTATATTGCTGGATGAGAACGTGATTTTTTGCTTCGAAGAAAGAAACGAAGACGAATATTTTCGTTTATTTTATATCACTTATCAATTAGATAAAGAGTACAAAGTGTGAAAAATATTGGTGCAACAATTTTCTTTTCATCTAGTAGCAAACAAAAAGATTATATAGACTTTCTTCTATTCACGTATCACCTTCAATATTACTCTATATATCGTGTTGGTTACGCACACATCAACTATACTCATTTAATAGATGACAAATAAGAAATCTGGGCATCCTATCTATTCGGAGATAAAAAAAAAGAAGAAGCAGAGCGTCGAGTGCGAAAGTCAATATTAACAATTGTACTTTGTAATTTCATATTATCTCGCATACTATTTTTTTTTCTTTCACGTCTGTGAAATTTTACTCAGCTGTCATCGATACAATGATGAAATGAGGAGATCACCGATGACGTCTCAATAAGGCAATTACGATACCATAGTAATCGATCGATATGCGTATCTATCCGCTTATTCGATAACGCTCGTCTGTTTCGTTTTTCTTCTCATTTCTGTTATTCATCCGACACATGCTAATCGACAGATCAATACTACAGAAGACAAGGTGATCACCATCGATTGCTGTAATCTTTTCGGAATATCAGATTTCTATTCGAGTCGATCGTAAGAAGAAAATTTTTCATTTAATTTTTGATTTTATTTTGTAATCTTCGAAAATAAAATATACACAACACAACGATTCAAATAAAATCAAAATAACAATAATACAAAATAAGAAACAAACGACTTGTTCAATTATTTTCTATGAAGATAGAAGTAAAATAATACAGACACTACTCTTGATTATATTTCAAACCAAAAGATCTAAACTATAGAAAATAGAGTCTATTATCTTGATTGGTTGATGCAGGAGTTCCATCGCTGGCTAAGGTGCTCATTTACCGAACATTAACACGTTCAAGAGCTTTAACAGCTGATGATGGCAAATCTTGATTGAGTTCTTTGTACAGCGATTTCAACACTTGCAATTCCTTCATCAAGAGATCGACTCGATCGGTTAATGAACGATTCTCATTTGCTAATTCGACCATTTTGACCTCTGTAGTCTTTTGTTTTTCTTTGGCTTTCATTCGACTTTTCTTGACAGCTTCGTTATTCTTGACACGGCGGTCGTGATACTCGTCCGAGTACTTCACGACTTGTTTGTTACCAAATCGTGCAAGCTTTCGAACTGGACCACCGCTTTTCTTCAAGCCACGTCGATTGATGTCATCGCGTTCATTATCATCCGATGTAGAGTCAACTGAAGATGTGGTACTCTCATCATGATTTGATGAGGTCGTGGTACTCTCATCATGATTTGATGAGGTCGTGGTACACACGTCAGTAGTCATACCGACGTGTGGAAAATAGTTGTTGTTGTTGTCGTCTTGTTCCATAGACATACCAGTATACTCTTTATAGGTCATATCCAATTGCGGAGACAGTAATTGATCAAATGAATCAAACTCTAATTCGGTCGGCCAACTATCGTCGAATTCGGAGGGCAATGGAGTATTGTTGACGAGTTCGTCGAATAAAGGATCGTTTAATGATAAGTCGAAGGAGGGTTCAGGAGTTGCGAAGTCAAATGAGAAGGAAGGATCAACGTTCGTTTGAAGAGCAGTTGTTTGTGGTTCGTCGGAGTTTTGTACCTGAAGTGAACAGAGGTATTTTAATTCGGTCTTGATTTTTGTAATGGCTAGATTTACAGCTGCTGTTGATGATAGGTTATCATCTGCTTGCTGGCTAGCGCAACTAGTATTCTCTGACTGTTCTATAGGTTCATGTTTGATTTTAGCATAAGTATGGTCGCCCTTACCGATTGAAAAAGTGCTGGTAGTTTTGCCGGAACCTGTGTTGTTTTTCGGCTGAACAAACCAGTGGGTCGGTGTAGTGTGAGACATACTGTTGAATTGTTAGCAGACGAAGAGAAAGCAATCGGTCGTTTATCAGACACGGACAGTGTAGCTGAAAAATTGCGATTGTGAGTTAAAATCTGAACCTGCAGTATATGCGCTTCGGAGAAAGAAAACTGAGCGAAGATGTCTACCTGTGCTGTGCAGTAGTAGAAATGCTAGTGATTTCGAAAGTTGCTCTCCTTTTTATACCGATAGATTTCTTTTTCCCTCTCGCAAAGCGATTTCGCAATTACTCGCAGTGTAATTGCATCACTTTTCTCTCAGTGTTGACTCAACGTTAAGGTTTTTTCCGCTGCTATCACGCGCTATTTACCCTCAAAAGGAAAAATCTATTCGGATTGCCAGCAAACAGAGGATATTGCCGATAGTTAATAGTTAACCTAAGAAGAAAAGGAAACTTACCGATGAAACTGAATATGGATTGCGATTGCGTTTGGAGAATATCGTAGACGAATTAGTCTAGTTTACGAGGCATAATATGTGTGAAGTAGAATAAAGATAAATAGCGAATATCGGAAAGTTATGTTCACGTAAGCATTGGTTTTCAAAATGAAGGCGAAACTAGAAATTCTTCGATATATATATATATGTGTGCATTTAATGGACTTGCATGCTATATAGAAAAAGAGAGAAACCGACGACGCAATTACACGTCATTGCACAATAACATGAGTCATGAAGAACGAGAAAAAGAGAATATTGTCTCTCCCGGCATGTATTTTCTCGTTTTTTCGCGTTTTTTGAGGTATGATGCAAAAGATAAGTCCATACTGATTTTTTTTCCTTCGTCCAGCAAAAATTCACGATTGGTTCACAACTCAAAAAGAAGAAAGAAAAAAATATTCATAGTTATGACGAAATTACAGAGCGCGTATAGGAAGTAATGATGAAATACCTTATGCAAAGCCAAACTAAACTGAAAGCGTGGGTGTAAAGCGTAAAAGTTCATCGAAACTGATGTGACAGCTAGTGAGTTCTGTACTAACCAACAGTGTTTCAACGAAATCGTTCATCATATGTAAATCTTGACATTCATGTCTGATCTCAATTTGCATGAATACACGTTTGTTTCTTCCTACAAAGTGACCCTGAATATATAAAATGAAATCGTGGACATCTTACACATACAAATTGTTCGTCACAAATCAAAATGAATGTGAAGTTCATTTAAGAGAAAAACAGATCCTAGAAAATCGACGCTTATAAAGATCCAATTATGACTAGCTCAGCAAAATCCAGTTCAGAATCTACTAGCGGTTCAATATCATCATCATCAGCGGCCGGAACGACGAGTCCAATCACTCAACAATTGGATAAACGTCTTTGGCGTTCAATAGATTTTTTGCATTTGATCAGTATGATATTTGCCTTGTATACGGCGATTATTGTTGCCATATTACGAAATGAATTATTTGAACAGTAAGCTCACATATTCAAGGTTTCATTATAAATCTCTTTATTCACGTATGGATGTATACTTTTGCTTCGTTAGATGTCCATTGTATGCTAAACTTTATCTTCGCGATAATGCAACATATTTCTCCACCGAGACAATCGACCGACAAACCGTATGGGGTAGTGTTTATACATGTGAATTTGCCTCGTTTGCATATCTATCTGCATTTGTTCTTTCATTTATTTCACTTTGGCTTCACATTGTTTTTCGACGACTTATTCGAACTGACCGTTTGCTTCGTTTACCGATAGGAATAGTAATATTAATATTTACTCTTGTGACAATTTCAGCAACTATCGTCGTTACTGATGGTGTTATCAAGTTTTGTTTAAATAGTCAAAATGTTATCTGTTCGTCAGGAGATGAAGATCTGTTCGCACGATCACGATGGAAAATCTTCACTTTACCCGCTGGTAAGACTAATATTTTTGATTGAGAAGAGAAAGATTTGACTATGTTAAGGTGGTTGGTTAACATCAATATCGATCTTATTAAATACAATCGCTCGTCTATTTCAACTTTTTGTTAAACCGAAAAAGTCATCTGAAACATTGAAAACTCTTGTTCAACAATTGATGACAAAAAAATATCAAAATAAAGTCGAGAAAGAATCCAGCGAATATGGGTCACAGATCTCGCAGTCATCTCGAGAACAAATGCGCTCACCAACACCGACACGTCGATACTCATCAGATCAAGTTCACAATCATGAACTTTATCCTTACTATCACCCTTCCATTCCTCAATATCGTCAAATCAAAAAACGATCCTGTTTTCAACGCTTCTGTTGCCCGTGCTTTCGCCGTCGCCGACGACAACGCTCGTTCCATGAGGTATACCGTCCACCTTACGTAATTCCTGACGAATATTTCCATCGATTGAATCACTTGAGACAAAACGGTAGCGCTTCACCCAATTATTGCCACCATCATTCGATGCGTCATCCTGTGGAGCAGCAAACTCAAACAGATACGGACTACCAACCTAAAAGTATTGAACCGGCAAATGAAACACCTTTTGTCGGACGACGTCGTAGTTCTGTTCGATTCGAAGATGAAACACCACCGACACCAATTCCGATAATTAAAGAAAAAGTAGAACAAAAGCCAGAACCGGTCGCTGAAAATGACCTACAAAGAAACGTTTCTTTTCGAAACAACGAAGATGACCTTTGGACAACTATCACTATAAATACCAAGCAATCTGTGCCAATCCAATCAAGCCATTTCAATCGACTATCATTAGAAAATCTATCCTGTATTAATACATCGATATCAAATAATGACAATGGTGTCACTGCTATACAAATCAATAGTACACCTTGCACGGAACCAAAACAAGTAGAACCCAATGAGAAAGAAATACCAGCTCCACCGCCTTTGTTACTTCTTCCATCTTCATCAACGACAACAAGTTTTCTACGGAATCGACAAAAATCACAGATATGTTCGAAACCGTTACGAACTCGGTACAAATCGCCACCAGCGCCCCCCTCACGAACTCTAACCACATCAAGTGAAGATGATACTGATCTACGAAATATAAAGCCTGTTGAAGAAATTAATCGACTAGTAGCTGATAAATACAATTATAACGATATATCCAAAGCATTGAAATCGAACGTAGAACGCTTGAAGAGCACATTTCTTGCTCAAGAAAATCAATCTCATTATGATAAACCTAGACATATTCGTTCGAATGCGATACAGAAAACCCACGAACATTCGAGTGATTGTTAATAATTGTAAATTTAGATTTCTCATGTCGAATATGCTTTTTCAATAAATGCTATCTCTTAGATATTCATGTCAATTTGTTGTCTTATCAATGCATAAAGCTCGAATGTCAGTTGTCATTACAGTATTTGCATGTTTATATAACTTCCTCTCTCTTAATGTACATCATTTGGTGACTGTAATTCGAATATCTTCATCGTCCGCCTCCTGTTCCTCTTTCTTTGTTTATAGGAGTAATCTTTTTTGTTCTTAAAGCCAGATGTGTTTAAGGTCGTATTAACGGTTTTAATATGTATATCTATATATAGTGTCATTTGTGATTTGTTCGTCATAAAGAAATAGTTTTCAGTTACAGGAATGGATCGAGGCTATTAACCAGACTAAATAATGTGACTTTCTTCAGCGATTACTTGCCTACGAAAGCATTGACTAGACGTTGATTTGATTCGCATTCTCTTTGCGATACATTTTGTCATCGATTATTTGATTATTATCGCCACGCAACCGATGGCATGCATATGAAGACGATCTCTACTTACATGAATGTAACATTGACGATCGTGTGATAGGATCTCATTGTGAGACAAATAAAAAAAAAGAATGGAGACATCTCGGCAAGCATTTCTCTAGTTAGATTAAAATCAGTCTGTTGATGACATTGTCCAGAAGCAAAGAAAAGATTCAATGTCACAACAATATCACACATATATCTATTAATTATCTTATGGGTAGCACAACTAGGCTTCTTCTTTTATCTGTACTATCCTCTTGCATTAAAAGGATGTACTCTTCAATGCATCTCTACATAGCAATTAGAAGTCAAGGTACGCTCAATTCAGCTTGTGGTTTCAATGTTACAGAACTCAAAAAATAAAAAAATAACCTCCGTCGCCTTGACAAAACAATAAGCAAGTGATACAAAAGAGCAGAATTACATTTGCACAAGTGCGCTAATCAAGATAATATATATATATATATGAGTTATTGATGATTATATGCTTGATTACACGTATGCATCTTAGAGAATAACCCGTCTTTTCTCTCATCATTTGGTCCCAAAAAGGATTAGAAGAAGACTAACATTGCCCTATTGTTTAGTCGATCTATGTTTCAATTGAGTTTTTTTTTGTCACCATTTTTTTTTCACTTAATCGTCGACTGCAGTCTATTCCCTGAAGAATCCTTTCTCTTCTCGTCCAATTACCAATTTCCAAATGTTTCCCATGATAGTTACGATCTATTTAACTCTGTGGGTTCGCTTTCTTGTCAAGTAGATGAAATCATCGTTTGTATAATGCCATCGTTCTTTGTAATTAGTCGAGATTGTTAATTGCTACGCCAGAATATCTAATGAATGCGCTGAGCCAAAGAGAAAGTTCAATCGATGTTGTTTCCTCTTCTTTGTTATGTTTAGCATTGTCAATATAGAACTAATTATAAAAATATTTCCGAAACTGAAGTCAAAAAACAAGTTTTTCTTACAGTTCAAGGCTTGTTACCATCGTCTTTTCTTCTTTTCCGTCTATTTTCTCATTCGGATGAATCATTGGAGAACTTGCACTGATCTTCAGCTTGTTTCCTTTTTTTCTTCTTTTTTTTTCCGTTGAAATAAATGGTTATTGACACTAGGGTGAAGAAGACAGCGGGAGAGAAACATGAGAGCGAAGAGATGGAATCGTCATTAGAAGCTTTCGGACTTACTAATATTCCAAGCTCTATCGTTCCGTCTGTTGCTCGAAAGTCGACCTAAACCGAAGGCAAACTGTTCAATTCTAATCAGTCCTTCATCTTTGATTTCCGATGAAATTTTAATCATTAAGTGAGAGAACAATGAGTATATTAGATGTATTAGTTTGACTTGCTCATTTATATCTCGCTAACAAGTATTGTTTTTCTCTTCGGATGTCCTTGAGTCCATAAAGATGAGGTTTTTTTTCATATATATGAAAACAACATTTTTTTTGTTAATTGAGAGAGAAATATAAGTAATAGTAGAGCTGTCATGAAGCAAAAAAAAACTGGTTAACTAAATTACACGTTGTCGTGTCATACGATTTTTTTTTCTTTTTTAGCTTCAATGTATTTTCTAGACAGTTCGAAAGAGGAGAAGAAGAAACAAACCCGAAGACGATTAGAAGAGCAAGTTCTTCCCCTCTCATCGGCTTTTCTTCTCATCTTTCTCTTACTTGATGAGAAGATTTGTTGCGACATCACTTTGTCGTCCTAGTTCAACTAGTTGTTTATGTATAACGCTAAACAAAAAAGAAATTATCTCATCCAGCTGACGTGCCTATCCGAGTTTGAATTAATCGATTTTTTCTCTTCTGTTTTTTCAGTTTGTTTTCTTCATAATGTATGACGACTAATGTCGCTCAATTGTTCACTCGAAACCAATTTAATCGATTCGCGGACAGTTTCGATTAAGTACATCGTAGGCGGATGGCTAACATTGATCTTTTGTATGTCTGGTAAGACCGGCATTGTTATTTCTCAAATGAATTTTTCAACATTTTCCTTGCAGGTATTGTTACTAATATTTTTACAGTTGTCGTTCTGTTACATCCACGCATGAGAAACAGTTCGACACATGTATATTTATTAGCATTATCCATATGCAATATTTTTCTACTCGTTGGCTTAACAATAAACTATTCAGTGAAATCGATTGGTTAGTAGGAATTTGTTTATCTGAGATTTGGGTCATCGCGTGCATTTTCACGGGATTTCGTCACACATCTGAGCAGGTGTGCTACTACCCCGACAAAGGAACGAAAGATCTGAATAGAAATCTACGACCGATAATTTAAAGCTCGCTTATCATTTGATTTTGTTACTAAACAGATGAATTTTCTATTTGTTTTTTCTAGCATCGTATCCTGCACTACTGTCATATCTGCATCGACCAGATGCGATCAACCGAAATGCATTACTAGCTAATAATTATGAACAATTCTATGCTCGCGTGGCACCATATACGACTCCACTACTTTCCATGCTATTACTTTGCAGCACTTACTTAACTGTGCTTGTAAGCGGTGATCGATACTTTCTTATTTGTTGGCCATTACTTGCTGAAAAGATTCGTACACGGAAAATCGCTCTGCTTTTAGTCTTGCTCGTTTTTGTACTCGTCAACATCTATATAATTCCGCACTGGTTTGAATATCGTACCACAAAGCGAACCGAACAACGGTCGGGAATGGCCGCGAACTCAACGTCGAATAAAAGCGAAGTGGATGTGTTAGCCGAATTGACCTATACACCTTTAGGTTTGAATACGATTTACTTAGCAATTTATCGGTTTTATTTAAACGTTCCAATAACATTTGTTATTCCATTCACATTACTAACTCTCTGCAATGGCAGTATGATTCATCAATTGCTGTTGATCAAAAAGAAGAAGAAACGTCTTGGTCATCGCATGAAAGCAGATATTCGCATCACCATTATGTTAATTGTGATCGTCTTGACATTTATGCTATGCCGTTCAATGAATTTATTCGTCAATTTACTTGTACAATTATCACCATGTTTGAATACAAATTCGTTACATCGCTTTAATGCATTTGCTAATTTGTTAGTTGCCTTCAATGGTTTTGTTAACTTTTTTCTATTCGCTGCATTTGGTCAACGCTTTCGTGAAATGGTTTTATACATATTCTTCCGTCACGGCCAATATCCATTTCCAGCACAACACGATGGAATGAGCACACATCGATGTCATCCTGTCGGTGTGCCGGCATCCGCCGACATGTTACGACGACAATCAAGACGACTTTCAGTCACTGACAACGACGCTTGGGCAGCCATGGCACGGCGACGTTCGTCCGCATCGATGGCTGTTTTGTATAGTTCATCTGAGATGCGAGCGCGAACATTATCAAATTCTTCGTATTTACATAGTCCAACAACGGTGCAAGGGATGAAAACTTCAACTGCCGATACTATTCACTCACCTCTCCTCAGTTCCTTCAATCATAAATTAACTGTTTCTCACCCTCACCATTATCAGAGCAGTTCCAGTCCAACTTCAACGAATACAAAATCAGTTAGCAATGAAACACCGACACCGCTTCATGTCACATTTGTTTAATACGCTTTTCTGCATTTCTTCTCTTTCGCTTTCTTTTCTATATCGCCATCTCGTTGATGTATTTTATTTTTTTACGAAATAAAGTAATGACGGTGATTATCAAGAACAAGTTTTCCGATGTATATTTCCCTTTATCGGATATCCGCTAATTATAGAACGGCGTAAAAAATCTATGCGTATTTATTTGGCATCCGAGCTAATTGCTATTATTGTGATAAGCAAAAAATATCTATGCGTTCGATACAATATGTCAAAACAACAAGATTTTGCTGTGGAATTTGCAATGAGACATGATGAGAGTTATCGACAAGCGAAATGAAGCATGAACATAACTTCATTTGCTTGCTCGTTTTATTTGATAACATTGAATTCGTAAACAAAAACAATAATTTGACATCAACCACTCAAACCGATTTTTCGGCCGAATTTTTCCGTTAAATTCGGTTTTTTATCTGAATATCGTTCGACTACTTTTCGTTCTCTAAATAAAAGATCCACTGTCTTGTAAAGATATGAGTAAACGTTCGAATACGTACGGAATATATTTAAACGCTTCAGTCCAAGATCCAGTTTGTTTCAAAGTCATGAGAATATTGTAAACTTGATCAAGGGTTAAAGATTTGCCACTGCCACCACCGAATCTAATCAGAATACAAATGTTATATTGATGTTCATCGTTTTCGACAACGACATACTTAACATATCTATCGATGGGGAATCGTTGGTGTTTGATATTTTCACGTTTTGCTTTAGCGAACGTTAGCGGTTTTTTGCCAGCTAAATGCATAGAAAAACGACTTGAATCAGATTCATTTTCAAATCGGAATTTTCTACACACTCCGATCGGCAATGCCACCAACGATATATACAGCATCATGATCGAACGATGTCATCTCGTTCTTGGAATCAGGTGATAGATAAACAAGTTTCTCGTGCGGGAATAAATCCAGATAACTCGATGATGTCACTTCAAAACATGTATTCTCTAATGATGCACGACGATCAAATTCAGCTTGTAATCGTCCATGAGGTGATAAATTACACAGATAGATGAATGACGGCGAATGATATCGTGTTATATCAGCAAAAAGATATTGTATTTGATCGACTAGATTGGATAAATAATACTCCCGCGCATGATCTTGCTCAAAACTGCAATCGATGACCATGTTCTCACCGAGTCGCGCCGGTGCGAGTAACAACTGTTCGCGTATGAGTTTTTCATTATGACGACCTAGATGACGGAATATTGAGGAATAACCGGGATAGTTCGTTGGTGGTTTGCCATCAGCAAGTAAAGCAGCACGACGTTTCGAAGCTTCAGCTCGGCGAATATCATTCGAAGCCACAATCGCAGCACGACGTTTACGATGCAGCTCACGCAGAAACAGATATCTAAATTCGATTGAAATATAGTTTTCATCGATTGCATGCCTTCGTACTTTGTCTTCAACGACTTTCAGTCACGGAACTACGCTGCATTACTGCTATGATAGTATAAAGTAAGTTAACTTACGCATAGATCCTCTTCCGAGATTCAATCGAAGCGGCATCAAGCAACTCTTTCCAATGTCCGTCAGGAATGACATCCGGTACGCGATCACCAGCTTCCCTCAATGTTTGAATTTCTATAGGAAAAGAGATTTGATTCGATGAAGAATGACTTTAATCTAACCGATTTCGATAACATGTCGTCGCTGCTCTTCATTTAAATCCGTAAAGCCTTTACGATCACGTAAATATGTCCACAACCATTCATTATCACTACCATCGTTCTGCTTTGCTGTTGATAGGAGTCGTCTTTGATTCGATGATACTAGCGACGCACTCGATAGACAATATTGTGACTGTTTCAATAATTTCCATGAAATCACACGAGATAGCATCATCATTAAAAATTCTTTTGATGAGAGAGGACGAATATCTTAGAATATCCATGAAATACCACGATTCGAATCTTTTTATCTTATTAAATCCAGTCTTTACAGAGGTCGTGCAATTTCAGAGTTGCATTTCCGAAATACAGTTTGCAAAAATTGACTCGACTCTATTCTGTTTTTTTAGCAAATAGAAGTGTCGATAATGTAAAACTTATTTCTATGCATTTTGAGTACAGCGAGTATTGACAACAAGCACCCTGCGGGTGTTCTTAGTACTACTTAGCAGTTCATAAATACAACACCGGAAGTATGCCAACTTTCCCAATATCGTTTTTGTTGCGCTTCATTATCCCAAGAAAAATAAATAGAGATTAATTAATCTTATCATTTCTATGAATTATCGTTGATTGATTTTCATAAACATCATCTCAATACATTTCTGATCGAATGAAAATGAAAGCAATCGAGAGTTGCCATCGATATTTTTCTTATTCGATCAAGATAACATCATGTGATGCACATTTGTTCATTTTATCAGCAACAGATGAACATATGTAGAGATCAACGCTACGGTTGATTTACGATTAAATTAAATACGATAAGAATAGTTCTTATTGAGAACTGCTTTTCTTATTCAAAGTTCATCATGCCCTTTAGTGACAGGTTCACTCGTTTTTATGTTCCTGGGTAAGTAACGAAGCATCTTTTCCGTGACGATAATTACACTTTAATGTGAAGTTATCGACGACTTACATCAGCAAGCAGGCTGTGATATGACTTTGATTTTATCACAACATTTCACAGACTGTGTACTGATAGGAATCGCCATGTTTAGATGACAAGAAATTCAAGTTCGATGTATTACCTGGATTGCATATGATGAATGTTCGTTTCATGTCAACAAAGCAAGACTGTGATATGAATGTCGATGTTCACATAGCACGATCTCTTTGCTGACACAAATAAAGAAGAAAATTGAAGAGAGAAATTTCCATGTGAAATAGAAAACGTCTTCCGGACACTCTGCAACTCGATGAGTCAGAGTTCGAATAAAAATGACAAATTGATTTGAAGATTGCTTTTCATTGAAGAAAATTCTCGCATTTTCTGCTTTGTATATATCTGAACAATGTATTGAAAAGGTCGACTAATGAATGTGCGCGTGCGTATATATATATATAGATACTTTTTCCAGACCTTGAATATTTAAACAATAAATAAATAATTGATTTTTAATGAAGAAAGCCAAAAAGTTCTTGAAGATTAATTTATCTGCGTTTGAACAGAATCAAAATAAACAAACTTACTCGCTTGTGAGAATTTTGCCATTACTACATGAACTTATCAATTCTTATTTCTGTTTGGTGCTTCCACTATAACTATTACTATTGCTGCTTCTCCTCGTCGAGATAGAGGCAAGCTGAATGATGTGATGATGCGCTCGCGGCGTCGGCTGCAATGCTGTGCTGTCTTTCCTTCTTTCTCTTTCTCTCTCTCTCTCTCTCATTCGTATCTCTTTCTTGTTCGCTTCTCTCCCGATCGTCGATCTTCTGTTCTTCATCGATACAAAAATAGATAGAGGCAGAACATGTCTGTATGCCAGTTTTCTCTCGTTTCTTCTTTTCCCCTCTCTTTCTGTGCGTTGCGTGCGCGCGCGCGCGCTCTCTCGTTCCCTTTTTTATGTTATTATTGACCTATTCGCACTGGGCACACGATGAAGAAAAGAGGGGTGGGATGTAAAAGAAAGAAGAGAACGCTTACCAGTTTGAGATTAATGATGTGGTCGTGTGATCGGTCGAATTTGTTTTTATACATGTTTGAGAAAGAAATAGATAGATGAATAAGAAGAAAGTATAGTGCTATCGTATGCTTCTATGTTTGTATATGCACATACTTCTTGTTTTCACATGTTCGTCTTCTTACTTTTCTTCTTCCATCGTTCTGACGCCAATAACATTTGCGCCCGAAACAAGACACCAATTTCGACGACTAGCTTAGGTCTAGAAGAAATGAAAGAGAGAAAAAAAAAGGAAAGAAAGAAGAAAAAACCCGAGAAATAAAGAATCGAATTTTCTTCTTTTCTCCTGATACCATCGGTCGTACCTACTACTACGACTAGCACATAACAATAAGACAGACGATGCTGAAAAAAAAAAGAAAAAGGAAAGAAGAAAAGAGTAGCAGGCAACAGTAGTAATTTTACCGAGTATTTTTGACAAGGGAATTGGGTTGGAGGGTAATAGCAATAGAAGAACGAGTCTATTAGGGAAAACACAAAGTTTATGATGATGTATATAGATGCATTGGTGGCCGACGTGCGTTCTCTAACTACTATCCATTTTTCTTACAAATGATGACGACAACAATAACAACAACCTGCACTAAGAAGAAAGAAAGAAACGAACTAGTTTATTTTCCTATCACTAATACTATGCATTATTCTCATCAATAATAACAAACATCTTCGACAGACTTGTTACATAATTCTAAAGAAAAAAAAACACTTGATAATAGTGATAGTACCGTTATGGCGAAAGGAAGATGATTTCATGCTATATATGTTATCCATTTGTAATTACTCATCTACATGCAGTTAGTGTAGACTGAGCTCGGGTGCGTGTGTAATAATCAAAGAAACTGTTGCCGCTTGATTCAATTTGACGCAGCAATATTGAAAGAGTGAGAGTGAATCTGTTCTAAATCAACTGAACACGGTGCGAGGAGAAGAAGAATAGTAGAAATTAAATTAGACAATATTTGTCACGCATCATCTGTCAAGCATCCATTTCCGTAGCAGATTGTACCTGGATAGAAACGTTCACCGAACAAAAAGAAAAGACTTTCAAATGGCATCTATAACGTGTTTTCATATTCGCATGAATATTTCATAGAAAATGTAATCAAGAAAGTAATATATAGCACAATTGATTTCTACTAATGCATTCATCCACTTGATTGAATTTCATCATAATTTGTTCATATATAATTCTTTTGATTTCTCTTCCATTACTCATTCAATACCGAAACGTAACTCGACAAACAACCGTGTGCGTGCCAAAGATTATACTCAAGTAACTTGATCTCTCTCTAAAGTTTAGTCTCTGTTTACAGTTTATCGCCAGTCGATAACAACGACACTAAAAAGAAATCTTAAACGGAAATATGACACAATAATAGTGTGACAATTGATTCTTTCCTTCACCTAATCCGATGATCAATAATAGACAATGACAGCTGAAGGTGAGAAGATCACGCCTGTTGTCTCTCTCTCCCTGACTGATGCTCACTATTTGAACCAACATTGACTAATAAACACGATATGTATACAGACTAAAGCTGAAACTAAACAGAAGTCGAACAATTGAAAACGATTATCATCAATGGTCTGTACGTCATGCACGAGTTCGAATCGATAGGAAACGAAAACGTGATGTTAGAAAACAATATCGAAGTTAATTATGTTTCACGCAGAGTCAGTTCGTACTATGGCTGATGTGTTCTTCCGATTGATTTAAAACTACGATATCATGTCGCACGTAATAAATACGATGAAGTTTTTTTTTTTTCTTTCGGACAAAAACCGTGCGACACACTGTGAGTCATAGACTAAAAGAATCTTTTGTCATTGCATAATATCGTTAACTTTTACTTGCTTTTCATTTCAATACTCGTAAAACGTGGCAAGGTGCGTTGTTTTTTTTCTTTTTCTCGCAAAAAAGTAAGCACGACTAACGAAAAACGACGTACCCAGATCTGACGAGTGTTTCAATTTTGCCTGAGTTACACTATTCACGGGTGATACAAGCAAAAGAAAAGAAGATTCATTTTACATGACGTCCACGTTACTAGTACCGACAGAGTCTGCAGGAGAGACATCGCTATCGAACGAGCTCTGTAGTTATTGTCTCGAAAGACCGCACACTTTCGTTTGTATGTGTGGTGAGAAATACGATTCTTTTTGCGTTCAATTGCACGCCGAACAGATCAATCAAGAATTTCAACATGTCCAAAACACTGTTGGTCAGCGTTTATTAGAAGTCGAACAAATAGTCGATGATGATGCGTGTGAGGATGCAAAAGCATTCGTAGAAAATTGGGTGCGTATTGAATACGAATGATGTTCAAGATACAGTACTTGCAATCTTCTTTTGTAGAAAGATCAACGCATGCAAATGATTAACGAGATTGCCGAAGGTGCGTTAATGAAGATACGAAAGCGCAAAGAGATTTATTTAGATTTTGGTTCATTGCGAAATGAGTTCAATTCCTTGTTCGACCCAACTGGAAAAGTTACCCATGAACAATTAAACACTATGATCAACTTACAACGACAAGTCTTGAAAAAAGCCGATCAATTACCAACTTTACTTCATGCACTTTTCAATCACACAAATTTAGATTCACAACTTCTATCTTGTTTAAATGTTGATATATCTAACCTTCTATCCGGCGATCCTCAAATAACAGAAATGTTACAATCATCCGTACGTTCTCCTGATCTTCACGTTACGATAACGAACAGTGGAAGTACTAACAACAATTATGCATTTAACTCAGTATTCCATCCTATGGAATCTTCAACAGACCCGACTATTCATCAATTAGTCAAAATGGATTCAATTGTACCAGCTCCTATTGCTACTACACTAATAAGCCTAGAAAACAACGCATCTGATTTTGAAGCAAACATTGAACCACAAGAATTGACAAATAATCAGTCCGCAAATCATGTAACGAACGAAAGTTTAACCAGTGATCAATTTGATCCTGGTTATACATCGAGTATTATACGTCAGAATCCCACAGTAATCAATTCGCAAAATGATAAATTTGCTGGTACTTTGTGCTGTTATGAAAACCAACTATTATTCAATGACTATCATCAACGATTAATATGTCCTCGTCTAACTTTCATACCAGATGTTTCTCAACCAACAGTACGACAACACATCGCCTGGACTCAGCCAGATACGTCTATTGGCGGTGGAGATGACAGTTGGATACAAGATATAGTATATTCAACTAAACTAAATGGATACTTCTTACTGAATCGTGCACGTTTACGATTGCTACGCAGTGACACATTAACAATGGAGGAATTCGATGAGTTCCCTGATTATAGTATGAAACGAGTTGCATGCGATGAAACTTCTATTTATTTGATATCAGCATCGGGTAGTATATCGCAAAATGGCGATGAAGTGATTGTTATGGACTATACCAAGCAAGATAAAGTTTTCAAAACATTTCGAGATTTGATACTTATGCGGAGTAAACGTGCAATCGGATCACTTATCGGCGAGATAACTGATATAGCCGTGGGAAGAAATGGCCAAGTGATTCTCTCGTATCGTTACGAACGACGACATGATGTTGGCACTTGCTTGTATAAAGTAACAAATCATGGAAATGAATGGTCGTTTATTAGACGTTTACTGTTAAGTGACTGTTGGCGAGATGACGTGTTCTTTACACCACGAGTGGAATGGTGTGACAACTTGAACGTTTTCATTCTTGTCGAGTATCTGACTGGTCATTTAATCATGATTGATCAAACGGGAGGAGCGAAAGGTGAATGTCACATGACACATACAGAAGTTCAACGTGAAGCACCACTTAATATAAGTAGTTCTGCTAACAATTGGCTTTGTGTGCGGTATAAATCATCAATAAACGTTTATCGACTCGAAGACGCAAGATTTTGAACGAGTTCTACTTTTATGTTTGCTTTTCATTGTAGACTTCGCATATGCATCATATATGAAACGATAATTTCAATAAAAGAATATACTTTCGAGTTTGACAGCAGTGTTGAAAAGCTATAATACACTTTTCTCAATAACTTTCTTTACTCGCCTGTTCACTGTAATGTATAACAAACATCAGTAGCATTTCCTAAAGAATTTTATCTATGATCCATTTCCTAAGTTACAAATACAGATGATTTGTGCATCGTAGACTAAGTCTTATTATCCTGATTTTCTATTTTCTTCACATGTTGATAAATAAGTGAATTTGAGCGGAAAGTGACAAGTTTAGCAAAAGTAAAAGAAGGATCCAAGACGAAACATTTTCTTGTTAAATTAAGCTAAGCAATCGCTCAGTATATGGCCATGATTCAATGATATGATGACATCCGTCATAAGAAAAACGATACGTTAAAGCAGGAAAATTACGTTTCGTACCAGTTTGTTTTCCCGGACTTCCAGCACACGTATCCGTTATGGAGTCTGTAAAGCTAAACTATAAGTAAATTACCAGCATCTTTTTTGAATGGATGGAAGTGTAAAAATAAGCACTTTTATTAAGCGACAGCGACTGAACTCATCCAGTCTTGCTTCTCAGTGAATTTGAGCCTTCGTTGCCGACTCTGCACAGCATTTCTAGCCAAGAGATTTTCGAACACCCGGTCACACTGTCAGCGTTCGTAATAGATGGTACGAAACGTAGTTCACCCGTCAAAACGTATAACTTCTTCAATGAGAATAAAATGTAAGCTGTTCAATATATTCTTGTGTTTTCGTTTTCTCAAACACTAATGGTACCTTGAATAGTGTGAAATGTAAAAGAACGTTGTTACATTTTGTAATTTGAAAATTGGATGATAGCTGTCCCCACCGACGATTGTCATATCATGCTTTGTACAATACAATAGTTTGCGCGGTGAACAACAACCTCTTCTGTAAATCAAAAGATCGTTAGATTTATTTAGAAACTAAGATAAACAAACTAAGAAAAAATAAAGAGATTAATGACGATAAATGTCCATAGCGATGGTGTTTGTTTCTTCATCACTCTCATCTTTACTGTTTTCCAAGAAATGGCGGAGGCAGTAGTTGCATCTTGTGATATCTTTGTCATTAGCACATTGTCAACCTGAAACAGGCAAGCCAAAGGCAGATGGAGAAGGCAACGTAGATTGTTATGAAATCAAACACAAGGAGAATGCAAAATAGATAAAAGATCACGACTAGACAGTATGTCGTGAAATTAATTAGCCGTAACATGATAAAGAGTATACACAGATACGAAGAGCGAGTGATATTGTCAGAATGCAACGGGATCAGCTTAATAGAAATGAATTCTCAAAAATTTCGTGGCAGTGAATCTTGGGAGGATGTGTGTACGTGTACCATAAAGTAGCAGCGCTAACTGAAACCGAAGTCAATTGAAAATCCATACATCAATGACTATTTCAAGCTTAGATTTTTTCGTTTCAAATCAGTTCCGTGTGTAGTTATGTGTTAGTAGAATTAAGAGAGATTTTCAATGAAAATAGGATAGCAGTACGTTAACGACAAATTTCGTGTGCGTCCTTATTCATTCCTTCACTGGAATATCAATCAAATATTGAAAAAGAACGAGTATCTATAGATTTCTTCGAATTGAGGTATTCATTGATTTTCAACGTTCTTGTTGTTTTTTATTCATGTCAATCTTTCTATTAGAAATTGTCGTATCATCTGTTCATTATCTCTTGTCATGAAGAAAGAAAAGAAGAGAAGGAATGAATGCATGAATTGACAGTACACTAAATACAGACACACAACAGATAGTAAGTATATCCTATCGAATTAGATAATGTTGACGTGAATAAAGGACAGAGTAACAAAGAATACACGATTGGAGGAAAGATTTTTTGATGAACGACAAAAGAAGAACGTAGAAATAAAACAATAAGATAGCTGATACAGCTAGTTGATTACATATATATCATTGATTGAATAGAAGATTAGATTATATGCCTAAACGTACACTTCAATCGGTAAATTTTGATCTTTTTCTGTTCGTTTCTAGTTGCAATACTGTCCATCAGGATGTTTAAGTAGAAGATTTCAATGGAGGGATGGAAACAGGTCGGTCCGGTAGAGTGGTGGAAGGAACAGTAGCTGTACATGCTGGTGTAGATGAAGGACGAGTATTTGTCGATGGAGAATCGGCTATGCTCGAATGACGATGAGATTTCGCATTCGGCGATGAGTTTGATGATCTCGAAGACGAAGGAGATGTTGCCGACGGACCAGATGATTTACCATAGAAATCACGTTTTTTACGCGGTGATTGCATAATCATCGATCGACTTCAAAACAAAAAATAGAGATATCCAATAGAAGTATTCGTTCATACCTGATTTCATCAGCTAGTTGAGATGTTTTTGTACTTGATGACGTTGGACTACTTAGCAATGTTTTGACACTAACAGATTGAATAACGGCTGCTTGCGGTGGTTTTTGTTGTTGTTGTTTAGATTGTTGTCCAACTGAATGAACTTGAACGGGTTCTAATTGTTTAGCAGAGAGAAGGCTGTTGGTACTCGCAGATGTTGTCATTGATTGAGATTGCCCAGATTGTGCTCCTGGACGTTTATCAGTTGTTTTTGTTGGTGAAATCATCGAATTACTATCTGAAGTTTTCTTCACCTTTTTCGGAATAGTAAATCCGGATTTCCTTTCTATTTTCCTTATGTCAAACAATGATGCGGAAACTAAAACAAACATTCGAGCATATTTTATACAATTTAATAATTTCCTTTACTTGGATTTGAAGACGACGGATATTCAATTGATCGTAATGTGCTTCCCTTCTCCAGTGTTGGATACGATTGCTTGGTACTTTCTTGCTGCTGAGTCTGTTTACTCATACTTGCTAATAATGTTGAATAAGTGTTGTCGTTAATAGAATGACTGGTTGTCAACGAATGATGACCGTTGGTTTGAATCGATTGTAAAATAACTGATAATCTTTCGTTTTCTTGATCATATTCAGCGATTTCTTTTTCCAATGTAACGACTTTCGAGCGTAGTTCTTTGTGTTTACTGGAGATATCATTGGCATAAGTTATTAATTGAACTGGTCGCTCGAGATCCTCGATACCCAACTCATTCGTACGTAGTTTGAGTAAATTTATTGTATCTTCAAGTAACAGCTTGATGTTGTTCTCCAGACAACTAACTTTTGTCTTCAATGTTTGATTTAGCTCTTTCTCATTCTCAACTTGTTGTTTCAGATGTTCACGGTAAGCATTTGACTTCATATAGGTAAAATATGAAAAGAGACGTTGTCGAAAGCGATCCAGATAAGTGTTAATCGAATCGAAGAACTGTTGGTCTTCTTGTTCGGATAAACAATCCCGGAAATGGCGAATATCGAGATTTTCATTGGCTAGTTTTGTCATATGGCGATAGTTAAAACGTTCATTGGAGTTTGACGATGAATAAGTTTGACTAGTGGGATGTAGATCATTCAAAGTTGAATGATAATCTTTCGATGATGTGCGATGACGTTTCGAAGTGAGAAGCTCATCATTGGAGAGATCGGATTCGTAGTCGAATTGACTTTTATCAGGATAAGATTTTTTGTTTGTTGTTGAAGAATTGCTTTTGCGTTTCCGATTCGAATGCTTCGATGCACGATGAGGCAATAGATTCTCATCAGTCTTGTCAGGTCGGTGGTAGGGAATAGATTTTGTTTGACGTTGATGTCTTCCATTCGATGAGGGGTTCGTCGAAGATGAATTGTTTGATGATGGAGATAGAGAGTTGTCGTCGTCATTAGATTTTGTATGACTACAACGATATTTCGGATGAGTTTATTCAACGAATGACAAAACTTACATCGATCGAGGTCCTTTTCCGTGTGATTGATGCATCTTTTCATAATACAGTGCTAATTTGCTGTGATCGATGATATGAAGATAATATTGCACAGATTTATCCGACCAACTAACTTTACCAAAGAGTTCTTCGGGCTTTCTGCAGAAGATTATATGTTCGAAGTGAGAAAAAGTATCTGATTTTGAGAATACATACGTCACATGCATAACGGCACCTAAGTCGTTTTTCGTTCGATCATTCAATCGAAACGTTTCCGGACAAAATTCTCGTGATGATACTATCCTTGCCCCATCTAAATAAAACAATCACATCGAATCGATTATTTCACTTCCCCGGTGTAATTTTCAAAGACGATTACCTTTCATATTCATGAATTTCACCTTCAACTCATGATTCACTCTCGAGCCAAACACATAGTTATTCACAAAAATCACATCAGCTTCTTTAATTCTCTCATCAATCATCTCATGCACCAAGAAATCGCCTTGTTCCAGCTGAAAATCGGAATACTGTTTGCCGTACCAACGCATCCACGAACGAAATTCATCCGCCATGGCACGCGCATAACCCGCCGGCGTTTCTTCGTATTCAATTCCATAGACATGTTTACAATTGGCTAATGCAGCAACATGTAGAACAACATTACCAACACCTGAGCCAAGATCAATGAAGGTTTGATCTTCGGTTAGGTTGATCACTTTAAGTATCGAATCGATCAAATCAGGTGACGTTTCACCATAAACCTAGATGACGATGAGAAATTTAGTAAGAGGATAAATGAAGAAGTGAGTTTGTTTGTTTACTGAGGGTGAAAATGGTTCATAATCACGTAGTTTATCTGGATCGATCACTGCTCGACTGTACACTTGAGCAAGAATATGACGAAATAATTTCGATGTAGCACGTTGTTCCAGACGAGCAGAAAACGCTTCTGTGCCTCGATTTAGTTTGATGTGTGTATCAATAATTTTATTGAATTTATCACACAGTTCTTTCATTTGTGTATATGAATGTATGTCGCATGTTGAAAGTCCAAGATTTTGTTGGTACAATGCAGGATAATCTATTGCAGCAGAATAACAACGTTAGTTGACTGAGTAGTACTCGAGATAAAAATGCTTTACCTTCGAAAACTAAACGAATTGTTTTGACAATCTCATCACCACCAACAAACACGCCATCTTTTTTCGTATTCTAAACAGGGTAAAACGAGAAATAGTGTTTCAAAATGAAGAAGATCATATGTTTGTTACCTGTCGTTCAACACTCGGCCAAGTAAATACAGCTGGCTCAACACCTGCTGGACTATGAAGTTTGAGTTCACGAATAGGATTCGCATTGGCCATATTTGTCTAGAATAAACACGCATGAATATGGATAGATTTCGTATCGACAAGTTAATTACCTACTATGTAAAGTAGTACGCAAAGTGAATAAGTAATTTGATTAGCTTTAAATTACAAAACAAAATCACATGGATTGATTTCTTTTTCGTTCGTTTTTTCCTTCTGATTACTGCTGTATGACAATATCTACATCTACATATTCATTCGTTTGACAGTATAGAGGCGTGGTTCGTCGAAATCGACAAATCAAATTCTATTGTTGTTTGCCATAAAACAAGAACAGAGAGACATCTATCGACCGGATCATTTATTTCGCTTTTCTTTTGAATCTATCGAGGAACATCTGATTTGTAATGATTCTCTTCAGCTAATCACTGATTGTACTTTATTCTCTTTTTTTCCTACCTATCGTATTCGATAGATAAGTTTTATCATTACAAAAACAAATATAATGGAATCAAAAAAGCAAAGAAAATAATCACATGAAGAAAGGGTTCTATCATAAAGTAATTGCTAAAAGTGGTAAATATAGGAAATTTAATCCACACGGCATTTTAGATTCTTATCACCATAGACATCATTCACACGTCCACATGACGGCCAAAATTTGTAATTGGGTGAAACAAAATGCTAGAAAACAGGCAACTCTTTCACTTCACAGAATTCGATAAAGGACTTACAATAGGAAAAACAGCTTTATTCAATGAATAAGGTAGAGTCCATTTCTCATGAAGGAAAACATGTTGTGAATGTGGTGCATTTTTCAATGGATTGTTTTTTTTATCGAATTCTCCGCTTTCGATTTGAGAGATTTCCTTTCGAATTTCTAAACAGAAGCAAACAAGTATGTCGAACCGATCTCTTCTGTATTCAACTGACCGATTAATGCATCACAGAATCGATCGAGTTCACTTTTGTCTTCGGATTCTGTTGGTTCAATCATTAATGAACCGGCAACCGGCCAGGAAACAGTGGGGGCATGAAAACCGTAGTCTTGTAAACGTTTGGCAATATCAACGGCATCCACATTCGTACGTTCTTTAAACGGACTCACATCAATGATAAATTCATGTGCAGCGAAACCTTTTAAAGAAAGGGAAATAAACTAACTAGCTGAAACTTCGGTGTGCTACAAACCATTTTTGCCACGAAATAAGACTTTGTATGAAGATTCGAGACGTTTAGCTATGTAATTAGCATTGAGTATTGCTGTTTCTGTTGCACGTCGAAGACCACCAGCGCCCATCATTCGAATGTACATCCAAGAGATTGGTAGAATCGATGCAGAACCAAATGGAGCTGCTGAAACAGGACCGTACGAATCTTCTGAATTATGCTCGGAACCGCGTTCCAGTAGAGGATGATTTGGAAGGAATGGTGCAAGATGTTTCTTACTAAAAACAGACAACACAGAAAGCAATGATGGAGTCATTCAGAATTGATCAGGAGACGAATAGTCTGTGACAAAAAGATGAGCAACTTACACTCCGATAGGTCCTGAAAGGAAAATAGAATTCAATTAAGACTTTAACGAATTCGAATGTTACTACAAACCCATGCCAGGTCCGCCACCGCCATGAGGGATGCAGAATGTTTTATGTAAGTTCAAATGTGACACATCTGAACCATAATCACCTGGACGACATAAACCAACTTGAGCATTCATATTTGCTCCGTCAAGGTATACTTGACCACCGTTCTTATGAATAATTTCGCAGAATTCCCTATTGTATTGACATGTTGTCAATCTAAGTTATTCGCCAACTTATTTTACCTGATTGTTTCTTCGAAAACTCCACTGGTACTTGGATATGTAACAATACCACAGGCAAGTGTGTCCTTATGTTTTTCAGCTATTTGAGCTAAGTGTTTCATATCCACAGCTCCGCTTTTATCTAACTGAACTTTTTCGATTTTCATTCCAGCCATGACTTCAAATGTAAAACATAGAAGTGTTTTTCTTTCATCGAAAAGAACAAGCTCTTTTACTAGCTGATGCAAAATTCGTTCCATGAGCAGATATTGGAATCAAACAAACCTGAACAGAAACATAGAAGTTTGATACAAATCAACAATATCATATCAGAGATCTTACTCGTCGCTGTGGTTGACCACTGTGTTCATGGTATGCTCGTATTACTCGCAAGCCTGCGTATTCTCCTTGAGCCCCACTAAACAAACAAGTAAGAGACTTGCCTTCCTTTCTACCATACACTGACCTATTCGGTTGAAATGATATCTTATCGTAACCAGTAATTTCACATAGAAATTGATTAAGATCAGTGAGTAATCGAACATAACCTTTCCATTGCGAGGACGGAGCGAATGGGTGAATCCGATTAAAGTGTGCCCATGAACATGGCTAAAACATCGAACACAATTAGTGTGAACGAAAACTATAAGAAGCTTTCCATACAGTTAGTTCTGCCGCAGCATTCAGTTTCATTGTGCATGAGCCTAGTGGGATCATGGAATGTACCAATGAAATATCTTTGTTTTCTAAATGTTTCATATAGCGCATTAATTTCGTTTCAGATCGATATCTAAAATATTGATTTTTGAATTGTGAACGAGTCATTATCGAATAGTAATTTACTTATTGAAGATTTCAGCATTTAGAAAACGACTTTGACGAGTTAAGTTACCAAAATCACGTGGACGTTGTGTTGTTTCACTCTAAACCAGATTATTCTAACCATATTTCAACTAAAAACATGATGTCTTCTTCTTACTGATGATTGATTCTCAACATTAAATATCCATTTCAAATCGGCAACGTCATTCTCATTCATTGTTTCATCTAATGAAACACCAACCTGAATGATAAAAGTAAACCAGTCAGTCGAAATTCATCATTCACTGTCAGTTATACGTACACTACCATTATCATGATAACGTAAATTAATGCGTTTTTCTTGCGCACGTTGTTTGATTTCGTCGATACTCATTCGTGGTTTGATTTTTAATGTATCAAAGAAGAGTTCGTTTTTGATTGAATGTCCACCGGCTTTGACACCTGAAAGAAATCCGTCAGAATCTATGAATTCATTAGCAAAATTCTAATATTCACTTTCGGCAAGATCACAAGTTAGCACATGAATTTTCGTAGCTATGTTTCGGAGGCCTTGTCTTCCATGGTACAAACAATACATGGCGACCATATTGGCGAGCAATGCTTGTGCTAGACGGAAGAGAAAAATCGTTTTGCTGCTACTTTTCAGTGATCATTTTCCATACCAGTACAGATATTGCTTGTAGCTCTCTCCTGTCGAATGTGTTGTTCACGCGTTTGAAGTGCTAAACGATAAGCTTTGGCTCCATGTGAATCACTAGCAGGAATCAAATCAGAGACATGGACGAATAAACGAAGATCTTACATTGTTAAACCAACTAATCGGCCAGGCATGTCACGTTTAAATGTTTCTGCACACGAAAAGAAAGCTGCATGTGGACCACCAAAACCTAATGGAACACCTAATCGTTGAGAATTGCCATAGCAGATGTCCACGCCCATTTCACCAGGAGGTTTAAGAAGACAAAGAGCAAGCAAGTCTGAACCACAGATAACAGCAGTCTAGCATGTGAAATTGAATGAATCACTGAATCAGATCAATGAAGGTCTTACTCCGTTTTCTTTAGCTCGAGCAATTAATCCGGTAGGATCACATATATTTCCGGTTGTGTCAGGATATTGAAAAATAACACCGGACACATCTTTTTTCGAAAAATCCATTTTCTCAATGGGTAAAACTTCCACCTGTGTACGAAATCCACTAAAACCATATCTTATTCGTTCCTTGTCGAAATCAAACCGCGTTTGCTCACCTAGCGCGTGTTCGAATAACTTCAATTACATGTGGATGAAGTTGATCGCTAACAAACATTCGTGGACGTTTATTATGACGAAAACACATTGCCATGGCTTCGGCAGCGGCTGTGCCTTCATCGAGTAAACTAGCATTCGCATAGGGAAGTGCTGTGATATCACTGATGGCTAGAAGATTCAGTTTTTGAAAATTATCATCAAATCAAACGAAGAACTCCTTGTTTTACCTGTTTGATAATTTAGTAAACTTTCTAAACGTCCTTGGGACAACTCTGCCTGATAAGGTGTGTATTGCGTATACCAGCCAGGGTTTTCGAATAGATTTCGTTGGATTACTGTTGGAATAATACAATCGTTATAACCCATACCTATGTATGAGCGCCATACTTCGTTTTGAAGAGCAATTTCTTCGGCTTCTTTCAAAGCGCGATGCTCCGCTGTTCGAAGAAAAGACAAGATAAGGTTTGAAAACAACACATTTTTAAACTATTTACAAAGTGCTTCAGGAATATTCATGTTTCCACGAAAGCGAATGGCAGCTGGAACTGTTTTATCGATTAGTTCGTCCATGGATTTCAGGCCTAACGCTTGAAGCATTTCCTTCGTTTGTCTTTCATTTGGACCAAGATGACGTCGAACGAAATCATACGCTGGATTAGAATCCGCTGCTTGGGCTTCGCTCTGATCATGAAGTTTTCTTTTCTGTAACTGAAAAACGCCCATAGGAAATTGGAATGGACGAATTGAACGTCGCGCTAAAAAGGTGTCGTTGATGAATCATCAAATGAAGCGAAGAGTAAACAAATATTTACCACACAGTGAAAGTATTCCTGTCGCGCTCATGTTTTTCTCTCAATGAATTTCAGGTTCGACAAAAGAAAATAAGCCCGTGATCTTAACTCGTCTAAAGAATAAAAGTAGAACGTATCATTGTTGTTGTTTTTATATTCTATAGTCGCAGTCATTCTCTTTCTTTTCAAAATCCAGCATTGGTCGTGTCTATTTGCCCTACTGTTGTTTTTTTTTTATTTCTTTTCGTTATATGAATGACCTTGTTTTTATCTTATTTTTTTCAAAAATGTTTAGTACTGGTCTTCAGCAAAAAGATTAGAATTGAGTGGGTGTCCTTTTTCTTGATCGATTGAAATAGTAGAAGAGAAAAAAACGAACGAGAGTGATGTAACGAGAAGAAGTAGATAAGCTTTCTTCGATAGCCAAATTCGAAAAAAAAGGAAAACAAAATATTTGTAATTTCATGCTTTTTTTTCTTCAACAAGATGATTATATTTAAGTTGTGAATGATATCAGAATGGAAACAAGTACGAACACATACTCATTAGAAGAATGTATTGATTTTATTGGATTGGGAAGATATCAATGGCGATTAATAGCAATCCTTGGCTTTTGCTCCATGGCTGATGCCGTTGAAATGATGCTGTTGGCTATTTTGGGGCCAGCATTGACATGTTACTGGCCTAGTGTCACACAGATTCAAATAGCAACACTAACAACTGTATGTTCTGACACATTTCGTAATAATTTGCCAAGTTGTTTTCGACTTTTAGGGCGTCTTTGCTGGAATGATGATTGGAGCATTTATATTTGGCATTTTGGCAGATAGATACGGCCGCCGACGAGTCATTTTTACTAGTGCAGTTTTGAATACAGTTTTTGGTGTCGCCACAGCACTAGCACCAAACTATTATTGGATTCTTATGGCGCGAGTTCTAGTCGGATTTGCATTATCAGGCGCTTCACAAGGGTAAGCAACGATATCGTCTAAGACTCTTACAAAAGATCGAATTTTCTATGTAGTTCAACATTGATGCTTGAATATCTCCCGTCTTCAAGTCGAGCAACGATTACTATTGTTATTGAATTATTTTGGTCATTGGGTAGTATATTCGAATATCTTATGGCAATGGTTGTTGTCCCAACGTACGGATGGCGAATATTAACCGGACTTTCTGCATTACCAATAACAATTGTGGCTATCTGTATGTATGTAAGTATTCATTCAAGTCGTACTTTTCTCTCTGCTAAATCTATCTCGCTGCGTCTCGTCTACTGACAGTTTGTGCCTGAATCGCCACGATTCTACGTTGCCAGCGGACATTCTGAAAAAGCTGAACGTATTTTAAAAGTAATCGCATTCACAAACAACCGTACTCTACCACCTGGCAAACTTCGTGATATCAACGCTCGAGTGAGTATCATCAGACAATTTTGTCAGCAAAGAATTCGTTGAACAATCGATTTAGGACGAATGTGGTTCTGTAAAGCAACTATTTCATTCGAACTATAAACGAACATCGTTCTTACTTGCTTTCATGTGGATGACTGTGGCGATGAGTTACTACGGTTTAATATTAATCAATACATCGATCATGACATTAATTAAACATGACCCACAATCAATTGCCAGCAATGATACCACAAACTCGTCCAGTCATTGTAAAATGTTAACAACAGAAGATTATAAATCATTAATATTTACAACTATTGGCGAGATGTTTGGTATACCTTTATTGTTAATCTTCCTTCGCTATTTTGGTCGACGAACAACATGTGCAATCAATTACTTCTGTTCTTCTCTTTGCTTTTTATTATTTGTTTTCAATACACATACGAATCCATGGGCAGTCGATGTCATCACATTCGTTGCACGTATGTTTATCAATGCTCAATTTGGTCTGATCTATTTATATACAATGGAAGTTTATCCAACAGTTATACGTGCAATCGCTGTTGGCTGTGCCTCGTCTATGTCTAGAATCGGTGCAATGATTACGCCATATCTAGCACAAGTGTTAATTAAGAAGACTTTCCATGGAACTATAGCAGTTTATGTGATAGCTACAGCGTTGGCTGCCTTTTGTTCTATTTTGTTACCAATTGAAACCAGAGGACGTGAATTGAAAGTAGGAATTTTTGAAACAGAATGATCTTTTTTCATCTTGATTGGAGACCACAAAAAGCGAGAACAACCAAGAGGAGAGTTTGAATGAGAAAAGCATGATGTATTTATCTTATAGGAAACAACTTCGTGTCTATCTACACGTCCGAGTCGGCGACGATTTAGTGCTTGAGTATTCCTCTGATCTGCTGCTTTTGTCATACTGTTTTCTTTTTGACGAATATTTCTGGGTTACAAACTTCGGTATGAATCTCATTGTTTTCTTCTCCTAGCAAGCAACCGCAGATCACGAACACTCTATGACAACGGCGGTCGATGATGGTGGTACCGGTTCTTCTTGGATGATAACTGTAGGTAACTTGACATCATTCATGACTAAAAACAACGGTGTTAATGTTGAAGGATATCAGCCATTAAAACAAGAAGATATCGATGACGTTCATGCTGATGACGATCTTTAAATTAATCTTAATTTTATTGCATGTTACGAATTTATTTTTTGTGAAGTTTTCCAAAATCCAATATCCTTTTTTATCAAAATCATTCTGCTCTTTTTCTCGAATCTCCTTACGTATGAATAAACAAACGAATACAAAAACTCAAATTCGACTCTAGACGAAACTTGAGCGAATACGCGCAATTCGCCACTAAACGTTTTTATTACTTTCTCAAGTCTTTCTCGAACAAAGAAAGTTAAGCGACAAAAATGAACAACATTTTCAATCAGATACACACGCACAACATCATGTGTGTGTATATAGAAGTTATAGTGATAACACGACACAAACGAAACAAACTTCGAAATATGGAATAGTCCTACTTCTATAAAGAAGAACCGGTATAGTGTGTTCCAAATCAAACAAAAAAAAAGACATATGAAAGCTTTACATTAATATACAAGTAAAGAAAGATCACATTCACAATGTCGTTGGATTATTATCATTGACAACAAGATTTGTATTGGTTTGTGGTGATGAGATCGTATTAGTAATATGATTATTATTATTCGTATCATTTGTTGTTTGTTGTTGACTTGTGATCCATGTTAAACGATCTTCGTAAAATTTTATCACAACTTGTGGACATTTTATATTACATATACGAGCAGGAATCAGATCTGCTTCACCTGTACCTTTCCATTGGACTAAGAGCATCAGTTCACCCTGAAAAGTTTGAATGTAGGTTGAGAGAAAAGCGCGAGTTCGAAAGCAATGTCTTACTGTTGCATCGGTCGCACCAAGAATCTTTTCCGGTTCAAAACCACGATCGAATGCAGATGGTTCTTCGGATTGTACGGACGATGTTTGTTGTTTGGAGTAGTTTCGATGAGCTAAGGAATCATTCGGCGGTCGGCCACGTTTGTTTTGCATTGGCGTTTGGTCTATGGAGGATTTGCGTTTGAGTGACGTCGAAGGTTCATTGATGTAACGAGATTTTTGCACTAGGCGATTTTCATACTCTTCGATCAAATCCGGACAATCTAAGTTTTGGTGAGGTTCCTGAAATAGAGACGATGATGTCGTTGAAACAATGAGCATTATTTTCTCTACCCAAGTATTTTCTTCTTCGGAATAACCTTTCCAAGCGAGTAAATATTCTTTTCGTCCATTACGAAAACGATGATTAACAATACGTTCAACCACAAATTCTTCGCCTTGTTCTACACGAACTATTTCGTCTTTATCTAATCCAATATTGCTCATTTGTATTGTATGACCAACCAAAGATGACAAGCTACAGAAACCAATCTAAAAAATGAGGTGATTATTTGCGCGTCAGAAGACAGGCTAGTCAACGAAAGAACAAACATTACCTAGTATGAAAACGAGGAAAACGTGGAAAAGTAAAGACAATTACTGTGCTAAATCATAACCAATTACAACTCGAATATGGTCTCAAAAGATATTTTAGTGAAGAAAATAAATCTAAAGTTTTATTTGAAGAAAAACAATAAAATGCTCGGTTATTTATAAAAAAATGAGCTCATTTCGGAAAAGTAGATGTCGTACGTGAACTGACAAGCTTTGAGTGTGTGAAACTTTACAATGAGCCTGCGCTTCGAAATAAATTTCAACATGTTGAAGATTTTCATGTCTTAGGCACGACTGCACTCAACAGTAGTTATTAGTACATAAGTTAAAACAAATGCTTAACAAGTCCAGCATTCAATACGTGTATTGGACAAAAATATTATTGCTTTATCTGATTATACAAAGTACCTGTGTGAAAGGTTCTCGTTTTTTTTTCTCATTTAGCAAATCAAAAATTTGAATACATAGATGTGAAATAATACAATATGCCCTTTTCCACCTTTGTGCCTTAGGATGAAAATGTCCTTGAATTAGATAATATTTCGAAGTGTTATAGCGAGGGTTCGGCCGCGCCCCTTGTATCAACGATCGTTTTCTATCGTTCCTCGCATTTTCTTTTCTTCATCGTCATACACGTTTTGCAAAGAAAGTAATAAATAAGATACAGAGAGAAAGAGAGAGAAAGAGAGAGAGAATAAAAGGCAAGATCCATCCATATGTCGATTCTATTGAGGAGAAAACATCTGATAATGGCGCGAAGAGGAGCACAAAAGGCATTTGCATGCTTTTTTTTTCTTTGCGCTTCTCCGTTCTCTTTTTCTTTCTAGCAAATATACGCGGTCTGTGTTAAAATGCTTAATACTGTCTATTCTGTTTTTCCTCCTACATGAAGCGAACGAAAAGCATACGATTGGTACTCGTATAAAGTCCATGTTTTTTTCTATTATATGCGCCGATATTTTATTGTCGGAAAGGAAAAAAACAAGGACAAATATGCACACCTCCTTCTCTATGTTCCACATCATAATGATGAACTTCCGATAGGTTCTTTTTTCGAATCAATTTTAGATATGTCGATCCTATCGCGAGCTGCATTTAGTCATTTGTCACCACTAAAAGTCGGCAGTGGAACTAACCATGTATTTCGTTTTACACGCTCTTTACAATCCACTGCAACCGACTCAACACCCGACACGATGGATCTAGACAGTGAAAATCAACAAGAAGATCATGGGTACGGATTTGTCATTTCGATACTGAATTTTGAAATTTGAATCGACTGAATAGAACCGGTTTTTACACTATGGTGGAGAAATTCTACGATCGTGCTGCTAAGATTCTCGAAGATAAACTAGTCGAAGATATGAAAAAAACTAAACTCACCGATGAACAAAAACAAACCAAAGTTCGTGGAATTTTAACGATGATGAAACCACCGAATTATGTTTTGGCTATCACCTTTCCCGTTCGACGTGACAACGGCGAGTGGGAATTAATCGAAGCATGGCGTGCTCAACATTCGTTACATCGTACACCATGTAAAGGTGGTATTCGTTTTTCAACTGATGTCAACTTAGATGAAGTAAAAGCTCTAGCCGCATTGATGACCTTCAAATGCGCTTGTGTCAACGTACCATTCGGTGGTGCTAAGGCCGGTGTGAAAATTAACCCAAAAGGTATACAAAGTCAACATATTCTATCAAGATAAAACCTACCTTGACTTATCTTTGTATTTAGATTGGTCCGAAGGTGAATTAGAACGTATCACTCGTCGATTAACAGTCGAATTGGCAAAGAAAGGCTTCATTGGACCTGGTATCGATGTTCCAGCTCCAGATATGGGCACAGGTGAACGCGAGATGGCTTGGATTGCTGATACATACGCATCAACAGTTGGCTGGGAAAATATCAATGCCATGGCATGCATCACTGGTAAACCCATTTTACAAGGTGGTATTCACGGTCGAACATCAGCTACTGGTCGTGGTCTCTACCATGGTGTGAACAATTTTATTAACGAGAAGTTCTACATGGATAAAATTGGTTTGACAACTGGTTTAATCGGCAAAACATTTATTGTTCAAGTATGTTCATAATTTCGAAATGCAAGATAATTTTGACTTTGAATTTCACAGGGCTTCGGTAATGTCGGTCTTCATTCAACCCGTTATTTGACACGACATGGTGCCAAATGTGTTGGTGTACTCGAATGGGATGCAGCTATCATCAATCGAGATGGTATCGATCCCAAAGCACTCGAAGACTATAAACTCGAGCATGGAACAATCAAAGGTTTTCCTGGCGCTCAGCCGTACGACAATGCGGATAAGAAAGAATTACTCTGTGAAGCGTGTGATATTCTTGTGCCCGCCGCTAGTGAACAACAAATTACATCTAAAAATGCACGTCGTATTAAAGCTAAAGTAAGTTGTCGATGAATATTCGATTGATCGTCTTGATCAAATGAAATTTTCAATAGATCATCGCCGAGGGTGCCAATGGTCCGACAACTCCAGCCGCTGATAAGATTCTTCTGTCGAAGAATGTTTTAGTTATTCCAGATATGTATATTGTAAGTATTCATTCGGAACACATGTTCTTTGAATTATTTCATTTGCGATAAAGAACGCCGGTGGTGTTACCGTTTCATACTTTGAATGGCTAAAAAATCTCAATCATACATCGTATGGTCGATTAACTTTTAAATATCAACGTGATACGAACTACTCACTTCTTGGTAAGATATAGAAAAAGTTATTGGCAAAATCAGATAATGCATCCTGTTTAGAAAGTGTACAAGGTTCATTAGAAGCTAAGTTTGGGAAAATGGGAGGCAAAATTCCCATTGTAAGTTCTTTTCGATGAACAATTTCTGTCGAAATACGCCTATTCCCTAGATTCCAAGTGACAACTTTTACAAACGCATGGCCGGTGCTTCTGAAGCTGATATTGTCCATTCAGGTCTTGAGCAAACCATGGAACGTTCAGCGCGAGCAATCATGCAAAATGCACAACGCTTCAATTTAGGTTTAGATTTACGTACCGCTGCCTACGCCACTTCATTAGAGAAAATCTACAATGTCTACTCAGCTGCTGGAATGACATTCGGCGGTTAATCAAGCAAAACAGATCTTCTTATATATTTCGTTTTTTCGCTCCGATGTTTTATTTGAAAACCCATAGTAGAAAAAGGAAGGAATGATTATTTGATTCATTTTTCTTTATAGATAAAAGTAAGAAATGTTGAACGCTGCCGTTCGTCATAATCAATCGTTATATCGATTATCCACTTTATCCTATCACACATCAGCGATATTGAATGCCGCCTCTCAACCAGCAGCACCACAGCAAGCCGGCCCAGGACATTTTGGATTTTATCGTCAAGTAGAACTATTTTATGATCGTGCTGCTTCCATTCTCGAAGATAAATTAGTCGATGATATGATTAAATCAAAATTACCGGATGATATGAAACGTAAAAAAGTCAAGGGCATCTTGAAAATTATTAAACCATGTAATCACGTTTTGGAAATGCGTTTTCCCATACGCAAAGATAATGGAGAATTACACATGATTGAAGCATATCGTGCACAACATTCTCAACATCGCACACCATGTAAAGGTGGTATTCGTTATTCATTGGATGTGAATTTAGATGAAGTAAAAGCATTAGCGGCATTAATGACATATAAATGTGCTTGTGTGGATGTACCATTTGGTGGTGGTAAAGCTGGTGTGAAAATCAACCCAAAAGGTATACAAAGTCAACATATTCTATCAAGATAAAACCCATCTTGGCTTATCTTTGTATTTAGATTGGTCCGAAGGTGAATTAGAACGTATCACTCGTCGATTAACAGTCGAATTGGCAAAGAAAGGCTTCATTGGACCTGGTATCGATGTTCCAGCTCCAGATATGGGCACAGGTGAACGCGAGATGGCTTGGATTGCTGATACATACGCATCAACAGTTGGCTGGGAAGAAATTCATGCAAATGGTTGTGTCACTGGTAAACCAATTCTGGTCGGAGGTATTCACGGTCGAACATCAGCTACTGGTCGTGGTCTCTACCATGGTGTCGATAATTTTGCCAATGAAGCTTCGTTCATGTAAGAGTACAAACAGATCGTTTTGTTTTTGTTTTGTACAACAGTGTATGTTCAGGGGCATGGTTGGTCTTTTACCCGGTCTTGCTGGAAAAACGTTCATTGTTCAAGTATGTATACTAATGTATGATATTATCGTTTGAAGAATCACTTGCGTTTGAAGGGTTTTGGTAACGTCGGTCTTCATTCTATGCGTTATTTGACACGACATGGTGCCAAATGTGTTGGTGTACTCGAATGGGATGCTGGTATTGTCAATCCTGAAGGCATTGACCCCAAAGCACTCGAAGACTATAAACTCGAACATGGAACAATCAAAGGTTTTCCTGGCGCTCAAGCTTACGACAAACAACCTAAAGAAGATTTGCTTTGCGAAGCATGTGATATTCTCGTACCAGCAGCAAGCGAAAGACAAATCACTACTGACAACGCACACCGTATTCAAGCACGCATCATCGCCGAAGTAAATGATCTTATTTTCAGAGCTAAAAATGAATAAAATCTCTTCAATTTCTTATTTAGGGTGCCAATGGTCCAACAACACCAGAAGCTGACGTTATCTTACTAAAGAATAATGTTCTAGTAATTCCAGGTAAGTGAAATACAAGTCTTTATCAGATATAAGTAAACTCACCATTATTCTAGATTTATATATCAATGCCGGTGGTGTCACAGTTTCTTACTTTGAATGGTTAAAGAACTTAAGTCATGTTAGTTATGGTCGATTAACATTCAAATATCAACGTGATACAAACTACTCATTACTTGGTAATTTTTGACATGATGCTATATGGATTAATCTTCGGTTCTTTCTAGAATCTGTTCAAAGCTCATTAGAAGCTAAATTCGGTCGTATGGGAGGAAAGATTCCAATTCATCCCAGTGACGAATTTTTGAAACGTATGGCTGGTGCATCTGAAAAAGATATCGTTCATTCAGGTCTTGAACAAACGATGGAGAAAGCAGCACGCGCTATCATGCAAACAGCTATGCGTTATAATCTTGGTCTCGATATCCGTACAGCAGCGTATGTGAACGCTATTGAAAAGATTTACAATGTTTATGTTAGCGCCGGTATCACATTTGGGTCATAGATTTATTTTCTCATCCTTCCCATTTGCTTTTTACATACAAACTTATAAAACAGAACAGAGAAGCATTGCTTCAAACGCAGCTATATTCTATCAGTCTATTTTTCGTTATTTTAACTCACGAAATTTTAACTTCATATCTTACAGCATATTGTCTATCCTAAATGATCGTTTGGATCGATGATTTTTTTTTCTCTGTAGAATTTATTTCAAAAAATAGAAAGAAAAAGGTTGAATGATGACTTAATTATAAGAAGTAAAATAAGCGGATAGATTCCAATAGACATAACTATGGAATTTTGCTTAGTAGATTACATTCCACTGCGTCGATTCTCTTCTGCCCTACTTGTCTTGCTGTAATTGATCGTGTTCGATTAATTATTAACAAAGCTTGATCGATACTGAATTGACACAGTCGTAACAATAAGTAGGTGATGGCACCAGTTCGATGTAGACCAGCTGCACAATGAATGATCATTTTCACAGGCGCGCTCTCAGTACTGTTCAAAAGAAGTTCACGGATGGACGGTACACGTTCAATTAATAAATCTACTGTTTCTTGTGATGATGCAAATACTGCTAAATCAGCACCTTCGATTGGGAGATGTAGCGACTGAATACCAGCGGATTGAACATGTCCGCAGACCTTTGTGTTTTTATTTTCCTTCTCATTGATTAGAGAGAGGATGTGAGTCACACCTAAATCTTTTCGAAATCGACCCAAATCACGTCGTCCTGGTAATGGCCAACATGCAATTTGTGTATGAGCTGAAATGGATACGAATTGTGGTTCTTTAGGTGCAGGTAATGATGGAATAGATTCATGATCATCGCGGTCGATGAAAAATATTTCTCCTAGAATTTGACAACGAATGTTGCGGAGAACATCTTCGTAAGATTCATTGATATCTTGCACAAGAATCTTCAGTTGATATTTATATATCCTATTGTTCGATGAAAATTGCCTGTTTAAGGTTAACGAGGATAATTGCGCATGTTGAACATCTTTTAAAATGATAAACATCGCATAGTCAGTTCGTTGATAATGAATGGCCGTCGATAAATAACGATCGATCATATCTTGATTACAAACCGAAGAAACATGGCAGTTATTTTTGGAAATGGGTAGATAATTCTTCGAACAAAATTCCTGGAATGACTGTAATTCTTCTTCAGTGCTTGCCACAATTCCAAGTCCATAATCGTCACTTTCATCTGGTTTGTTATCGATTGTACTCAATGTTTCGATACCTTTTCTTAAAATGTTAATTAGCTGAATAAGTTCATCTTTAGAATATTCTTCCAGTGCTTTGGATTCATTTGGCAAGCAGTTAAACGCTTTGAAAAACAGCTTTTCGTACGTTGTCATAGTCCGATTATATTTTGTTGTTTTTCTTTCTCTTCCTCTTCACAATATATATATATGCCTAACACTGATGCAATAACAGTCAATTTGAATTACCTGATGAAAGACACGTGAAGTGACGTAAGAATTCGCTGAGAAAAAAACTTCTGTTTGACTAACCCATAGCCGAAGTTCAATTGCACTTAGTTATGATAGACGGTCGTAATCTATCATGTAATTCTATCGTATATACACAAGACGAGATGTTGATATTACGAGCCTACTACTATTTGGCGTACAACATGTTGACCTTCTGTGGTTAATAGGAAATGTAGTTCGTTTGTTTTTTTTGATTCATACAAATTTCGTATCGAATTCGGTCGAGTTGAAGTTGAATAAACATTTGTTCACTTTTCATGTGTAAGTTTATACAGGAAGCAAATTGAACTGAGAATCGAATACTGTAATCATATTAAAAGTTTCAAGATTATATTACAGACTAATTCAACGAAAGGAAGACAGAAAAGAAAGAGAACGACACAAATGATAATGTAAAAGATTGAGTAACAGCCGAAGATGCATCGAATCACCGGTGGCTGTTAAGATCTTTCTATTCAGAAGAGAGAACGAAACGAGGTACTAATCTAGATAATTGCCTTTGTTTTATTACAAGAGAGAAGAAAAAGAAGAAACACCTGAGTTGAATTTTCAAACGAACTATTCACTCATCATACGGTGTCATTTGAACAATCTCATAAACATCATTATCCACATGAAAACGCAATTTTGATTTTTCCGATTGCAATCCACAGCAGAAGCAACAGCTCAGTATTGTGGTGAATAAAGTTGCACCAACAGCTGCAATGATTAACCAAAAGGGTAAGCCGAACCGTTCAACTTGAATTAACCAGGGATTCAAGGAACGAATCAAGGCGTCATCTTTAAATTCATATGTATAATCAGGTCGATAAAACCGTTCGTGTACCCATTCATATAGAAAGATACCCAAAGCTCCTGTGCCACTTAAAAACGATGCTAATGACATGAAACTAACAAATGCAAATGGGATTGAATAAAACCGCTCGACACAACTTATACAGAATAGAATTAATAAAGCCAGAAATGTTAATAATGGTGCAGCAAGGAAGAGAAGAAACATGACAAAATATCGAATACGTTTTGTATAATAATGAGATCCTTGTGGAGATGTTTCATACGATGACAAATAACTTTGTAATTCGTGATTGCCAAGCCAAGTTGATTGCCACATACAATTTCCTTGCGGCCAATAGTAACGTGTTTGATTGTACGGTCGATTACAATCCTTCTCGTCATAATATGACGGACAATCAGGTATATTATTACATCGCACCATCTAAACAAAGTAATAGATTGCATTCAAGGACAAGGAATAACGAAGGACCTTACACAGCAATCAGTACCAGGGCATTGGTTTTTCGGATCATGACATCGTTGACAGGTTAATGTTGAATTTGTTCGAAATTGTTGTTCAGATGCTGTCGGAGCTAGTTTAGGTGTTAAGAGATTGATCCATCGAAAATCTAGACAGTAGCCGAATAAACCGTAGTAAGAGCGAAATACATAACGAGTTGGTTTCATTTGCAATGGCAGTCTATTTGGAACGTCATTTGATTGTACACGTTGTCGTTCTTGCAACAGACTATGTTGATCAATTAAATCTTCATCTAGATAACTCCAACGCGTATTTAAAAACGCATAAAAATAAAGACCAATTGACGTCAGCATCGGCAGAACAATAAGCGTAACTAATACACTAATCTTCATCTTTGATCTATTGTGCTTTGAGTTTTCTTTTCTTCTTTCAAGTTAAGAATCTACAAGAGTCGAAGATAAAATAGTTCGATCAGATCAAAAGTATGACAAATAAAACAAGGATACGGTCGATTAGCAATCGATGGAGGAGAGGAAACACTCAAAAAAAAAAGAACACACGAGAAAGAAAGCAAGAAGAAATCAAACTAACAAATACTAACAGCATACGTGAACATAATGATGATTACTCATGCTGCTACTCAGTATGCCGAGTCAATACACCACCCGTCTGACTACCTCTTTACTTCAGATTCTGACATATCATCGTTTTGCGTATGCGGTTTACATTCTTCTTCTCTTCTTCATCATCATAGAAAATTTTTTCTTCTACTTACTGTTACACGTTAACCTTTCTCTTTTTCCCTTCTCTTCTCTCTTTCTCTTCCCTCGACTCTTATCCTCTAAAATATAATCAACGAACGATTTTTTTTTCGTACAAATGCGACAAATACACATAGATACACGTACATTAAGCGAACAAAAAGAATCGAGAGGCATCAGCATTTGAAACAATCTGCTATGCTTCTCCTTCTCGTTCAGTCAAGCACTTAACAATAGGAAGACACATCTCGATCTATTCACAATACTAATAAATTGTATTATGCACACATGCAGTCTCTCATGGACGTGCTTTGATCCTTACTACTCTAACTATCAGGCGTATACACACACACACACATCCAACTAAGTTGATTACGTATTCATTGACACTAATGCCGACATGCATAAACACAATGAATGGTTCATCTAATTTATTTGTATACATCTCTAGACGAGAAAGAGAAGAGTTCTCTACTGAAAAGGTAATTTGATGCAAACGATCAAGAGAATAAGAAATGTGTGACTAAAGCGTATTAAGATAATGTACCAATCTAATGATTTATGATTGACAACTGATGAAATACTTCTCTTGTCTAAACAAAACAAAGAACTGAGCAGGAAAAAGACAAACAAGTCTTCCGAAACAAAGATGTGTTAATTATTATTATCATATCGATGAAGGACAAACGAAGCGATCTATGGACTTGATAGAAAGAGAAGGATCGTTGATAAAAGTGATAGCATAAAAATAAAAAACAACAAACTATATATTTACAGCCACAAAAGAAAACGTTTGAGGTAGAAAAAAGGGTAACCAGCTGCGGTAACGAATAAAGAATGGATGCGTATAGCACTGAAGGCAGACACAGACACAAAAAGAAAGAAACGGACACCGATCGTGTCTATGTCAATGAGAACAAAACACATACGACGATCGTTTATATTCGTCATAGTGCATGATTTTTTTCTCATTAACCAGCTTAACTCATCTGATTGACTATCAGTCGCTCATGCCGTTGAAAACTAACGTTTGCCTATTCGCCTCAACACTTCTGATTAGGCACGAGTTGAAGGTTGTTATTTCGAGAAGATTTATGCTAACCTTGATCTTGTCATGCCATACATTGAGCATAATTCCATGATCGTTTACAAAGCAACAAGAATAACCGAGATAATGGCATCTTGAGTAACTCGAGAGCGTTATTTGTATACATTGAGTTGAAACAGAAAAAGGTTAAGTAAAAGAACAGATCCTTTCGAAAAAGTTCGGTTCAAGCATTTGTTTTATCTCAGATCATAAAGTTAACTTGTCAAGTTTGCTTACTCTGCTACCGAGATACACACTTGAATTAATGTTCGCAAGGCTAAACTAACTTGAGCAACTAAAATACTTCTGCATTTCAATTGAAAGCTGAGCTCTGAATGGACGCTGCGTCCTTCGAACCGTCGTATTTATATATACATTCATCAAAATAGGACGAAGCATAGCTTACCTTGATTTTTTCCATATGTGTTTATGATGAAATCAATTTCCTTCGAAGAATAAATATTTGAAGGATAAAAAAGAAAAGAAACCGTCTTTCAATGAACTTCAAGCTCTTCAAATAATTACTACTGAAGAGATGTATTTCATGTTGCTTCTCGATTGTCTTAACAGCCTCGACGTCATGTTTTATTGAAGTGCATACATTGCTTCTATCGAAACAACTACGACGAGTTGTAAAACAAAGTTTTCGAAAGGATTTATCTCGAAGTTTATAAAATGTGTATTCGACGCGAAAGATTACTGACGTTGACTAGCGCCGTCTATTGATTTCTTCGTCGATTTGAACAGTACAATACCTCTTGAAAGCAAAGAATAAAGAAGAAAAAAAAAGAGAAAATTGATCGATCGATCATTTCTCGTTCTGCGATTCTGGAGTCATTTTGCAAATATTCGCTTACATTCAGATCAAATGGCCGACACACGAACATTTTCATCATCTTCTTCAACTACAACAACAACAACTAACGTGAATAATTCAGTACCTACTATATCATCGCCATCGTCGGATGCTGACAATATCAATGGTTTAACGACATATGTAAGCAACAATCGGTACTTTGGCTTCAGAAAAACAAGTGACTTGTTTAGGTGAATACGATATTCCATCAGATGGAAGAAAAGTTCATGGCAGCTAGTGATCAAATGATGAATCGAATGAATGAGTTAGGCAAAAAGATCGACTCACTGGAAACTAATCTTGGTGATATCATATCCCATTTGCCGACCGAAGAATCATCGACACAGACCAACTCCAGTAAACAACAAAATAAATCGGAAAAATGAGAGACATTCTTGTTAGGTTTCTCACATTAATCTTTAGATTTAGATAAAAACGTGTTTGGTTGTCCATATATCATCTTGATTATTGTTTACTTTTTCCGAGATTGATGTTGTGCTCGGTTTTCATACATATGGAGGAGACTCGAACAAAATCCATTTCGTCTATCTTTATAGTACTTTGAATGTACTTCTTATCGATGATAATAATAATCATAAATAAAGAGAATTTACATCGGAAACTGAATCACTAGAGAACCATTATGTAGAAAATATTTTCGAGTGGATTTCATGATAGATCATCGAAATCAACTCAAATTCGATGTGTACAATGTTCTCGTGATGAAATATGATGCTAATTGTAATGTGTCATCAAAGGCGGCGATTGATGGACACATGAAGTGCATATTTTTTTTCTCAGATTACTGACAGTGACAGATATGGTTATGTCTAGGAAAGTTTACTTAACGAAAAAAGTTCGACTTTCCGACGATAAGTATCTCGAATCATACTGTGACGAATCTGTCATGTAGATATTTGATTTAAAGATCGATGCTCTCTTGTTAAAAAAGATACTACTTGTAAGATACCAGCGCCATCTATATTTGACAAAGATTATTTTAGAGACGTTGAAAATCGCGCATGAAATACTTTCAATTGGACAGGACGGCAGCGAAAACCCTTCTTCTTTATCTGGTATTCCTTGCTAATTGAATCAAGTTTTGGATTGACTTAATCATGAGTAGAACAACTTCAGACGCAACAACTAAAAAAGCAGCTTCATTTGAGCCACACGAACAATCAATGGATACAGATATGCAAGTATGTTCCAACCATGTGACCGAAGATAATGTATACAGTTTCATGTGTATAGAATGGTTCTGTTGATTTGGACAAAATGGCTCCTGAGGATATGACATCGAAAGAATACTATCTTGATTCGACCGCTCATTTCGCTGTTCATGAAGTACTAGTCATCCAATTAGGCTGGATAATAAGCTTTTCTTGTGATGATTTAGGAATTACTGAAGGATGAAATTCGCACGAAAACATTTCGTAATGCGATGATCAGCAATCGACATTTGTTCAAAGACAAAGTCGTCTTGGATATTGGCTGTGGCGTGGGAATTTTCAGTTTATTTGCTGCCAAAGCTGGTGCTAAAATGGTTATTGCCGTCGAAAAATCGAACGTAGTTGAATACGCCAAGAAGATCATTCGTGCAAATCGTTACGATAAAGGTAAATGATTGAATCTAAAAGAATCGAACTCCGCATTTCTTGATCTTTGTCTGAAGTGATTAAAATTGTCAAAGGTAAAATCGAAGACATCGAGCTACCAGAAGGAATTCAAAAGGTGGATGTGATTATCGCTGAATGGATGGGCTATTCATTATTTTACGACTCAATGATTCAAAGTGTCATTTATGCAAGAGACAAATATCTCGTAAGTGGAAATTGAAGATCGTTGCATTTTTTTGTTATGAGTAATTTTCTACCTGAGATTATCTAACCGATAGGGCTTACATTTCCACTTTCCTTGAAGTACCTGAAATCGATAGCATATGAATACATAATCAGGGAAAAAACGTTTGTGGCTTCGTTAAAGATCAATTTCGATATTTCGCTTTAGAAACCAGGTGGTGTTATACTTCCGGATCGCGCTACCGTCTATATCACTGGCATCGAAGATCGTGATTATAAGGAAGATAAAGTTGAATGTAAGTTTAGATGTTATCGCAAATGAATGCGAAGTTCGAGGTCGTTTAGGGTGGGCAAATGTTTATGGTTATAATATGAGCTGTTTGAAGAACTATGTTATGCGCGAACCATTGATCGATACAGTTGACAAACGTCAAATTTGCACCGATCATTTTGCACTTAAGGTAAAACGATAACCCATTTCATATGTTTGAGAGTGTGCTTATGAAATTCTGCTTAGACGTATGATTTGAAAACAATGACGGCGGACGATATTGACATGGATGTGAAGTTTCAATTACGTGCTGTACGCGATGATTACATTCATGCATTTGTCACCTATTTCGTAGTGGAATTTTCTGCATGTGCACAAAGAACGGTCATTAATACTGGTAAAATACTTCGAAAACGTTGTGACATCAAATCGAACTTTGTATTCTATATTTAGCACCCGGTGCCGGACATACACATTGGAAACAGACGGTTTTCTACTTTCCGGATTATGCAACAATCAAACAGAATGAAGTTTTAGAAGGAAGATACTATTGCAAAGTCAACCGTGAAAACACCGTAGGCTAATGCTTGAAAAACGATTTTATTTACTTTTGTTTGATATTTTCTATAGAAAAAAATCGAATTTGGCATCGATTTCGATTTTCAAGGTCAACTATCAAGTTTACACAGTAACAATCAGTATTTTATGAAAAGTTAATACGGTTTATTGTAACGTCGGAAACGCAACGAATCTGTTTTCTGTTTTTGTTTGTTGTTGTTTTTCTACTTCAGAACAAGTAAAAAGAAAAGAAACCCCGAACCATTTAGCTGCTAAAATCTACCATTATAACAATCAGTACGCATACAGAGGAGTATTACTATTAATTAAGATGTGTAACTTATCTTTTCACACATTCTTTAATCAATTTCTCGTTGTTTACCTAATAACACAAAGTCATTTGCATAGCTTAGATACATACTTTATGCATTACTCAATTGTTTGTAAAAACCAGTCGGAAAGATGTACATTCTTAATCTCGTGAACTATAACAATAACAGTGACTAAAGCAAGAAAAAAAAAGGTCCAAATGAGTAGAGAACAAAGAAAAGATCGAGTCAACAAATTATAAAACAAACATAATCATATAAAGCCAAGAGACAATAGAAACGGCTCGATCGATGACCGTACCTGTTCGTGAGAGAGAGAGAGAGAGAGGGAAGATGAAGACGAAAATAAATCTCTCTTCTCTTGACGTTTACGTCATGTTGCTTTCGTTATCGATCGGTATGTGTTTGCCATCGTTGATCGTTCATGTTTCATCATTGTTCTAATCGAGGAACAAACCACTTTGTAAAATCTCGCACACTTCCAGAAGAAGACGACGAATTGTTATCATGCATTTTTCACTCTATTTTCTCATTCTGCTGTCCTTCCAAAGTAAAACCCGTAGATTTTATCGACTCGAACTCATTGATTTCGTTTTCTCTAGTCTCCTTTCTTCTCGCCGCTGATCAAAAATTCAAAATCGTCTGTTATTTCACCAACTGGGGTAGGGGACTATTCACATCTCGATTCATTCTAAATATCTATGCTTGATATCATAGCGATGAAACGTCCTGGTGGAGGTTCAATGCTACCAGAAGATATCGATCCATGTCTATGTACACATATTATATATGCTTTTTCCGAAATGGAAAATAACCAATTGATTCCCATGGAAAAACATGATCTTAAAGATGGAAGTCAACCAGGTACGTACGCGTACCGATTCTCAATCTGTAAAAAACTCGTTTGTTTAGGCTTTTTCGAACGATTCAATGCTTGGAAAAGTGTCAATAAGAATTTGAAAACCTTACTTGCCGTCGGTGGTTGGGTATGCTACTCTTATAGAGTAAAGATGTATTAGTATACTTCGAATGATGTATTTAGGATATGGGAATGAAAGATTTTGCAGGTAAAATAATACAGCTTGTTTTGTTTGTTTTCACTTCAGCTGTCTGAATGAAATACGATGAGGAAAGATGTTTGTCATTGATAGGTATTGTTAAATCTGAGAAAACAATGAAGAAGTTCGCTGAGTCAGCAGTGAAATATTTACGAAAACACAAATTCGATGGTCTGGATCTTGGTTAGTAAATGTTTACCATTCTTCGTGATGAATATCCATTGATTTTATATTTAGATTTCGAATATCCTGGTAAAGATCATTTCCTACGGATTTATTTCGATGCGTCATTTCCATCATAGGTGTCGATTGGAGAGATAGTCCTAAAGAAGATAAACAACGCTTTACCAAAATGTGTGAGGTCCGTATAAGAGTATAAAGACTAATTCGAGTGAACTCAAGATTTCATCTAGATTTTATATGCAACATTCGAAAAAGAAGCAGAAACAACTGGAAACGAACGTCTTCTTCTTACTGCTGCTGTGGCAGCTGCGAAAGTAAATATCGATAAAGCATACGAAGTGGATAAACTTGTTCCGTAAGTTTTGTTTTCTATTACATAATCTACATTGCAATGATCATTTTCATTTTAGAGTAATCGATTGGTATGTTTAATCAAGGATTAACTTCAAAAAACTACTTTCTACTTGAATAAAAGGTTTAATTTGATGACTTATGACTTTCACGGTTCATGGGATCAAAACCGAGCCCATCATTCTTCATTGAACAGTAAAGATAACGAAAAAGACGACACCATGTACATCGTAAGTTTTACAGACATTGAAGTGATTTTTATTCTAGTCGAAATGTATCTTTGGCAGGATTTCGCTGTTAAATATTTCCAAAAATTAGGTATGCCACCAAGCAAAATGATGTTAGGTATGGGCACATACGGCCGAGGTGATACACCGGCAATGCCTTACACAGGATTTAAAGGTGAAAATGGATTCGTTTCCTACTATGAAGTAAACCAGTTGAATTGCTAGTTAACGTTTTGAAATTGAGTCATTGCTTTCAGAGCTGCATTCAAATTGTTTGTGAAAAAATGAAAGAAACTTGGGATGCTAAACAACTTGTTCCGTACATCGCTGGACCGTACAATCAACCAAAGGCTGGCGTAGAAAATGTTCGTAGTATGAAATATAAAGTAAGTGAGAGGTTAGTAAAACAAACAGAAAAATAGGTATGTTCTTTGGTCTAAAAGGCAAATTATGTTAAACAAAATAATTTGGGTGGAGCAATGATTTGGACATTGGATATGGACGATTTTCGAGGTCAATTTTGCTGTCAGGGAAAATTTCCGTTGATCAAAACGATCAAAGCTATTCTACATGGACAAGTGAAGTTATTGCCAAAAGAGAAAATCTGCTCAACTTGTCCAACAAAAGAATACAAAGGTAGGAAAAGTACAATTTCATCTGAATGAAAAGATTTATGAATGGTATCATTTAGACTTCAAACCACAAACTCAACCGCAGACGACTGAAAAACCAACGAAAAAACCAAAGAAATCCAAACGTGATGCTGATTCGCCAAGTATGATATGCCATTTTCTAATGATAGAAGAAAAGAAGACATCCTCCTGTATTTGTTATCAGCACCGGAAGATGTATGCGAAGAATTGAAAGATGGACAATGGCCTGATCCATCTGATTGCAAGAGTTACTTTCTATGCCGAGGGGTTGGTAGCCAATGGGGTGAACAAAAACGCGAAGTTTGCTATACAGGTCAGTTACATAAGTTGTCTTTATCTTAGTTCTATAGTATGTCTATGTTTTTTTCAGGCGCTTATTTTGATCCAAATGAAAAAACTTGCAAATGGGTTGGCATGGATAAAGTGCGTTTTGCCATTGTTTTCTTTTTATGTTTGAACTGTATTTTTCTCAGTTGAATTGCGAAGAACTTGTTGAGGGTTACGAAAATCCAGTAGCTGGTGTGACACGATCTGCAGACAAAGGCGACGATGATGGGGATGATGATGGTGATGATGATGATGACACTTCTCACGATGCAGGCACATCGACGAAAAAGAAGAAATCGAAGGAGTCTGCATCCAGCAAATCCATATCAATACTCAGTCGTACGACGTCCGAGTTCGACACCTGCGCATCAGAAAAAGCGGTCGACTTCGATCCTGTGCAAGGTACTGAATATATTCCTTCCCTTCTTGCCGACATCATTCTTCATCTACTGATAGCCTTCTATAGGTATGCTATGCTACTCTTGCGACAGTCAGAAGGAGAACAGCGATTGTCAAATGAGTCCCAATCAGACGGCGACGATCATGTGCGAAACGAAACAACAAATTTGCTACAGCAAAAGAACAACAAACACCGCAGGTTGGAAACGAATTTCCTATCCATAGTTAATGCCAAATCGAATATTCTGTGCTTTTAGGAAAACTACTACAGTTCAGTCGGGGTTGCACAGCACCTCCAACATCAGCGTCGGGCAATACTACCCATCAAGCACAATGTTTGTCGAGCAAAACAGAAGGCAAAACCATATGCGTGAAGTATTGTCAAACCAGCACATGCAACAGCCAGGACATAAGGTAATCATCTTTCTTGTCCTGAGCTTTCTCACCTGAAACTCGTTTGTTTTTTTAAGCGATGGCGCTTTGGTCGTTACAGTCACGCGAATCACACACGTGGTTTATTATCTTTTAGCTTTATTAATCGTTGTTATATCCAAACATCATCAGTGCTACTAGTTATCACAATATGTTTCATCGTTACAGTTCGGGAACTTACCTTTTTTGCTTATCACTAATCGCTATTCTGTTTACTTCTTGTGTGTTACTTCTTCACTGTATATATCTGCTCTATTGATTTCGTATATCACTTGTGAACAAAAAACGTACTCAAACAAATACATTGCGAAGAAAAAGATAGACATTACGCATAAAAACTCATATGCAAATTGTTGCATCATAAAGTTGTTCTCCAGAATCTCCTTTCTCTTCGTAATAACAGTTTAACTACTGAATGAGTATGATTGTAAAAGATGTACTTTTCGAGATGCGTAAGTCAAATATGACACATCATGCGACAGTGAATGTCTTCTAAGAACATCAATTTCGTTCAACACATTTTCGATAAGTCATTGAACGACGAATTTTTTTGTCCTCTTGACATTCGTTTAAAGAAAGTGAAAAAAGACGAAAGAAAACGATTTTTTCGTTCTTGATATGAAACTTTTTTTCACTTTGCTTGATCTCCCCAAGAGTTTTTATCACTGAAACACATTGACTTTGCTCTCTTGCGAAATGTTATTTTTACGATGCTTTCCGTCGTGCTCTTTTTACCTGTCTTTTGCTTTCTGCTTTATGTCCATTCAAAGATTTCTGTATAGCAAATGGTGAAATGGATACCATGTCATTGATTATGTAGGTATATCGACTAATTGAATTCAACAATTTATTTCAAACTTTAATTATTAAGTCTTTTGGGTGTGATCATTCCGGTAGTGGTGGCTATTGTTATTTGTATTCTTATGTATCATTCTGGTCAGCAGCAGTATCCCAAACCGCACCGACTAACAAGTAGGACGTGACTTGAGTGTTCAGGAGTAAATGAACCTTATCGATGATTGAGAAAAGGTCAAGGGTGAGATGTTTCGTTTCCACTTGAAACTAATGGAAAAGAAAACAATGAGATCTGATGAACATATCCTTGACTTTGTTTACATAAAAGTTTTTTGTCTATATCGAAGTATTACTTTAGACTCGATCGGTCGTTTTCGTTGTCCGCGCGATCGGATCGTTCGGGAAAACTGTACAATCGATGTAGCAACTGTTTACCGCAATCAACAGCAGCATCGACTACGTGAACGTTCCCCAAACTCGGAACAATCTCCGCCCTCGTACACTAGTTCAATGTATCAAACAAGACGAGAACAATTACCGTTATTTTCATCGATTCACCTAATACCGACTATACACGCGACAGTGCCAATAGACACACCGCCGCGTGCATACTCAACGATGCCACCGACATATTCCGAAATCTTCTTAACACCTCAAACAACAATGAATGGATGAAGAGATTACTTTTCCTATAGTAAACATCGTTTTGGCATGGCTTGTTTTCTGGATAACTGATAACGACGACTGATAAACAACATAAGTCTACTTTGAGAAAAGAAAATATGCGCGATTCTGTAACACATGCATTCTCCCATGATTATCTAATAATCTATTATTAAATAAAATTAAATAATAATTACATCGAATAGTATTCCAATTATCCGACCATGACAAATATGAATTCTGAATGACGTTGATCAATAAAGTACAAAGTGGCATCAGAGACATGACACTCTAGAATGCAAAATATACAAACGTCGTTATCTTTATACAAATGCAAAACCCTATTGCTGACATGGGTGCATTGTAGAAAAATTCTGATATTTGTACGAACACATTATTCAACACAGTACTGTAACAGGATATATTGCTATAATAACTCTGATCTGTATGCGACCTATAACATCGGTGTGAAACTAACACGATTGAGCTAACATGAGTTAAAAAGCTTTTCGTTAAATAAGTCCCGCTCATGCGAACCTACATCTTAGTTGTTTCACTACATAGGAAACAAAATTCTACATAAAATGTTTTCAAGGCTCGTTCTGGGAATAAAAATATCATAAATGAAGGACTATACGAATGGTCAGTATCAATTGATACCATTGAACAGTATCACAGCTATTCAATGTTGCCATTTTATGTTCCCAAATCCAAAAGAATATGTATCGACTATAAGTGATGATAATTTTACTCAAGGAACAATATCTTTTAAAATATGATGTGATGCTTAAAAGAGATTATGTTCAATAGAAATCGATGAAGAAAATCATACGGATGGAATTAAATGGGAATGTGATAATATTTATACGCATTGTACTGGTATATGAAATTGTTGGGATGAAAAAGATGAATTGGATTGTGATATATCAGCAGCTATATTTAATTATTCTTTCGATACATTTCAATTTATATATTTATCGATTGGTAAACTTAGTGATGGTCAAGTTGATTGTCTTAATGGTACGAATGAACCAAAACTTTGTCCTGGAATGTATGAGTACTTTGGAAGATTTTATTGTATGAAAACTAATCCATCAGTGTGTATCTCGTACTTGGATTTATGTGATAACGTGAAAGATTATCCAAACAGAGACGGTGAACAATTTTGACTAACAAATCGACCAATTTCCAATGGTATCTGTCGAAAGAACAGAGATGTGCAAATATAAACACAAACTGTACTTCAAATTTTACTATCAAATATTTCTATGCTACAATATTGCAATCCATATATCGACATTCTGATGTATTCTCATGTATTGACTCTACTTTGGACCTTCAGGTTCTTTTACATCATAAAGTCAAACCATTTTAATGTTGAGAATCACTACTACGACTGGCATCATTTTTCTCGTCTTGCTCGATGAAATGACAGTACAAGCTAACCGACTCTAGGCTTTTTAGACGCTAAGTAAGATCAGTACATGAGAATACATGTCAGCGCAAGGGTCACTGTCTTAACTGTTTCACATTGAAAGTAGAGTGATAGGTATATAACTGAAAAAGCCTTTATTCCCAGAATCAATCAGATTATAAAATGTACTGGTATTCGCGCAACCCTGAATCGTTGTGACGTGAAATTATTCTTTGTACCAACGTATATTTGCCAACCTTGTTTTTCTTTGGTCTACGTCAGCCGTATAAACACTTCTATGTATTGCTTTTGCATTGAAATAGAAGAACCTTGTATTGCAAATCGAAAAGTACTAATAGCAGATTCTTGAAAGACAGAATGTCAATCCGAAGCTCAGTAATAATCCTACTGGTAAAAGAATGTGTGACGAAAAACTGATGACGAAGTGTCAACTTCGAAACGTTCTGCTTTATTGTTGTGTATATAATACTAATACCGATTTTTGTGTGCACCTTTCGGAAGGAAAGTTGCGTAGGAATCGATATTATCATCCTATCAAAACGTCGTCTATGTATGTAGACCAATGCAGGTGTTTGCACATATCACACAACGAAAACGAAAAGAGAAGAAAAAATGAGAAAAAGAAAGAGAAAGAAATCCAATAAAGAAAATAAGCGGAGGGGGAAAGTAAAACATGATTCTTTTTCTGTCATATACTCATTCATTTATTAGTATAGCACTAAAAACAGTACGTGTTGTAGACGAATCAAAATACCGAGAATTTTGAATACAAAAACACTTGTTTAGTAAAACAAACATGTTCCGTCAACTTCCATCAAGACCTGGCAATGATAATCGTGTTCCGACGACAGTGATACCAACAAATTCGAATAATAATCGCGATATATTCCGATCGAAGCCCTTCGATGATGCAACACATATACTTATGTAAGGTGTCTATGATAATTCTTCGTTTAAGGACGTTACATTCATCGCTTTCAGTTTGAAAACAAACGATATCAAATATTTGATGAATAACTTTGTCCTTGTGACTATTTATTAAACTATATCATATGACAATAACATTTGTTCTGTTTCAGTCTTTTAGTAATACTGGTTCCAGTGGCTTTTACCGTTATTCTTTGTACTCTTATATATTGTATTTATCGTTACAATAGAAAACGATCCCAAAGCGCACCAACCGATTCTCCCATTGGTACGGCATTGTCATTCTAGCGCTCGTAAACTGTTTTGACCTTTCGTTTTCGTTTAGTATCTACCGGTCATGCCAGTGCTCCTATTGCCACGGTTATCTATAATGCTCATCACAGTCCGTTTATGTTCGAAGAAGCACCTCCATCGTATGATTCGTTAGGAGATGCTAAAAAAGATCTTCATCAAATAACAACAAATGAACAAGTGCAAGTAACAATACCATCACTAACAACAATTACGACTGCTGAACAAATTCCACCTCCAGCATACATTCATTTGAACGAGCCAGGCAAATGATGATTTGCATCTATATCTATTTATAAAATGTACACATTCCAAATGGAAAAGATCTTATTCGCGGTGAAATCGGTCATAGTTTTTTCAGTATTTTCTCATTGAAAAATATAGAATGAACCGTAGTCGACAATGTTCACGATACTATCAAAGCTGTACAGGTTCAGCCGTTCACAGGTGCAATTTCTTGAAAATAGAAGTATCTCACCTACTTGGTTGATAGCGATTTGTGTATAAAAAACACTGCTTTTCGCGCTGACGCAAGTCATTCAATCTACTCTCCGGCGATCGAAGTGCGTTCCATGACTTCGACATTTCATAATGCACTTTTCCCGGCTAGAAGCCATCTAAAAACATATGAGTAATAGCTAGTAAGCATAGGTAGGAAAATGGTGAATGATTATAGAGAAAAAGAAAGAAAAAATTCCATTCTTATGTTGAAAAATACTTGAGCTTCATCCTTTGCGACAACAGGAGAGAAAAAACGGGCGAAGCTATGATTATGTATTCAGTTTTTTCTTCTCCTCTTCTTTTACTTTGAAAAAAAAACTCGATCAAGCAAACAAAATGGCAAAAGAATGAATTGATTTGTCGCTTTTTTTCTTTCTTTTTCTCAACCATTCGTTTCAATCACCAGCATCGAAAACAAACAAACAAGAAACACTGCTCTTCTCTTCATTGTATATGTGTGTGCAAGAATTGACAAGTAGGAAATGAATACATTACTACCGGTTACTATTTTGTACGTCCTCGTCTTCCAATGCTTCGACTTCATCAAGGTTATTCATTTCAACATAAGTTTCAGATCAATTAGATAAGCGTTTATTGTATTAATAGGTCGAAGCCACAGAAATATGCTTCTATCGACTTCCGAATTCTACGCGAGTAGCGGTGAGGTAAGGGCAACTTCGATTAGATTCAACTCGAACTGAGATTTCCTTTTTTCTTTTCTTCTAGCTGTAGCGATGCTTGTTGTACAACGATGGGGGTGTCGTCTGATACAACCTGTTGTTCAACTATTTCATGGGGTTCGATGTAAGTCAATATTGATTTGGAAAGCGCTTGTCTTCAATGAGTTTTCTCTCTAGTGCAATTCCGTTTTTTGTATTTACTGGTGTCTGCGTCCTCGCTATTTGTATTCTATATTGTCGGCCATTATGGAAAACATGTTTCTGTGGGCATAAATGTCCTTGTAGTCATCGTTCTCGAGGTATAATTGACTTTTTCTACCACAAAAAATTCGAATTTTCATCAAATTCTAGTAACTACACCTACTCCAAGTCCTACATATGTAAATCCTGTTTATATAGTGAATAATGATGATTTGCCAGATTATGATACAATCATAAAAGACACTTCCATAAAGGACGGAATACCACCACCTTACACGTTTGTCACAACACATCCGGGTGATTTCGGTATTGAACCAAGGGCGCCAAGTGCACCGCCTCAGTATCATTCCAGACGTAGTTCACTGTCAACTTCACATCCAACCGCTCCTGTTGAACCTTAGTATACATATATCACTGTTCTATAGTTGGTGCTCGATTTATATCTGTTTTTTACTTGAACTGATTCTATTTCAAACAATACCGGATTCGACGTGTTTGACGAATGAATTTGGTTTTTGTAATAAAAGAAAAACAAATATTTCGGCTCGTTGATCTATGCATCAGTGCTTCTTATTATCTGCAGATAATCTCATCATCGATGCGATAGTACATGTACTCAAATGAAAGAATTTTATCGCTCAAGGCTAATAAAATCGAAGATGACAGAGGAGGAGAAGCAATCCGAGATAAACTTGCAATAGAAAAACAACATGTTGTCTTTGATCTTCTAAACTTGAATCATTCCTTCTGCTAATCCCATTCAACTGGATCAAAAGTTTGATTTGACACTTAGTACACGCGTATATGCATATCGCACCTGACGAATCGACTTTTTCCCGCTTTAATTGTTTGTCTACTTAGCAATTAAGTGTCATTTTCTCTAATACTGCTAGTAGTAAAATCAACATTGATTATTTCTTGTTTGAAGCTTGCCGAGTGATCGACCGAACCACTTCGAGTGTGCATATCAATCAACTAATACATCACCCATTCGATCATTAAATTAGATTGATGAACATCTGAATTGTGAAGAGGAAAATTTCCGCTCTCGTGTTTACAGTACAGACAGTCAAACGGAAATGAACTTTAACCGTAATATACATGGACTGTGTAGGTGTTATACAGATACTTCAGAATACAATGGCAAAATGCAATAGATAGCATCGATCTTGTCTGTTTATCGTTGGTTCCGGTGTGCTTAGTATATATGAGACCGAACGACGCCTACGACGTGCTGTTTAGTCGTCACGATGATTTGTTGACGCCAATACCATGCAGCTCGAAAGCAATTAGATAACTGTCCAATCACTGTTTTTATATGTTCAAATGAACAGAAACTATTTCTCTCATTTTTCTGTTGTTCTCCAATGACTAATGTGTCTATCGATGGTCAATTCGGTATCTTTTTGAAAAAAAAAGAGAAGTAAAATGATGTTTGTCACTTTGCAAACATCACGATAGGTACGAAGACAAATTGATGCGGTAGAACATCAAATAAAAAAGAATTGCCTATTGAGACATCGTACTGTGAACAATATAGAAAGTGACAAAGAAATAGGTGAAACACAAGTACTTGCTATTGATGAGCGCATGCTCGTGTCTGAATTGTTCTCTTTCATACGCTAACAATGACAACATAATCTCGTATTACTGCTCCTTTTGTTCGAATGATGTTTTCCAGAAAAAAAGAAAGTGCACAACTAGAGATGGTAAAAGTCATTTATTGAAATAGAGCGATTGTTTTCCTCTGCATGGCCCATTCATAGTTAATCAAGCGTATTGGCATTCATTAGATAAGACAAAGCTTTCTAACACAAGAGAAAGCAAAGGAAACAATTGCATTCTGCCTGTTGATATGCCACGTGTTTCACGCCTTAGTGAAAATCAATTTATCAGCATCGAAATCTGTCTATTAAACAATGTTTAGATTGTAGGAAATAATAGAGTCGTTTTCTCAGTCTATTTATTCACACCTGCGTATGAACGCAATCAAAATAACAAACTTGAGCAACACAGTCAGAATTGATAACGCAGGAGAAAGACTTTGAGATTTCCTTTACTTTATTAACATATGTGTATCTCCTGGGACTGTCAATCAATCAATAGTTCGATCAATTCCACTTAACACACAATTACTTTCTAATCGCCCCCATTCTTGGATACCATTAATGTCCAATTTCACTTACTAAATAGCGAAGGGATTACTACTCCAGTTTATGCTAATATAGCTCAGTCATTTTCGAATGAATATTCCTTAAAATAATCGTCTTATACCGCGTTTTCAGACACAGATAAGCACGAAATATGGAGAATATGTCAACACTAGAATGATGTTGTTAATCCTCCTGTCTGCAAAGACACGTGTATGCGTGTATCCGAACGAAAAAGGAAAGAGGCAAGTAGAGGTCACGAAAAAGTAGCAAACTCGTTTTGTTGCTAGACAACGTTGACGAAAAGTTGACCGAAAGGAAAGGACAAAAGTATCTAATTCTCTCGTTCTTCATGTTTGAGAAGAGAAAGGAAAGAGAACATCATTATAAAATGTTCTTCTCCTCGTCGACAACTATAAATAGAGAGAATTAACACTCAATCATTCATTCAATCAAAAACACGATTGCCTATCGGTCACCACTGGTGATACGCACGCACAACATACATCACTTTCTCGTTCTGTGCTGAGACATCACACCATCTATAAAGACGTGTGAGGCCGCTAGACTACAGCGTGTTACAATGACTGAAAGCACAACTCTATATCCCTTATCAACACTTGTATCGCACAAATCAATGATGATTGTGAATATCAATCGAACATATTCACATCTCCCCGATATTGTGAATGATTGTGAGCAACGACAAGTTCCTCAGTCGTCTTCGAACGATCAAACCAAACTAATTTGCAAACAAATCGCACAATCCTTACGGGTTGTTGCCGATCAAATGGATCAAAAATACTGTCAAGTAAGTTCATTCAACTCTGTTTTACGTTCATAATCTATTTCTATTGTTTCTTTTAGGATGGCGACTTCAATCGTAATCTTCATTATCTATCCATACGTCTTCTATGCCAATCGATCTTCTGTACCGTATGGACTCGAACATTATTACCATACATTCTTCTCTTTTGCAAAACTAAATCATTCTTATACTGAAACGAATTATTTCGATTGTATTCCGAGTTTCTAGTAATCAATTTTTTAAACGTTATGTTCTACAAAGAACAGTGTGTTATATCTGTTTGTAATTGTTTAGTCATAAATATATATATTTCAACAATTTACTGCAGAGAATCATTCGATCTATAAACAATCAACAGATATATATATATTTTTTGTAGATATGCAAGCGTAGTTAATATGCTAAATACTTTGAGAAAAAGATTTCACCTTACTACGGACCATTTGTAATAGATGGCGTAGAATACCATTCGATTTCCTTGATTGGTTTCATACTGGAAAAAACACTTAGAAAATCAACTTTGTCTTTTTATCGAGATAAGCTTGTGTCAAACATGAATTTTTCATTCGTTTCCATCTACCTAAAATTTAATTGGTCACCAGTAGTAAACTATATCGACGAGATTTCACCATTCATTGCCTTACTTTCATAAAGGTAAGCGAAGCCGCATGATTTGGTGTTGAATTTAACAAGAACAATCGATAACTGTATCTCCTATTCTAGAGGAATCGATATGTCATCGTCATCGTCCATTGAACAACAACATCAAGAATTTAAACGACAAATGTCGGCTCATGATACTTATCCATGTTTTCTTTTGGATCAAACTTTTCAACAGCGTATTTCAACTCCTTCATCCAATGCGATGCCATCATTTCTATCGGCTCAAGCATTTTCTCCATTAGCAAAGAGTCCCATGCCCACATTGGCAACAAATGCAAGTCGATTATCAGCGAAACAATCGAATCAGAGTCGTTTATTTGCTGCAAGTCCATCGAGTAATTTAACTTCTAATCGGCCAACAACACGTTCGACCACACAAATCGTTGACGTACCAACGGAAAAAACCATTGTTCCATTACGAACAATGACAGATGTGTTTCCTGCTTTCTCCTACACAGATATGAAGACAACAAAGAAGAAGTCTTTGAATTATTCGATGAATAGTGCAAATCAAAAGCCGTCAGGTGCCACAGGCGTGTCAGTATTTGGCTTTCGCGAGGAAGATATAGAACTAATAATTCAGCAATTCCACGATATCGGTCAAATTGACAAAATTGAACGTCCACTAGGCTGTGAAAGTGGTAATTTCCTCAACATAACTTATACTAGTCATGTCTCCTGTCAAAATGCTCTCAATCGAGATGGAGTCAACTTCAATGGATATATGATCGGCGTTGTACCATTAATGACAAATTAGTATCAATTGAATTCTGTTTTTTTTTATTGTATGTTACTTATTCAGATAGAAATAAATAAATAAATCTTTCTAATTATACACACGCACACATTGGACTCGACAGAATGTGTCATCGAGGACACAAACTTATTTGGAATGAATATGGTTTCATCTTAGTTAAAGTGCATCAACGAACAAACTATTTCTCCGATGAATTAACCACTTCTATCCAAGGACAACAAAAGATATTCATTGTGAGTTTGAACATCGAGTAGAAAACGTATCCAATTCGTAATGCTCCTTGCACTTGAAAAGAGGATAGAGATACAACGTCATTCATGATCTATTTATATCAATCGACGATCTATTATTTTGACAATGATCGAGTAGCTATTGAAATATAAGTTGTTTGTACTCCTGACTACAATGTCTTGTTAAGAGTCGATTTCCGACACTGTTTCTATACATGATAGTTGGTTTTGTGTGGGTCCCAGCTACAGGAGCACTGTGAATTTTGTCGGTTATAATATATCCATTAATTATTGAGAACAGAGCATATCGTGTTGCCGGAACACAAGCGAATCTATTGATTAGGTTTAATTTGTTTGACAATCGAAAGACGATATTTTAGTTAAGGTTTTCTCCTCCCATGCACAGCGACAAGCAGGATGTTTGATTGATAAGTTATCTCCAATCAAGTCACAAGACAGCTAGATTTTTGTGCTTAGATCATTAGCACTGTAATATAATCTTTCATCACGTCGGAAATGGTGACATGAAAAAAACAACAAATGAAAGTCACCTAATGACATTATGTTGTTATTAGTCTTCTGTTTCATTTCGAATACTAATGAAACAGCCGTAGATGTGTCTAAGAAGAAAGTTATTTTGCCACTTGGATTGTCGTTGCTAGAAGTCTCGAACACATCGGAAACGAAAACAGATGAGAGTGGTGTTTTATGAAAATAGCACCGATGGGAATTGTGTGACTTGTTTATTAAATCTTTATTGTCAATATTTGTTGTGTGTTGAACGGTGAAGGTTGATGAGAATCCGTCGACGGGCTGTTTTTCATTGAAGACAATTGTACAGTTGAATTTGGAGAGTTAAGCATTGGAGATGGCAATAATGGACGCAATTGTTCATCGGATTTTCTCAGTGGAATTTGGTCTAATTGTGACGATGACACGTTCAAAGCATTCTGGTTCAAATCGTCAACTTTGATGCGAATCATTTTCGAATCATTTGTAGTGGCTGATGACGAGCGCGATATACACCGATGGTGTGCTTCTATTGATAATTGGTTTTGCTTTAAACTTGACCGTTTCCTCTGCATTGTTTTCATATGATTCGGAAATAGGTTCAGAATGAATTCAATTAATGTCTGTCGGAATTTTTGACCAAAACAGCAATAGAGTAAGAAATTGGTGGATGTATTGAGAACAAGAAGTAGAACACCAACAGAGTTTAACGTTTGGAATTTTAAACTCTTTGTTGGTGCTTTATGATCAATTGCATACCAAACATTTAAGACAAGCAGTGGTAATTGGCTAAGCACGAAGGCAATAACAACTGCCACGAGCATTAATGTGATATGATAATCAGCTGTTTTCTTCCTAGCTGCTATTGTTTTGCCAACCAGACTTTGCTTGCGACGTTTCTTTTTAATCAAATTTTTAATAATATTCGTATTAACACATGCTAATGTAAGTAGTGGCACAACATAAACAACAGGGATGTAGACATAAATTCTTGTATATTTATAGATTTTCTGTCCAAACTTTGTTAGTCGACACACTTTGTCTTTCGGATCATATTCTTGTTCGAGCCAATATGGAATACAGTAGAGAATGGAAAAAAGATAGACACAGAAGATCGCGATTAAGGTTCGACGTTGAGTTAAGATATGTTTGAATTCAAGCGGAAATTTCACCGATATAAGCCGATCTATCGAAAGCGCAAGTGTCAAGTAAATCATTGATAAAACTATGGTATTATAAACAGGTGTTGTAGGCAAACGTAGAAGAAGGATTTCAAACGCAAACGGAGGTTGATTCGACATATATACACTATATCCTAACAGATATCTCATTGAATAAGTTGGAATAAATATAAGAAGAAAGAGTATATTTGAACATGAGATTGCTGTTAAATAAATATTCGTTGATGTCGTTCGCATCGATGGGGATATTAGAACTAGGATAGTTATAATATTTCCAACGATGCCGAATATGCTTAATACCATACCGATGTAACCCCAGACAACAAGACGAAACAGTAGAATATAATCGACACTGTAATCGATATCGATAATTTGTGTAGTATTAGATATAAACGACGAGTTTTCAGTTGAATTATGTTCCATGGCAATCTAAAAATGACATGAAAATAATCAATTGACTTTCCGTATATTATCATGGATAGAACAGAAGATTTCCATATGCTTTCTTTCAAAACAACAAAAAGAATAGACAAACATCTTTATTGAGATGAGACTCGATCGGTCCTACGAGAATAGCGGATGTGTAATATCCGCCTGTTAAGAAAAGAAGAAGAAGAAGAAGAAGTATCTATGTCGAACTATAATGGATTGCCATTTTTAGTTGTAAAGATATGAACGTTGAAGAATAAAGAGCAAAAGAAAGACGACGCTCTTTCTATTATTAATTAGATGTAAGCATTGTTTGTCTACAAGAAATCTATTGCAGGGAAGGAGAGAAACCCGTCTATAACAATGATAAATTATGCAAATTAATCGAGAGGTCATTTAAACATAATATTTGTCTACTAAATGAGCGAAAAACTTAGTCGACATTTCCGTCATACCTATTTCGGAGGCGAAATATGCATCTGTTTCCCTTCTCCAATCTCCCTTATCTATAAATTAATAGAATAAATATAGGATTTTGGTATGCTACTGACGAAATAATGATTAACGCATAAGAATGTAAACTCAGATGTGTTAATTCGATAGATAGACGTCGGAGTGTTGACTTGTCTAAAATAGAAAACCCGCCTCTGTTTGTCAGTGACGGCAAAATACTTCCAGTTTTACATAATACCATAGCGATAATTATTCTTTTTTTTAATATTCTCTATCATAGCTGACTTTCCCCCATGGACTAACTTATACATTGATCTTCTCCCATTAACACTCGGTCGGAAGGTTAGGGGAAGTTTTAAAGATCGTGTTCGGATTCACTTTATGAGAGGAAGGATGAGAAATATGTTTGTTAATAAAAACTATCATAAAAATAGATCGTTAATGACAGGAAAAAAGAAGATATATATCAGTAATACGGCTATGTTCGTGTAGCTTCTAATGAATTGAGATCATATAAGTCCATCGCGGGAACAAACTTCAATCTATTTTAAATAACTCACGCCTTTAATCCAATCTAATCGAAATGACAGTTTCGACAAACATTTCTCTTCTTATTTAACATGATTGAATGACCAATTAGAGGAAACGATGATTGAAAGTCGTCTCGGATGATAATAACGAAAGTTTCTTCTTTCCGAAGGCAAATGAGAAAGCAAGTTTCAAGTTTCTCCTTACTAATATTCATTCATATATAAATAACAATCGAGATTTTCCTTCTTTCGATTCCAACTTGTCGCTTTTCTTCTTCTTCTTCTTTTTTATACTATTACTACGCTGTCATCAGAAAGAATGATAGAAAACATCGAAAACATGATGGCAGCGCAGGAAAAGAACCTAGAAAGACAAATACTACTCTCCTAACTAATTTCTCTCGTTTTTTTTTCTTTGTATGAACTTAACAGCCATTCTTTTTTGCTGATAAAGTTTCGTCGGTTGAACCCGTCAATTATGACACAGGGTGCGTGGGAACGAGCCGATTATTAGTGTGCAATATTCTCCGTAATTTTATTCACTTCCGAAAGCGAACAGAGCAAAAGACTGCTTTCGTAATGAACTTAAACGAAAACAAGTCAGCTGATTGTTTTTCCCGGACGAGTTTCAAACTCAATTGTGATTTGCTTGTTGTCGTGCAATAATAGCACATAATTTTGTATATAAAATAACCATTTCTCTCCCTCTCGTTTTCTTTCCACAAACTGTATTCAACCATCTTACCAAAAGATACGCATCATTAACCTATTCTAGTCGTCTCGGAAAACGAAAAGCTCAATTTTACGACGGGATAATTTCATTACTAGATTCAACGAGGGTCTCTTCATTGTTTTTCTCTCATTCAATTCGTCTTCGGAAGGAACGCTCATCACCGATGACACAGAAACAAACGAAACTATCAATCAAAACCATTCCAAATAATCAGATGTTGTCATTTCTCGAGAAGATGTATGATTGTGTTGCTTAATTAATCAAATAAAAGAAAGAAAAAAAAAGCGTAATATGAACTTACGTGACATATGTTAATCAAACCAATGATACATTTAAAGATTCTAATGAATGACAAACAGAGTACTACATAAAACTTTGTCAACTGGAAGAACTCAATTAAGAAAATATACGCCATCTAGAAATTCTATTAGAAATGGATCTAGTTCAGATTAAAGGAAGATCGAGTTCGGACTAGGCGAAGCTTCTACTGTTTCCTGAATTTTTCAAGGCTTTAGTGAGCATGTGAGCACTAATCCTTTACTACAGTAGTGTTCCTAACTATATTCAGGAAAACGAGTCGATTTCGTATGGAAATTCAATTTCACGTACCCGTGCTGAAAACATTCATATTAATCCTTCAAGTATAAAAGGTCTTGATGTTCTTTTCGAATGTCCAAACAAAGCAAAAAACCGAAGTTCTTCTCATTTTGATCAGTTGAATTCGTAGGATAAATAGATAGACGTGTAGTCTCTTCTCAATTAATGAGACGAATGGGGATAGAATCTACAGAGGAAGCAACCTCATATTCTATTACCGATTTTGTATGTTCTATGATCGATGGAAAGGCGAAAGGGGAGAGTGCGCGTGTAGATTTGTTTATTTTATCGTATGTCTACCTCATGCTAAGACTCGTTTACCGAAGTCAATCTCGTCGACAATGTGTCCTTAAGGAATATGACAAGGAAAAAGCTTTCCTTCAAATAAATATTTTATACAGTAGAAATCAAGTTAAAAGTTACGCTCATCGGTTTGTTTTTCTGCATTGTTATCGAGAATTAATATTTATAATGGTAGTAAACAGCATTGTTTTCTTTTTCTCTCAATCGTGATAAGTTTTGTCTAGTTGAAGGAATCAAGGTGAATGAAGGTCTTTCACACGGGCCCGAAGGAACGAGTTTGACGTTCGTCGAAATCTATGTGAAGAAAAATGTGTCTGCTGAATCTAACAGGCAGCAATGAGATAGATTAAAGACGACATGGCGTTTTCCATAAATTAGATGAACATATCGAACTGAAACACTCTCAAAAGTTCGACTAGCTTCCGGCAGATCAATGCCAAATTGACTTAAGATCTTAGATCTCGTGAGCAATGTAACACTGCTTTTTGCGTGAAATAATCGAGAGTTAATTGATTTATTGGTTGTTCATAACATTTGAAACGTATAAGAAAAAGACAACAGTGAAGAAAGATAGACATCTACATGTGTTAATTATTACCGACGCTTTTTTTTCACAAAATATAATTAGAATTGCATCCAACTCAAATCGGAATGAACGTTTGTATTAGTGGTATTGGTAGTAGTTGGTGTTGGCGTTGCTGTTGATGAGGTAACACTTGCATTGATCGAACTGGGTGGTGGTGCGAATTTCGGAATTGTCGAACCAGGTGGCGGTGTTAGTTTCGGAATTGATGAGCCTGGTGGAGGTGGTAGAATTCCAGGTACGAACGAATCGTTTGTGTTCTTGTTAGGTTTCTTTGCGTGTTCGTCGCCCGGCAAACTACTTTTCAGGTTAATCTTTATTGTTTGTCCTTCTTTGAAACTCAAGTCCAGTTTCGGTTGTTGTGCTTGTGATGGATTGCTTGCAGTCTGTTGAGCTTCTTGTTCGATTTGTTTTGCTTGTTTGAGGTATTTAAAATGATCTTGGAGAGCGACGTTAAAATCGAATGAGTCCGAACGATCGTTAAAACCAATGCCTAAGAAGGCTTGTTGGCCATTATCGTTTTGTACACGAATAACAAAATAACGCGTGGAATCTTCTACATTTTCAACGGCAATAGACGGATAGCTTTCAACTGGACATGTGGCAAAATGCGCACCCGTATTACGATCTTCCAAACGTATCAAACACTTTTCACCTTTTGTAATTACTTTCAAACGACAGATGAAATTTGGCGAGTCCAGTTTCCAATCCGCAGCACGATGCTTACGTGTTGTTGATTGACGTGGAGGTATCACATAGACATAAACTTCAGGTTTTACTAGGCCAATCGATTCGTAGGTGTCATCAGTAAGAGAAGCCATAGATTAGTTTGAAAAAGACAACGAAGATCTAAAAGTAGGAATGATAAGAAAAATAAGTATTGTAATGAAATAGTACTTGATTTCATTCATGAGTCGATCGACTAGATTATTATACACTGACTTCAATAGAAAAGAAACCAATCGAATGGAGAAAATGATTCATCGAAGATTCTAGATCCGACTAACAATAGATGACGCTCGATTTCGTCCTTATTAAGAAGAGCAGAGAATTTTTTGATCATGCAAATGAATGACTTCGGATTTTCTATGGAAAACACGCATCGGTTTTATTTAAACACGAATACATTTTACAATAGTTTCGACATTGGTTGAATGTGGAAGCATGTCGATGGGATAGATATCGGTTGGGATGAACGGTCTCCCGACTTCTTTCAATTTAGATCTCTCGCCAGCTGCCAATCTAAATTACAGCGTGCAATATAAAGTAAACATAAGAAAAGAATATACTCATAAAGATTATGCATAACTTGTTGATCGGTTTTATTTAGCACGTAGATAAGCTGTTGAATCGACGGTAAACCACGCATGATGCTTATTGTTTTATTTGCTAGAAAGGACAAACAGAGCAGGTAGGGATCAGTCAGTTCGTCTCGAGCTTACTAAGACTATATCGTGATGGATTAATAATCGCGACTAGACGCGAATTATCTCCATGTAAATCACCGATCTTTTTTAATATGCGATGCAAATTTGCTTCGGCATAACTACAAATCCATTCGATATTATCTCGACAACCGTTTAATTTAGCATTGAATTCCCCATCTTCGATGCACGACTTCAATGGATCAATAGCATAAATCTTTTTCGCGATTGGTGAAGCCATTATGGAATGAATACCTAGATGCGAACTTAAAAAAACAACAGAATGGAAGAGACGTAGTTCCTACCAATGCCTGAGCCAATGTCTAATAGAACGGTATGTTCATCCAACTGAGCATGATCAAAAACTGTTTGAAAGGAAATTTCTGAAGCTTGCTTGTTCGTTTGGAATAACGATTCAGGCGAGATACGCAATTTCTTTCCGTTGTATGTTTCGTAGAGAAATTCTTCGCCATGAATCAATTCGAGTGGATTCCTGTCACTCGTGGAACGATTGTGTGCACTAAATATCAAGAAAACAAGTGTCACGGACACGACACCAGACATATGACTTGCTTACGATGCTAGGAAATAAATCGAATTGATCTCACATTCGCGGCCAGGCCCATCGATGAAGTAATTCAATAAATCTTTTTTTATCTGATCGATTTCGGTCTAAATAAAAACGACTGTGCTGATAACGGGAATTCATCGATGATTCGAACCCAAAGCACCTTACTTAACGACTGAGGATGTACGACGACAGACATCATTAGATGTCCTTGTTCATTAGATTTTAATGACATCGTGCGCCAGTATTGATCTTTTTTCAATATATTTGTATTTGCACAAACTGGTAATGGATGCTGTTTGAGAAATTGATCGAAATGCTTAGAAAACAAACTGGTTGTCTGTCTTATTTCATCACTCGACATCAACAACTCACCTTGACAACTAAGATATGTTTCGCTTTCATACTTTTCAAATGTATCGGTGATATGCACAAAGTATTAGGAAATTCTAAGAGAGAAGTACGTCGGTGATGAACTCTACTGTAAAACAGAAGACATACTTTTGTTATTCAAAGGATTGATATAAAATCCAATCGTTTTTTGTCCATCAACATCGTATCCACAGGATAGGTCATCTTTACATCGGTATCGTTCAGTTAAAGGCTAAAATATTCGAAAGAGAAGGTGATTGATTAAGACAGATTAATCTTACTGATGGAACAATCGGTTTCACGCGACAAAAATGGCCCTCATGAAATTCCACATATTTCAAAACTTGGCTATCAATTCGTTTATCCCACAGAATAGCATTACCGATTTGATCGAATAGCTGTTCTACAATGCCTTGTTTGATCTAGAATGACGGTACATCGAATTTCGTGCAAATTAAAGCTCGGCTTACATTCAATTGTTCATCGTAGGAGTAATTCGCTAGTGGTAAAATCATATTGCATAATCTAAAGAAACATTTTGATGACGGTAGGTGAAAAATTATTTACTTTTCATATCGATTTTCTGTTGTGACATCTTCCGCATACGGTTTAATCGACGCTTCGAACTGAGCTGAATCGAATCTTGGCTTTTGTCTTTGCGATCTGTACGGAGAGCAAACATTTTTTATGAAAGAAGACACTCGAATTTAACAAACGGAATGATTTCAATTGGTTTTCGATGTTGCACTGATCGACAGAAACTGTAGACAAGTTTCGAAGAACGCCGAGTGACAAGTTTCGGAAGAAACATTGATTTGATATGAAACAAATGATAGCTTCGACAGTATTCGTTCTCCTGGAAATATTAGATGGAGTATTATCACTACAAATCACCCGTCGTATTGTCTGCAGATGTCTCTACGCGAAGTTCACGAAAATTTTCGTCTATTCACCTACCGTCGAAGATTTCTCATGCGAAGGTTTGTCAACGTGTTCAATTAGTTTAGCGACGCGAAGAGAATGCTAATGTCTCGTGAATGTTTTATTAATAGAACTTTTCGAAAAAAGGAATAAACAATAGGTTTGCTAGAACAATAAAAGAAGAAAAAGAAACAAACAAACATCCAGTATGTCAACTGTATCTATCTACTACAAATGAAAAGAAAAAAAAAGAATAATAAAAAGAATACTCAAGCTTTTCCAGAAGATAAAATCTCGATAAAAAGTGCAGTTAATAAACTATACACACACACACACGCACACGTGAGAAAGTCGTATTCAAGTAAGTCGAAGAAATTCCAAGCAAAGACAGAGAAAGTTCACCAGGAGTGGTGCCACGACGGGAAGAGATATTCATGCACATATTTATGATTTGTACAATCGAAAAGGTAAAAGAATAATTTCTTTTGATCACAAATTAAATAAGATAAAATACGGCTGATTAATGCGAAGAAGAGAAAAACACGGTAGTTCACCTCGTTTTAACGTATGTGAATAAGTAAACATTAAAAAGCAGCAGTAAAATGAAAATTGAATAAAAAGAATTCGAATTCAACTGTTAGAGATTCTAAGTCTGACACAAATGGAAAGAAGAACGACGAAAGAAGTTTGTGCCAAACTTCTTTCCTGTTGTCGTCGATAGACAAAATGAAAAACGATGTTGCATTGTGTGTCAAAACGAGGATTGAAACAAGAATTAGAAAGGTGTCATCGATGGTGTGAAAGGTGTTGGTTGAGAATATCCACCGACTAAAATAAGGAAATAGAGGCAATGAACAGAAAACAATTGAGCAACATACGTCGAAACTCGGGATTGAGCATAATCATTTTGAAATTACGTCGGCCACGAACTTGTGCAACAAGTTGAATTGCATCGAAGAGACGTGGCATCGTCGGAAAACCGTAGTCCGTTGGATAGAGAAGGTGCGTTGAGCCAGTTCGACGTTGGTATTCAACAATGAAATCATCATAAGCCATGCGACCTTCACATGGACTGAGAAGGAGAACAACATTGTAAGCGAAAAACATCGGCGGAGTCAAACGGACTGTTTGATCGATCACCTGTTAAATAAAAATCAGATTATACATCTGCCAAAAGAGAAAATCTCGATGATAAACCTCAACATAATCTCGTAGTTCGTTGCGACACATATTCAATGTCACATCTTGTTTAAATCGAACAAGCATATCTTGTTTCAATTGCCAGAAAGACAATTGACATTGAGATAACATTAAGGTGAGTACCACATTTTTGGCTAATTGAACCGTTGCGGGATTGGGTTCTTTCATTGCAACTGTGATATCGGATTCAGTGTAATGAAACTAAAAGTAGTCATTGATGATGACAAAACCGATATTGTTACTCAGTGTCGAACTTACATCAAGTTTATCTGTCATTGTCAGAAGCAGTGCTTCAATACTGGCTACGCCGAAATCTTCAGGACTGAGTTCATTTCGATAAACTTGTAAATATTGTGCTTGGAGATCTTTCAGCTTAATAGGACCGTGTGGTTTACGAACAAGTTGTTCGATGTTTAATAGAATTGCATGTGCCATCATTGTTGGTGTTAATTGAACAATTTTTTCGCCATTTTTATCTTCATTAATCTAGAATGATAGCACGAACGTATGTTACTGCTATTCTCAACTAGAGATCATACCTTGACAACATGTGAAAGTTCTTCAAGTAAGTCAATTAATCGACTGAAGCCATATGTTTGTACTTTACATTGATAACCGAAGTGATGACTAAATAGAAATCAATTCTAATCAGATCGAAGAAGTCCTTCTTGGGATCATACTGATAAGATGGAATAAATTTTTGAAATGGAATACTGAAATCAGGTAAAATGCGAAGCATATCGATCACATCTTTCTCAAAGTTACGTGTTGCATAAATTTCTAAATCAGTTCGTTCTAAAAGCAGCCAAATGACATTTGAACGGGATGGACAAACTTTTTCTTCGCCATACCTTTACGATAAAGTTTAATAATATTTTTATCAGCTTCGACGACCAATTCTTTATTATCTTTAACTTCATTAACAAGATCTTCCAAGTAGCACATACCGAAATCAGCAACAAAGAACGATTTTTTGTACGCCATTTCTTTTCAAATAAACAAATTCATACGTATGAAATCCTAGCGGAATGTTCTTCCTACCGTATTCAATCGGAATTTCACTGATAGACATTGATCGTTGTGGTTTATTTTTCAAAATACGAATAATATCATTAGTAAATCGTTTCATTTGACAACGATGTGTGATCGTCATGATGCGCTTATTCCCATCGCCAAGAATCTATTATGAGGAGAATGAAGAAAGAAAATCGACTGTTGTCGAAAATCTTACTTGAATTGATTTGGGAATTGCAAGTAAAAGATCGATAATTTTCGAAAAACCATAATCAGCTACGCGACATTGTCGACTGAAGTATTGATGATAAGCAGAAACAAATTTCGAAACAGGTAAACGACAATGAGATCCTTGATTTTTTAGTAGATCAAGAACTTCACGTGAAAATTGTTGCAAACGTTGTTGCACTTCTGCACACATTTCGACATGCACTTTTGATCAAAGAATAACAAAATAGTAATATAAGTAAAAGACCACATCAACTTACTGTTCGATGTATCAAATGGCGTTGGCATGAATGATACGCCTGGTGTGTTAGAAAATTGCACTTTTTTGATAACTCCTTGTCCTGTAACAATTTGAACGTCTTTGATACCTGCAGACGCCGAAAAAAAAGATTTTCATTGAAATTTTCAAACAAGTCGACTTACATGATATATAATGTTCAAGTGGCACACCATCATTGTGATCGATCAATGGTTCGAAACTATTGATATAACATTGAGGAAAACTAAAAATGAAGAGAAATAGTTTTCACGGAGAAGGCCACACGTCAATGCGTATACCTCGCTAAAGGCATTGAACCGCTATGTTGGGTTAATAATTGACGAACATTTTCGGCAAATGTTGCAAATGAGATTTGAACGAACGGTAAATCAAGATCGGGATTGACAATGAAATTTTTTGGACAATGCATTATACAATATGGTTGTTCCAAATGACTCTAGATGGGACGCAAGTGGGTCAGAGTGGAAGGAAAGAGAAGAAGAATGGCGTACCTGCATGTTGTTTTCATCGAAACGTACACGAAATGCAGGTAGGAGACGAGCTACTCGATTGCCACCGTAGTCTTGAATATCAATGACGTGTTTCATTGTGTACAATTCACTGACGTGAAGTGGCTTTTGAAATCTGCCGAAAAATTTTATTTTACCTTCTATCCGAAGGCAAGAAAAGAACTTACCGGCTTTGATATTCTTGAATCAATGTCACGAGTACGCAAGTACAATCGGGATGCTCCTTGAGTAGTAGAGCAATTTCCAGAGCTCGTCTAGACAAGAAGTAAATCATGACTTTAAAACTACTTATCAATGTTGAAAATTGACTTACTCAGCTGAATCAGTCGTTGATGTCGTCGATGGAAACGGTGCTGGAGGTGGTGGTGTTTCATAAGTAGATGCTAATGCAGGTGTAATACGTGATCGTTTAATTGATGAAGGCACTCGACTGTACAAATCCGGTGTTATGGATCGAACAGGTGTAGAAAATTCCAATTTATTGATTGGTTGAGTATTGGTAAATTGTCGACCTAGGATTGAAAAATAATTGAGAATAGATACACATTGATGAATGATTGTCGTTTACTATTTGTTCGGTTGGTGACATCAGAGAACGGTCGTTTTGCTGCACCACTCGTAGGCGATTGAGAGCCGAGTTCACTCATTACTGAACGAGGTGTATAGACAGATGGATCCGGCATTGATGATGTGTTCCATTGAGATGGACTAGACATCCACCATGTAGGTGTGGTGGGTTGCATGAGACCCGTATCCATCGGGTTATTCTCGCCAAGTAAACTTAAAACGGTGTGTTTGTCAAAGTCTGGCCCGAGACACCAAAGCACACTCGGATCCATCTCAGCAGAAATCAATTTGGGTTGTTGAACGTAGAGATCGTATGGCCTAGGCGAAAGGAAAACGGTGAAGAAGACCTCAATCTGGAAATTAGTGCACTAACGTCGAAAATGGCATTGTTTGGTATTTGCTTTAGTGAACAGATATAAAACAAGTCGACGTCGTCGATTTGTGTGTGCGTATATATGTGTGCGAAAGACACATGCGTTCTAGTCATCCTGGAAAGATGTATATATACATCGGTATGTACTGACTGACGATATAGTGAAGAAAGAACGATCGAGAAAATAACTGATGAACAATCATTTGTGTTTGTTTTGTTCGTTCGAGCGATTGGTGCCTCGAGGTAATCGTACTTACACGAGTACGTCTAATACGAAAGCATACATTTCTAGTTATCTTACAATGTATTAGGAGCTTTTATGACCAAATCCAAGTAGAGGAAAGAAATGTCCTTTACCGCCAACGCATGCGAGTTTTTGTATTACAATCACCAATATGAGAAAGGAAAACGAAAGCGAAAAACCAAAAAGAAAGATTTAATACAATCAAAATATTATTTTTCTAGATATATCAAAATTGAAAAGAAAATCATGTTAGATTTGCTTCTTCAGTGTCTATTTCGAAGGAACTACAAGGTAATAAATAGAGCATCACACGTAGTTGGTGTAATATGATGAACTTTCAAGATCATCATCACTTGATGAATCGGCATCGTTGGAATTATTCAGTTGTCGCGAGCAGATTTCGTGCCGTTTTTTGTTGATCTTACGTTCTTTAGCACGACGATTTTGAAACCAGATCTTGATCTATAGATTAGAAAAGTTTCAACATTGATTCAGTGAAAAACTTCGGTCAAGTTACTTGTCGTTCGCTCAATCCCAATGTTGAAGATAGAGCAGCTTTTCGTGGTATGGAAATATACTTTGACACAGTAAATTCATTTTCGAGTTCATATCGTTGCCGATCAGTATAAACAATTCGGTATTTATCACGTGTACGCGTTTTTCCTAGAACAAGCAAATCATCATTTTTCTCTTCGCTACTATAAAACTTTATAACACCCGACCTAATAAAATCTTCGTTAGCGCTTACTTCAGATATAAAAACTCAATGTATATACATCAGTATACGACATAATCAAATCTTCGTACTCAAGGTAAGTTGCATGATATTCTTTAGTCTAGGATTTTCTTTTCGCAAAGGAGAACTTGGCAAACATTTGTTTCTCTTTCGATAGGGCATGGGCATGTCGCTTTTTCATCTGGCTAGCCGTTTCATTTTTCTCTTCTTTGCCACTCGATGGATGAGCTCGAAATTAATCTTATCAATGTCTCTGTGTATCAACAATTGAAAGCCATAAAACAAAATACACGCAGGACGGTACCATTTTATGACTCTCAACAATCCTTTTTTTTTTCTTCAAGCCAAACTTAATCAAAACGGATTGAATGATTGTTACTTTTTTTTCTCTCGCTCGCTCTTATTTCTTAAATTGTTTACATTCAACACCGATCACTCTGATCAATGTCTAACACCAATGTGGAAGCGCGTGTTTAAGCAATATTCAATTCAATGCCCTTTTACTTCTTTGATATACAAAGGTCAATCGATATACATATGTGACATACCATTGGCAGGATTCTTCGGTGGAACTGGAGCTAATTGTGATTTAAACCAATTTGATGATTGTTCAGAACATTTTGTATACGAAGAATCGGATGGTTCTTCTTTACTAATCGATAGCGGATGTTCCAGATGATGCGCTGATTCGTAGTATGATGGTGGACTATAGGAAGACTCAAATTTAATTGGAAGCGCCGGTGCTGGTGTCGGCCATTGAGATTGATCGTATAAATTATTATTGGGATAAGAGTAATGACGATAACCACTTGGTGATTGATATTCAGTCGGGCTTAACCAATTGGAATTTTCGTTCAAAGGATAAAGATGTTGATGAATATGATGATGATGGTGGGTAGCTGATATTGTTGTTGTTGTTGAATTAATTTGAGATAAATGTACAGGTGAATTAGAAACAATCCTTTCCAAAGTTTGATTCGTTGTTGACGATGAAGGTGTTGGAATATGATCGGTTGTTAAACTTGCCGGCTCAGCTAAAATATTGTGTGTTGTAGTGGTGTTTGTTGGCCAATAGTTGTAATCAAATGCTTCTAATTTCGACGCTGTTGTGTAGTCAGAATAGGGCACGAAAGTGTTATAGGGTGTTTCATAAACGCGAGGATTTGATTCATGATCGATCGAGATCATTGGCGGGTAGTTCGTGTTCATCTTCTGAAAAATAAATGTCATGTGAAAAGTGGATCTATTGGAATATATGAAAATTTTCTCTCCGCTTGATTGATATTCCCGTGTTAGGAAGAAAATTCGTCGAGAGAGAACGAAGGAATTGTCTCCGTATGTTTACCTGTTTGATGATTATAGGTGTTAATAATGATGCAATAAATGTAAGTGATGATTTCACGGATAATCAAATTCTTTTTTGTTATTGTTGTTGATCGCTGCTGTTATTGTAGTAATAAAATTAGAACTTTTTGATATTGGTATAAACACATGGTACAATCATAAAAAAAATCAAGGAATTATTTTCTTCGATTGAGAGCGATGAAGATGAAGCGTAGGTATTGACGAGAAGACGGTATATGTGTGTGTGTGTGTGTGTATATACACTGCACTTTTTCTTTTTTTATGATTCAATGCCTACATGAAATAACATGATTTCTCTTGACGAGAAATTGATAAGAGAGAGAGAGAGAGAGAGAGAGAAAAGTTCGCTTTTTTATTGGTGGAGAGAGAAAGAATTTCAATCATTGGTTGATATTCACTTACACGGAAAACAATTCTTTCAGTTATATCGATGTAAAGGGTAAAACTCACCAAAGGAAAAAAAAATCGAGTCGAAACCGATTTTCAGCGCATCGTAGTATTCAGAAGACAATCTCATGCGCTGTTATTCATTTCGCAGAATTCAATAATCGTCCCTTGAAGACAAAAATTATCTATTTTCCTTTTTCAAGTGTTCTCATATTGATTAATTCCGTGTTCGATGTTCAATCACGGCGTACTCCAAAAGATAAGACTTCTTTCATGCGCTTGAATTGCATCGTCATTTCTTCTTTTGTACCTACCTTCTGTCAGATTATTCATTCTATCTCGTGCAATCAAAGGCTAATAAAAGTTATGAGAATCGTTTGATAATCTTATTAAGAAGAAATATACACGTCGTCAGATGCGATTTCGTATCAAATCGAATTCATCGTTCAATTTAAGCTTGTTGTCACTTGAGCGCAACGGAGATTTTTGACTTCTCCACCTCGATTTTCTTCACACATACTTGTGACCAATCACATGAACTTATTTAGTGTTCATACTAATTGATTCGATGACCTGTCTCAATTGGCACAAATGGCAAAAGTCAAACTGAGCATAAAATTGATACCATTCATAGACATTTCTTGTATTTAAACAACTATACACTTGTCTTTTTCTGTTCAGCTTGGGAATGACAGATACGTACGAGCAAATTTATTCTCTAGTTATGATAAACAATGAAAACAAAAACAGATATGCAAATAATAGATACTCCGAATGCCTACGAAATCAATGCATTGAAATAAAATATCAATAGCTAAGCGTGCTGACTAAACCAACAAAAAATATATGTCTAGTTATACAATAGCACCTCTTTTCTGTAAAATAAAGTGTTGTATTCTGGTTTGACAGGGGTAGGATTGAAAATAGATTGTCATGTCACATATGAAACGGAAAAAGAGAGAACAGCTAGTGGTTCATGCAATAAAAATCAGCAGCAAGCAATGAATGTGAAGCCATGCGAGCTAACAAATCGGATTGCTAGTTTCACTTGTCAGTATTATTCTTAAACAAATTACGAAAAAATGTTTTAGCTTGTGACTTGGAATTTTCAAACTGTAAGAGAAGTTCGTCGATTGTGTCTGTAGAGATAGAGACAAAAGAAAAGAAATATATGATAACCAGTTGTTTTAACGTAGAACAAGTTTCGAAAGAGGATTGCTTAATGAACGTAGTAGAGATTCTGACATTTGGGTAGACGATGGTCGAGTCGTACCTGTTTGAGATGACGATGATGATGATGCTGGAACATGAGGTAGAGGATGATAGACGCATGCTAAATGTTCCAGTTGTTCATCGGTAAGCACATGAAGTGAACTTGTCTTATCATCTTCATCATCAGTCATTTGCGATGAATAACCGTCACTGGATTTTCTTTGGTGAGTATTAGAAGTCGTTTCGTTTGGGTGTTTATCTGATTTCACGACAAGTACTGGGGGCGGTGGTTGTTGGGGCTTTGCATTGAGAAGGAATTGACTATTGAAGTTTGTTGGCGTTGTTTCATCACCTTCGGGTGACGAGCGTCCGCTTGTGTTAGCGAATATACCAGCAGGTAAAGCTTCAGTTCGAAGTAAACACGAGCGAAGTAGTTGTTCCGGACGATTTAATCGTCTTAAAGTAGGTATTTTCGGCGATGGTGGTGGTGAAGGAGTTCGTTTCACTGGGGATGGCGGTAATCGTTCCTTAACGAGTGGTTCAATGAGCATTTGATTTAAAATCTTTGTCAAATGTCTTACGAATTCAGTATATGTAAGCTGCTCTTCACCGACACCTGCTGTTCGTTCACCTAACTCTCGCCGTAGTTTACCCTGACTTCGTTGTGCATGAATTTCATTACTGATCTTTTCCAGATTACGCAACGATTCTTGATATTGAGCTTTCGCTTCGTTCACACAGTTTTCCAGGCCGAAAACTTTACGTTTCTGAAACTGATCAAACAACGAATGAATTAACAAGCGAAGAAAAGTTGAATACACTTACGTCTAATTCTTTGTGGTACTCCGCTTTTTTCTCGTAATAAAGTCTACAGAACAAAACACAGTATCCTCTGGTAAAAATTCTCACTGAGAAGACTTTTACTGTGATTTATTAATCGCACGTCGATGATCTTTCTGCAATTTTTCTACTAGTTTCTCAATTTCTGCATACGCTTGATCGGCGTGTTGTTGATCTAAATCCGCTTGGTATTTTTCTCGTTCGGCATCGGCAGCCTATTGTGTAAACATAGTGTTAAGGTTTCTAAGAAATCGTCTTTAGATATACTTTAGCAATTGCTTGGCCATAGGTTTCGTTCCACGTTGTAGCATTCTGATTAGACTTTTCCGCTTCGTCAATATAATCAGCCTGAAAGATCGTCAATGACTTAAGCAGGAGATGAAAGTAGATGGAATATTTACTGAAACAACTGCTAATTCTTTTGCTGCAACATGGAGAGCTTGTGCACGTTCGAAACGATGTTTCGCTTTGGTCAGTGCATCGCGTGCATCTCGAAGTTTAATTCGCGCATCGTAGTAACTTCGTGCTTTGCTCACCGCTGATCCGATATTTTTCTCTAATTGAGATAGCTCTTCTTCTCCTGCATCGCAAAACTCTTTGAGAGTTTGTCGAGCGTCCTAGAAGGTGAAATAAACATGAAACTGATGCGTAGATTTCGACATTGATAAGCATACATCAAGTTGTAGCTCTAAATGATTGATTGCTTCATTGGCGTGATTTAAACGTTCTAATTCAATCTAAAGAATCATTGGAAATAAATGAAACTAACGTGTACAATGACGAGAAGCAGACCTGCACTCGAGGATCAAGTGTTTCATCATCTTCTGACGTTAAGCTCGACTCATTCGTAGGTTCGATTTCAGTATCTGCCAAATTAGCCATACATAATCTGAAAGACCAAAGAAATGATTATTCACGATTGAATCATTTGAATAAGATGTGTCATTTGTGTTTCGAAATTATCTGAATCATTATTTGAAAAAATGAAAGACCAGCGAACATTTTCGTCGAGTTGACATTCGGATTCCGAAGCGTCAACGTTAGGCGTGAATACCCATCCGCGATTTTGTCGTGTTTCGATCGACGCTTCAACACGAACAAGTAATAGTTGTTCCGGAAAATATTTTCGAAAAAAGTCGATATCAGTATATCGTCGAATATCACAGACAATCCAAATAGGGTTTGTTGAACATTGCTCATCCTTTTGTTCGATAGCTAAACGACAAAATATTGAAGGATCAGCATGACGTTTGTCTTCGCCCCATCTAAAGTAAAACAAGCAGCTGAATGAAAGGAAAAATGAGAAATTTGAATTTACTTAATCATATCCTTTCGATAGTTTTCTTTATAAGACGATGAGCTCAATAATTCTTTACCATCTATTTGATGTAATCGTGCAAATTCGAGTTTTAATGGCTCACTTAAATGTAATAAAATAGCCTGTAGTTTGTCAGCTAACTTTTCTCCGATATAATCCTTTCCACATTTGCGTTTTCCAGAAAGAAGAATAACCTTCTTCAAATGCGAGTATTTCCCACTATCGAACGATGTACACATGACAATAACCGATCTAAAAACAATCCTTTTCCTTTAAATAAACATACGTCTCACGTGCTCAAAATCTTGCTCTATTGCCTTGATGAATAATTCAACTGTTTAGAACTTTAGGCACTCTATCAACCTTTGCGACGAAGTCAATTCAGGCTCTCTACGATCTTTTCGACAAATATCAATTATATATTACATACACACATGCCATTCAGATAATTGCTGATCACTAGATGGTTGAGAAATTGACTAAACAATGACTGCACGACATAGATGTCGCTACTATTTGCCAGCATTTGATCTCTCGACTAATCCGATGAAGGAATTTTAAATCCAATCGTTATCTTCACATATCGACACCGATTGTGTAAGCGGGTTATACCAGTACTCTTATCGAGAAATGTTTTCTTGCTTGAATCAACAAGCACATGTTACTTTTTTTACATACACAAAAAAAGAGCTATATACAAAGATGTAGATAAAAACGGATAATCTCTAATAATAAATAAATGAATTTGAGGACAAACATGTGCAGATTTCTATACAGGAATGATTAACTGTATAAACCTGATGCGAATGTTTGCTTTGAGCGGAAAACACATTCGGCTAAAAGAATTGAACTATGCTTATGTGTTGAAAATCAGCTGTCCTAGGAATCGTTCAAAGATGAGTGGGAGAGGTAGCGACGAGCTTGGTCGGTCACACAGCGTTGGTCCCGTGTTTGGCCAAGCAAGATTTCCGTATATGTTGGATTGTACTGAAAAGAGAGAGAGAGAGAAAATGAAAAGATTGTAAGGACGAGAAATGGTGACTTACACCGAATTTTTCTTGTGCAATTTTGGGCAAATCGAATTTATTGAAAGATAGAGACGAAGGATTTTCATGCATGAGTGCATCCGTAAACGGAAGATATTCACTAGAACGAAACAGATAGATATGAAATGATCGAAGAATGTTAAATTACTTGAAACAGTCTCGTTTTGGACTTGGCGTCAGACAAATCAAATGCGGCTAAATACAAGAACAAATTGGTATGGCATATCAAGTGTTCGTTTTGTTCATACGCGTTCGGGCGTGTTGAGTACATTGTACCTCGACGGAGAAGATCCGCTCGAGACATGTGTCGGTGAAACAATGACATTTTCATTGTATTTAATAAGATAAGTATCATCAGTTGTCAGATAATTCGTATCTGTAGACAGTGATGAGCAGGTAAATACAGGTAATGATGACGATCTCGAAGATGAATGTAATGGATAGTAATCAACCGATGATTGCGAATGGAATAGGAGTTGATGATGAAAATCGTCCGATTGTGAATTTTGACTAGATGAAGATGTGTAATTGGCAGACGAGGAAAGCATAGGTAGTTGTTTGATGGGCGAGGAAGGCGTATAGTAGAATAAATGATCGAGATCGTCTATTGATTGGTTTGGTAGATAATTGGTCATGACTTGGCAAGAAGGTAATGACTGAATTAGTTTGAATTGAATATCTCAGTATGCAAAATATCAGTATGAAAACGTACCTCCAATTGATCAGGGTAGATTGTTGATGTCGAATGCATTAACGGAATCTCGAACTCATGATGATGATCAGTGCTACTGTTCACAATTGGCGAGTGATTTTCTGTTTTAATCGTCGCTAATGGTGGTAGGATATTCTCTATGGTAGCTGGTTTGCTAGTCGTCGAATGGATTTGTGAAGATCGATTCGTGATTGTACCTAGTGGTACACGAGCTGGTTGATTCGTTGTCACAGAAGTAACAGAGTCTAGTTTAGGCCATGGAAAATCCGACGGAATTCTAATCGAAAAAGAGAAAAGTTTTGCTTGATGGTAAGTTGAAATTTTTACAATGCGGTCCAGTCCAATCCTTGCTTTTTCAGATTTTCAACTTCAGAATAAAACTTTTTCTTCATCGAAGAATTCCAATGATTCTTAATCGAATTGTCTGATCGTCCATTGAAATGTTTAGCTATTTCAGCCCATTTATTCCCGAGATGCTGATGTAGAATAAACAATCGCAGATTCTCTTCATTCGTCCAAGGATTTTTATTAATCAACGGATTGAGATGATTGTGCCACCTGAAAGCAAACACAAGAAACATCGTTAGCAAAATAGGAACTTCATTCACATGGCTCCAAACCTTTCGCGGCATTGTTTTCCAACTCGACCTTTCAATTCTTTCGCAATTAAACTCCAATGTCTTGCGCCATAGTCGCGAACAAGTTCGATCACCTTTTTATCTTCTTCATCCGTCCACGGCCCTTTTGTTATCGATGGGTCGAGAAATCTTTCCCATCGATGCTGACATTGAGCATCCGTACGGCCATTGCCTACATAGTTTGAAATACTCGACCAATCGTTATATCCATCATGAGAATTGATAAATTCTCGTAGGCGATCATCCTGAGAAATGAAAGGTTAACACTAGGAAAACACCGAAAATTTCGTGTGAATTTTACTTCTTCTTTAGTCCATTTCTTGTAAGATTTCTTTCTTGATGATGAAATTTTTCGAATAATTGGCAAATTTTCATTACAATCGAGTTCATCTTCAGTAAAACTATTCCGACTGCAGCTTTCCCTGAAAAAAAAACCATTTTGACCTCCGGAAAATCCACAATTTCAATTAAATTTCTTACCGTTTCGTGATCATCCCTAATCAAATATCCGAATGGTAGTCAATTTGTTCGTTGGCGAACGAGAACAATGAACATGCGCTTGTCCGGTCGCTCGCGTTTTTTCTTTTTCTTTCCTCGCCTGCTATGTTCGTACGGAGAAAATTCGATAGGAACGACACACGCACACACTCGTGAACATTCGGAGAAGAGGAAAAAGAAATCAGATAGAATACACAACGTTAAACAATCGAATATTGAAGAGAAGAACAGACGTGCTAAATATAAGTGCGAAGAAAAGAGGAAACTTGACGTTCCTGCTGAGCGAAAAGAACGACAGGTTACTCTTGCGAAAAGCGAAACATCTGTTGTGTAAATAATTGAATTCATTTATTGAACTAAATATGTAAATCCGTATAATCGTCTCAGAAAGAAAAATATTCATGTTGTGCAGGTGAATTTGTCAGATTTGTTGACGACTGTTGTTAACTGGATGAAAATAGATGATTAAAGTGTTCTAGTAAATATTTGTACACTCTTCGTAATTAAGCATTTCTATCGATTCGATTTGAAACAAGCTTTGGATTTGTCGAATCATTTTTTTGTTATAAGTTAACAATAGTGATTAGAAAGACACGAAAGGAGGTGAACAAATGGAACAATTCGTCTAGAGTGTGTCGGTTCATTTTAGTCTTTGTCAGTGAATTGTTCAAGTTATTTTTCAGTAAGATAGGAGTGATTATACGCTTGTACATAGAATGTATTCTTTGGAAGAAACACGAATATATTGATTTTTTTAATCTATCGACCATCATTACCACTGAGCATAACTTTTCGCTCTTATTTCCGTTCAGACCATTGATTTATTCCTCATAAATATCACTTGAAGCTATTAAACATGGATTTGTTTCTTCATAAAGTCGACATAAAGATCGAACGGAATGGAAAGTAAATTCTAAGAGTCAGGCGAGTATTCAAAATAATGATTTTCAATGGTGGCATATGAAACATTGTAGATCTTTTCGAAACACCTCATTTAATGCAAGAAGTCAGCATGTTAGCTGTACGTTAACAAAATCCATGTGTTATTCAACTTCATCTAAATACATTGTAGATCAAAATGAACCCGAGAGACTGTATCCTGATCTTTGAGATGCATTACTAGAAAAAAACTACACAACACATCAGAATGAGTTAACTTGTCGTTCGTTCTGAAGTATGTTTGCTTTCTCCAACCAATAGTTTCTTTTCTGTCGCTGTAAGTTATTCGAAATTAAATGTGCTTGTAGCGCCCATGAAAAGAACCTTACGTTTGCTTTATTTTTCCACTTATGTTACTTTATTTGTCTGTACGCACAGGAGAAAAAAAAAGAAATATACTGAGTGTCTACACCTAAAAAACAACATGGAATCTCCTTATTCGCCACCCATTGTGTGTTTAACAGATGACGACGAAGATAACGAACTTGAAACGCATGTCTCAACGTTCAATTCAGAGCCATTTATATACGAACACAATCATTTGCATCGAAAACGGAAACTATCCGACTCAAATGCTCGTGTTAATTCATCAATAGTAAATTGGTCAAAGCGACCAAGATATGATCCATATCATCAAATAAATCTTCCATACAATGCACCAAAGTACGAATCCGCCACAGGAACACTTCATTCCAATGATTATTTATATTCTGGGCCCGAATCTAATTCATTTTCGGCATTCGATTGGTCCAGTGAAACACAACCAACAGTTTCGAGAGCCTATTCAAATTTCATTCATACACCATCACGACCGTCGTATGGATCGCCGCCACCAATCACTCCGATGCACGTGACAAAACACATTTTAGATCATTCTGATTCAACTTCAATAATTCCAGTGATTCATCAGCAGGATGCATACGTTCATCCGTTTTCAAGAAAATTTAAAAACACACTTCTGTCGTCTCGATCGCCACCACCATTACCATTACCATTGCCTACGTCAACAGTTATTCGACCTACTGCTCAACGTATTCGACCAGGAAAAACTATTTTGACGTCTTATTTACATCACGTGAGTTCATATTCCTCATTTGTTTTCTTATACAGAAAATACACAGCAAAAACTGGGAGAATCTAACCATATGATCCTTGAATAGCTTGATTTCGAATCAGTCATGCAAATCAACCTTTACGTTTGTACAATAAGGAATAGACATTCGTCACGTGCTACGTTGTTTTTCTCGTTCGTTAAACAGAACACCCTGTACGGAACAGAAATCAACCTAAACAAGCTCGTTTACCTGTCTGATGTACAACATACTTAATACATGATAGTTGAAAAATGACTCACCGTCACAATCGTAAAGACGCTCAATTCTTTATCACGAAATAATTCGTGTATGACATCATCAAAGGGTAAATACATTTGTATGATGACGTCACCACTGAAAAGAAGATCATTATTTCTATTTGCCATGTTAATGAGCGGAAAAGACAGGCGATGAGAAATTGTATATCTTTCACCTGTATTTATTTAACAGCGACGATATTATTCTTATCATATCGAATATATAAGTAGATCAAGAGATTAAGGAAAACACGTACTGTCACTGCGAGAATGTAATGGATAGAATATGGGAACTATTCGAATCTGTTTTGATCGCTTTTCGAGCCACTTGAAGTGACTGCACTTGATAATGTACCCGGAGATGTTTATAAAGAAAGATCAAAGTTTTGCAAGGGAAAAATAGTTTAACCTATGAAAAAATACTTTCAATTAGCGATCACCATCACCACAACCACCACCACCATCACTTCCATTGTCACGCCGTCATCAAGCCGAATTCGTGTTTCAGCCACACAGTCATCCACCATCGCCTTCTGCTTCCCTCGTAACTCCTACGACTGCACACGAAATTCGTCGACAACCACTCAATGGTTCCGGCCTTTTATCAGCATTCTATGATTCCGAATGTTACCGATGTAATATGTGTAAATTCAAAAGTATCTCAAGGTCAGTTCGTCAACAGTTTATTGACTTCAATATTAGTTTCGTCTATTTCCCTGCGTTTAGTTCAATAATTCTTCAACATATCTTTACGCACATGTTTTTTTGTTCGCATTGCTCATTCTACACGCATTCGCATCATAATCTATATCAACATGTTTACGAGAAACATCAAATTAGCTTGTATCACGATAAAGCCGATCCCAATGATATTGATCTGCTCTACATTGTTCAATGTTCGGATGGGAAATTTGCATTGTGTATGGATACATCTGCGTCGGAAGTACCTTTGCCATCACCATTGCCGCCAGCGTCACAAGTGCCTAAATCCAGCGAACCAGCCCCATCAAAATCCAAAGTTCATCCGTTTAAACGACGCGCTCCACGGAAGGAACCCGTCAGAAAAAAGAACAAAAATGATGAGATCGTCGTCTTATCCGAAAATGTCAAGACGAACTCAGAACCGCGTGTATCAACAGCACGAACGCCAGAAACAACAAGCGCTGTGACCAAAGTTGTACCACGCAAAAAGAAACCAACACCAACTTATGTTCTTATGAAACATCGACGTTGTTACTCGATTCGCTATCCACCGTGTCTTCATCCATTGACGTTAGAATACAATATCTGTCGAGAACATACTATCCGGCAAATGTGTCATACACAAGGACCAGTCAATTGGAAAAGATTTCATTCGAAATCAACTCCATTAAGCATAATCGAGGTAGTAGCTAGTTGTTTAAAAGCAACTGTTAACGCTATTATTGTTACCGAAGAAAATGAGTAAGTGAAATCTTCGACTAAATCATAAACTTAGCAAACTTTTCTAGGGAATCACGTAATCTTATCTGTGCATTGCCTCATACATTGATCAGTTCAATAATTCCAGTTGATAACTTCAATGTGATAATCAATTCATTGAAAATCACGAATAAACACGACTTGTATACAAAGCAAAATGATAGATACAAAGCTGAATATAATATACGAATGGGGAATCGACATCATTTTATTCTATCGTCTGCTAGAGTAACAAAAACTGATCAATCGATATTTGCGTCGCTACATTCATCCATTACAAGCGATGATTCGCCTTACACACGAACAAACTTGGATAATTTCATAATGCTAAATGATAATACCGATCGATTCTTAGCAACAAGTCGACCATTGTCGTCGAAATCAACGAGGAAAACTGACAATGGCCCGCAACAATCGACAAACAGTGAGTTGCGAGAAAATATGCGTTCACTTTCGTTTATTTCCTTGTCTGAATTTAGATCCGAGACCGAACATGCCAGCTATGAGCAATCCACTTCAACAGATGAACTTCGCATCGAAAATTTCCCAAGTTGATCGAAATAATAATTTAATTACATCTTCCGCAGTTGATGTGATATGCATTGATTAGGACACTGCCTTTCTGTGATATGCTTTCTTTATACTTTCACGATTTATGGTTTTTCTAATTTGTAAACTGTCTTTTTCTTCTTCTCCTTCTTCTAAAGCATTTTCAAACTTGAATTCTATTTTTTATTTGAATATAAACAAGTCTTTTTTTTTTAAATTTGCACTTCGACTAAAATATTACATAAGGAAAAAGTCTTCTGTTTGTTTTTTTTTCTAGTTCAATGGCTGAAAGAGGTTTAACGAGTGACATTAAAACAGATGAGAATGTTGAGTTTTCGGATTTGGCTATTTCGGAACTTACGCAACAGTCACTGCAGAAGGCAGGTTTCGTCAAACCATCGCCCATTCAACTACAAACTCTGCCATTAGCTTTACTCGGCATTGATCTTCTCATTCAAGCAAAATCGGGTACCGGCAAGACGTTGGTGTTCAGTATAACTGCGTTAGAATTCGTTCAAACTATCGACGAAGATCCGTCAATGATCACGACGAAAGTGATCATGTTGGCGCCAACGCGCGAAATCGCACAGCAGATTGTTCAAGTAATCAAAACGATCAAACAACCGGAATGTTTTGTACATACATTTATTGGTGGAACGGCTTTGAAAGACGATCAAAATCATCTGAAAAAGTGTCATATTGCTGTCGGCACACCAGGCAGAATTGAAGAGCTGCTCCGGTTGAAATATCTTCGAGCAGATACGATTCGATTGCTTGTTTTAGATGAAGCCGATGTTTTATTATGCAAAGAATTTCAAGTAAGATTTGAAGAAGCGTTTCACATGCGAACAAGTTTATTTTGGTTCATTGAAAGACGTTAAGTGCATCGGTTTGAAAGAAAAATAACTTGTTTGCTTATATTCACTGTTTATTCCCCTGAAGAAATGTCTAAAATAACATACTTTTCGTTGGCCTTGACCGAAAATCATCTGCGGTGACTCATTCAGAAAATACATTGAAATCGAACGATCAAAGATTAAGTTTCGAAATATGTCAAGTGTATCATTCTCTATTTAGGACCAGATTAATTCAATATTCTCTTACATGCCATCGAATAAGCAAGTTCTACTAGCATCAGCAACTTATCCCGAGCACATTGTGCGTTTCTCTGAACGATATATGCGTGACATGACTTGTATACGTCTAGTCGATTCCGAATCGCCCAGTTTAGTTGGAATTCAACAATTCTTTATCGTCATTCCATATCATCCACTCGAATCGCATCTGTTCGAGCAGAAAGTTTTACTATTGTTGCGTTTATTACCTCAATTAAAGTTTCGTCAATGCGTTATTTTCTCCAATCTTCGCATGCGTTCATCGGCTGTTTGTGAACGCATAAAAGCTTTAGGTTACGAAACCACATTTACATCGAGTTCATTGGCACAAAACCGTCGAACGAAAGCGATGCGCGATATGTACAAACATAAATGTCAAATATTGGTCACGACGGACTTAACATCGCGTGGCATTGACTTAGATTATGTTGATTTTGTCATCTCAATGGATTTGCCTAATGATCATGAAACGTATTTACATCGAATCGGTCGTGCTGGTCGTTTCGGAGCTTTCGGTTGTGCCCTAACGATCGTCTCACATGGCGACGAACGAAAACAATTGGAATCAATTGAAAACGAGTATAAATTAAATCTAACTGAAATCGACGAAGGCAATCGATTTCAGTTGTTAAGCGATTCACTTGAACGAGTAACTATAAACACGCAAACAGCCTAGTTTTGATAAAAGAAAACGTTATAGAAGAAAAAAAGCTAACCATGATCTATTCTTTCAGATGAAAGTGTTTCTCTTGCGTTCTTTGAATAGAGCAGCATGGTGTTATGCTTATATCGGACTACTTTACGCACTTTATTTTGTTTATTTCATCGTCGTGCCAGCTTATCGTCAACGTCAACAACTATCTGACGTGAACTATCTGGTATTTAATGTAATTTTCTTATACTTTTTCTGTCAGGGTTACTTGAACTTAATTCGAACAACACTCGCTCCACTTTCATATTCACATGAAGCGAAATTGACCGATCAGTACTGTCAAATTTGCTCGAATTACCGTCCAGAACGATCGCATCACTGTCGTTTGTGTAAACACTGTATACCAATACAAGATCATCATTGTGTTTTTGTCGGTGCTTGTATTGGTAAACATAATCAACGTTACTTTCTCCTTATGCTTTTTTATTTATTATGTGCGCATTTCATTGGATATGCATTTGTGTGTGATTATCTGTGGCGAGAGATGGGAGGCTTTCATGTTTTGACAATTTTCAGGGTTCTCTTTTTTAATATTGGCTATTTGCTTGGTTTTGTGAAGACAAAATGGCAAGCGTTTATCGGTTTTCATCATTATCTTGTATATTTCGACATACTCTTTATCGGAAAGTTATTTTACGATATGTTAAGACGCTCATTCAACGGACAAACACGGTTCGAAGAGAAGAGGAACATCTTGCGACAGAAACAAACGTTTTCTCAGATATTTGGTTCGAATAAATTTCAATTGATTTTTCCGTTCGGCTATTCGAAATGAATTCAGAAGTGATTTATGTTTTAGAATTTTGAATCATGCCAGCAACCAACGGTCATAAACCCTTAGCCAAACAAGATTCAAAATCAACAGCGATTGTCGAAGTGAACAGTCTCAGCGAGGATAACCAACACGTCAATCCGGCTGATCATGATGGTAACGGAACGCCTTTGACATGTTTTCATTGTTTTTCTCCTCTCGAATGATTTAGGTGTGACATCAGACTATTCGATTAATGTCGAGAGCAAAAATACGACGTATTCAAATGAGTATATCGAAAGCAAGTATACCTACGAAATGAATGATTGCCAAGTCGATCAGAACACGAAACGTGTGAAGATTATTCCACGGAAGTATCACTACACATTCCGTACTAAACGACAAGTCCAACGTACAGGAGTTATGCTTGTTGGTTGGGGCGGAAATAATGGCTCGACATTCACAGGTGCAATTATTGCCAATCGAGGAAATATAGCATGGATGCGTAAAGGTAAAAAATAAACTTTTCGGTAAAGTTACAATGTAATGGCAAGCACGACTTTTCTTACAGAAGGTGAGCAACGTCCAAATTATTATGGTTCATTAACTCAATCGACAACTATTCGAATCGGTAGTAACGATGAAGGTAAAGAAGTTCATATCCCGTTCAATACAATTTTGCCGATGTTACATCCGAACGATCTGGTCATCGGTGGATGGGATATCAATGAATCCAACTTGTATGAAGCAATGAGACGAGCATGCGTTTTCGATTATGAATTACAAGAAAAGTTGAAGTCTGCTATGAGTCAATTGAACCCATTGCCGTCAATTTATTACCCGGATTTTATTGCTGCTAATCAAGAAGATCGAGCGAATAATTTAATTCCGAAAGGAAGCAAACAGCAGGATCTGGAACATATTCGAAATGATATTCGAGAATTCAAGAAAGCTCATAATCTAGAGCAAATCATCGTTTTATGGACAGCAAATACTGAACGATATGTGGATGGTAAGACGTACAAACGAATCGTTCGATATTCTTTCATCATTGTGTTTCAGTTCGCGCCGGCTTGAATCAAACAAGTGAAGAAATTCTTCAGTCAATCGCTGCTAATCAAGATGAAATAAGTCCATCGAATATCTTCGCTTGTGCTGCGATTTTAGAAGGTTGTCCGTATATAAATGGTAGTCCACAGAATACTTTAGTACCAGGTATCATGGACTTGGCTAAGAAACATAATGTGTTCATTGGGGGCGATGATTTCAAAAGCGGACAGACGAAAATGAAATCTGTTCTTGCTGATTTTCTCGTCTCGGCTGGCTTGAAACTTCAATCCATCGTTTCCTATAATCATTTAGGAAATAATGATGGTAAAAACCTAAGTGCACCGCAACAATTTCGTTCAAAAGAAATCAGTAAGTCCAATGTGGTGGATGATATGGTTGGCGCAAATCATTTACTCTACAACAAGAAAACCAACGAGCATCCAGACCATGTTGTTGTCATCAAATATGTTCCGTTTGTCAAAGGTAAACAAATCACTTGTTCGAAATTAGTGCATATCTGATCGATTTAGACTCGAAACGTGCAATGGATGAATATATCTCGTCGATATTCATGAATGGTCTTAGTACAATCGCAATTCATAATACGTGTGAAGATTCGCTGTTAGCATCACCATTAATCATTGATCTAGTCATTTTAACTGAATTAATGACGCGTATTACATATAAAACAAATAACCAAGATGAATATCAATCATTCGAATCTGTTCTGTCGATTTTATCATATCTTTTAAAGGCACCTTTGGTTCCACCGGGTACACCGGTGATCAATGCACTGTTCAAACAACATCGGTGCATAACTAATATTCTTTCAGCATGCGCTGGCATTGCAATGGACACCGATATGCTCTTGGAATACAAGACAACCTTACCTCAACCGAAACAAAATCAGAATTGATACCGAATTGCAATTTATCTAATCAATATTTATCATATATTTATCTAGTCATAACTCGTTTTAGTTTGATATTTTACTCTTTTCGTGCTTGTCGTGATTTTGTTGTGTATTTCAACCGAATAATCTCACCGCTGCTTGTCTCAATTCAATATCAAATGCTTAAAATATATTGTAATCTCATTTTAGATTTAGTTCTTCTCGCTTCGAGAATGTCGACATATCCTGCTTCTCCAGCTCGACAAACAGTGCATTCCGCATTGTACAAGATGCCTTCACCAACTGTTCGTTCAGATGAAACATGGAAAGATCGTTATCGACTTCACTGCAAACAACAATTCAAACGGGCACGTGATAAGGTGGTCAATAAAATGCGGCAACTTTCTGTAAGACAAATTTCTCTCTAGATAACTCACGCTGTTCATTCTTCTTAGTTCGATGACAATCAACCAACGCTATCAGCTCGTGACATCGTCGAATCGGAATGGATTAAAATGTTCGGCTCATTGCCACCGACCGCCTCGATGGATATGGATGGGAATCAGTTGCCAGCATCGGCTGAAGAAGTGGAATTCGAGGCCAATTGGGCTCTGATGAATGAAGTTCTTCAAGAGCTTGAATTAGAGCAATTACAAGGTATACCAGATGAACAACCAGAATATATCCCTTCAATCGATGAATTCAATCAAACTCAATGTCCGATTTGCTCGCACGATTCACTCTTTCAATGTTCTCCTCAGCATCCAATCACTTGTCGGCAATGTTCATTTCAATATCAAGTCAAAGCTGGCACGTTAGATGAAATTCACGCCTATCATCGAAAAACCATGGCAAATTGTAACGAAACAAAACTTCACTCGACATTGTGGCATAATGAAGATGGCATGATGCCGTCGTTACTCATCGTTTGTACAAAATGTGATTTCAATTTTTGCCTCTAAATTCTTTTCACTCTCCATGTCAGATATTCACTAGTAATATATCCTATTTATTTTATGAACAGACTTATGATTATTCTCAGGAAATAAAATTTGAATCTTAGATAAAGAATCATTGTTTGTTTAACAAACAAGAAAGTCATGCACAAACAGAAAACAAAACTAATCAAAACTGAACACAAGACAAAGTTTTTTCTTCCGATTTCAAAGACTCAGTATTCGAGTAAGACATGTATCAATACATTCTTGTTTCCGAAGAAATTTATTATCGTTGCCTTTACAACCTGAATAATCAAATTGTGAACACTGCTTCTTCTTGTGATCGTAGTACCACATAGGCAAACGGCCTAAACATTCACCTCGATCAGGCGCTGGAGCACAAGCTAAGAAGAAAATGCGTTGCGATAACTTGTTAAACAAAAGGAAAGAAAACATACTGATACATTCCAGATTGCATTCGTGTAAGGTTTGAAAATTGTTTTCATTTCCGCCCAAGCCACGATAGACAAATAAATGGCATGTATCTTGATCAGGATGATAATACCAACGATTATAATAGCGAATATGAACATCATGATAACCTGAATCGCGAGGCTGATAGCAACGTTTTGGACGATCTGAAAACGAAAAGTTAATCATTCATCCATCGGGATTTTCTTCTGATCATTTCGCAAAGTCTTACCATGCTCGGTACCATTTTCTGCTTGGCAGTAAGGTCGTCCTTCACTTGTGACAATACATGTATCATTGCCAAAACATTGATAATTCTATTGAAAAGCAATAATTAATCTAAACACGAATATCTAGTGTGCTTTTTGTCTTACTCTACAAGGTGGATCACATTCACATGTGTCGTTGATGAATTGAAAACCATAAGGACATTCTTTCGTACATTGACAAGTGAGATCACATATGGGTTTTGCTTCTGTCACTGGCAAGAACTCATCTGTGTTATTTGAATATTCATCTTCCTCGATAATACTAGTCGATGTGACATCCGAAAATACAATAGTTGTGGTCTCGATTTCATATTCGTTAGCAGAAGTGACATTCTGAGTTGTATTCAGAAAGGTGGTAGTCTCGGTTATATTGTCTTGTGAGATAGTCGTCGTATAATATGAAGCAGTAGTTGTCTCTGTTTCATTCAATGTTTCATTCTCATAATCTGTTGTTGGTATCGGAGGAAATTTGGTAGTAAAATCCAATAGTATAATAGCTGTGTCTAATTCGGACGTAGGTAACGGAGTTGTTAGATTTGTTGGTAGTACGGTTAGAGGAGCAGATTCTACTTCTTGTGTAATTTGATTTATCGATGCGACGATTGTTGTTTCTGACTCTAGTGACTTGCTGGTCAGTTCTTGAGTAATTGCACTACTGGATGTGTCAGTAGTGGCTTCAGTTGTCTCATTCGACTGTGTTTGATCGATTTTATTGGCAATTGATGAGTTAGTGTCACCTAAAGTGGTGGTTTCATTTGATACTGTGGTTAAAACTGTAGAGTTATCGGCGTCATCATTCGCTGCAATAGTCGACGACTCTTCTGTCTGATTGTTTTCAACTATATCTTGCCGCAATAGCGGGTATCTCGTTCCCTCAGATGTTATTTGGGTGCTTGTTGAGTTATATAAACTAATTTCCTCAGAAGGATCAGTCGTAGCTGAATTTGTTGTTTCTTCTTTTTCCGATGTCAATGCACTACTAGTTGATTGTTCTATAATTGTTTCATCAATCAGAATTTCATCGTTGGACCATCGTCTTCGTCGTTCATTCGATGATAAAATAGGTCGTCGACGTGATAAAACCGACTCTGCTGTGGTCAAATCATTATCGACTATCAATAAAGGATGCCGCCGATCAGGAAACCATTTCGATGCCCCTCGTAAGTACGAACGAAGACTAGCACTATTGGCGGGCTTAACAAACACAAAGAAAGAAATGAAATAAAATACAAAAGAATATTTTATATGACATACGCATATTAACAACAAACACAATGAGATTGATAATAAACAGAAATAATAAACAGACATGATATTGTTGTTTCCTTTTCTATTCGATTGATCTTTGAATGAACTCGAAGTTATTAACTATATCGAATGATTAGTTCTCGTTCTATTTCTCTTTTCTCTTGCTCTTATGCTACTAATATGTAACACGCGTCATCATTTTGTACTCCTGACGGACAGTTCGTCCTGTTATGTTGCTCTCTCTTGACTCTTCGATGTAATTTGTTGATAATCGGTCTATGATCAAGCAGAAACCTTTCCTCTCAGTGGACGTTATCATCACAGTAACGAGTTGCTTGCAAGCAGTATAATTGAGCAATATTGTTTTTATTTTCTTTGCCGTAGGCAGCAAAAGATAAAGATATAGTGGCCAGCATCCTTAGTTCAACGATCGATATGTATACAAACACATATCTATAACATAAACTGACCCTTACGTACATATATTTCATAATCGTTTCAAGTAAAACATTTGTATTCTTTCTTTTAACTGTTCTGTTCGTGTAAACATTGAACAACACTGTGTATATGCAATTGATTAATTGTCCATGTCAGCATTATTTAAATGATAACCGATGGTAAACAGATCCAATCGGACGCTTCTCGTCGAAATCAATGTGAAAATCAATTTTCAAGGTCAACACATCGTTCTTACACTTTGTTGTTTTATTGTCATTCATGAACAAACAACAGAAGATCAATTACATCATGATATATGCAGCGATAATTGTCCTTTGTCTATTGTGCAATACACATTCTATTCGTTATAAACAATAACAACAGAAGAAAAGGGAATAGTCAATCACGGGCATCGATTATTCCTATTAGATCTACGAGTCAAAGGAGCGAAAAAATGCGTGTTCATCAAAATTCTTTTGTGATATTACAGAAAAGAAAAGAATGAATGAGAAAACATTTGCAATATGGAAATGACCGGATTATTTCAAACAAAACTAAAACTTTCAATTACATATGATGATCCTTCACTACTCATTTTACATTTAATCGTCACTGTAGATTAGAAATGATGATCTTTAGTAAGACATGCGCTTTGATGTGCGCATATATACCTGACAAAACAACGTCTATGATCGAGTCCAATTTGATTTGAATGAGATGATCAGAATGAATTATTAGTATTTCACACCTGTCACATAAAATCAAAAAGATGGATCGATGTATATGTGAGTGAGAGTGAGGATAATATTAAAGCGATCTAATAGTGTGTATGGAAGTTCGATGAACTTCGATTTCGTTTGTTCGTTCGTTCATTCTTCTCCTTTCTTTTCGTTTACCTTCAGTCATCATGAATATCAATGCGCGGTGATAGCAAGTAGAGAGAAAGAACAAAATAAACCAATTTCAATCGTCGCTCATTCGCATCGAACGCTCAAAGCGAATGCTCATGATCAATTCTGTTGTCTCTACTTTCACTTTGCTTTCAGATGTGGATCAACACGTTGATATTACTGTTGTTCATCACACAGATTTCCGAACGTAGGTCTATTTAGACACACAGAGAAAGCGATTTAAATTCTTTTCTGTTCCATTAGAAGTACAAAGTGAATGTCTAGGGGGTGTCTGGACTATTCAAGACACAGCTGTTGGCTCGTTTACTGTTTCATGGAGATATAATACGACATTGAACATTCTTCAGTTTATAATTCAAGGTATGACCATTTCAGATCGTTGATGATAGTATTGAAGTACTTGCTAACTAATTATTAGGTCAAGTTAATTCGAATGTAAATCTCACATCTACTTATATTGCTTTGAGCTGGTCGGAGACTATATCAACAACGAATGCAGATATGGTATTGATCTTTCCCGACATGCAAATCGTTCGAGATGGGTAAGACGAGTTTAATACGAATCAATCTTTTCAGTTGATTTTCCCTCTGTCAGATATGTTCGTCGACAGGTTGTACCATCAATTGATCTTCAACAAGATCTGTGTATGACTCAAACCAATCTTATCGATGAAGATATTTATGTTACTTTCGAACGGTCCGTATCAACAGAAGATATTGATGATATCAGTTTTACGACAAATATATATCTTACGTTTTCAATGGGCACTTACACAGTCAATAATGACACAAATGAGTTCGATCTAAGTTCTCACTTTTTCCAAAAGTCACACAATGTTAGTATTAATCTGTTGAATTGCATATCAAGTAAATAAACGTTTACCTTTTTCTCTCGACATAAAGCAAGTTTTCTTCTGATAATAGTTGGCTGTCTGACATTCAATTGTTCCACAACAGCATGCTCATGTTTACAAGATATTTCATCGAACATTGGACAGTGCATTTGCTTTCAACCATCGTCACCATCGTGTCGATCGAGTTCAACGAAACATTCTTCAACAATGATGGCTTCATCAGTTTCTGCCCTTATTAACGGTTTGATTGTTCTTGTCAAATAGAAGCATTTCCACTTTTTCATCTAGGTTCATGTGAAAACCAAACGGATCCTTGTTCATCGCATGGCATTTGCTTGCAAATATCGTCAACACGGTTCATCTGTCAATGTAAAGCTGGCTATACAGGTGTTCTTTGTCAAACGTCATTATTTTCTCCCAACATCAATATTTTCAACGTCTGTCAATGTCTGAATGGCGGCGTTTGTTCATCTAATGCGACCTGTTCATGTCCAGAAAACTATCGAGGAAAATACTGTCAACTAAGTCTGTTAATTTTAAATTGATCCGACAGAGAGAAAAATGTCATTTTTAGCTAATCCGTGCAATGGCTATTGTCAAAACAGTGACCGTTGTACAGTTGATTGCACAGATTCATCATGTGACACGCCCAACTGTACGTGTATAAGTGGTTTTACTGGAGACCGCTGCGAGACGAGCAACCCCGATGCGTGTCAATCAAATCCTTGCGTCAATGGACTTTGCATACCGATAGCAACGGATGATTTTCAATGTCAATGCAACAGCAGTTATATTGGTTCACGGTGTGACAAACGTAAGAATGGAAACGAAAGAGAAACACCGATTCAAATGTTTTTCTTCTCTAGTCAATACATGTTTATCCAATCCTTGCAATCAAGGAACATGCGTGCCGTCATCCAACTGTACGGAACAAACTTGTTCTTACTCATGTTCATGTCTTAATGGTACAACCGGCACATATTGTGAAACAGTCACAGATCCATGCTTAAGTATACCTTGCCAGAACAATGGCAACTGTTCAGTATTGTCGAATGGCTACCTATGTGAATGTGAACCGCCGTATAATGGTACAAATTGTGAGATAATAGCTGATGTGTGCATGTCGAATCCATGTTTGAATAATGGAACATGTATTCGAGATTTGATCGTTGACAGGGTAGCATATCTATGTGATTGTCTTGAAGGTTATGTCGGAGAACATTGTGAATCTCGAGATACATCTTGTAAAATGATATCTTGTGAGAATGGTGGTACCTGTTTGATAAACAACGAAACAAACATTTCCTATTGTCAATGTCCATCGAATACAACGGGTGACCGGTAAATTCTATACGGTTAAAATAGTTGTATATTTATGTTATTTCTCAATCTGATGTTCTTAGATGTGAAACAAAACAGACGTTATGTACAAATGCAACTTGTTCTAACAATGGCATTTGTTTCAGTAAAGTTTTATCCAATAACAATTCCAGACATTGTATATGTTCTGAAGGCTTTACTGGTCAATACTGTGAGAACTTCATATATATGAATAATTCTTGTTTACGAAAACCCTGTGGCTATGATGGTACATGTATTCAAACATCAAATGCTTCGTATTATTGTATATGTTCAAATGGCTCAACTGGACAATCATGTGAAACAAGTAAATTTTTTTTTCTATACCATATCAATCGATATTCATTCTTCTCTAGATACACTAACCTCATGTTCGGGTTCACCTTGTCGGTATTTATCTACGTGTCAACCAATAGAAGATACAAAGCCTGTCAATTACCAATGTGTTTGTCCGCCGTATTTAACTGGTGACCGTTGTCAATATACGAACAATTGTCAAAATCAACCTTGCGTAAATCATGGGACATGCATCCCACTCGGCCCGCAGAACAATTTTATGTGTCTATGTCCACCAGAGTTTGGACATTATGACTGTTCAATATGTAAGAAAAGCGAAATGGCTGGAAGAAGTAAACGATCCTTTATCTTTCCATAGATATAGGTGTGTCGTGCAACTCGCATGTTTGCTTAAATGGAGGCACATGTGATGATGATAACAGTACCAATATTCGTTGCATATGTCCAGCAGGATTTGCTGGGCCACGTTGTGAATGGGGTGAGTTGAGTGCAGTCGTTTCTGTTTGAGCTGAGAAAGGATGAATTTTATTTCATAGCTTCGGTTTGCTCGACAAATACCTGTCAAAACAATGGTACATGCCGGCAAATTGCTCCTACAATGGCTGAATGTCTATGTCAAACTGGTTTTACTGGCCCAACCTGTGCTCTACGTAATTAACTCTTATTTTCCTATAGTACATATTTCGAAACAATTGAAATCTTTAGGCGATTCTTGCACTCGGTTACCGTGCAAAAACGGTGGTGGCTGCACGACACTTATTGCTGATACAGGAACCAATTGGTCAGCATATCGATGTATATGTCCTCCGGGAATGTATGGACAAAATTGTGATACAGGTGCAATCAAAGCGAAAGAATCTATGGTAAAAAAAAGTACCTTTCCTCTTGTACCTTTTAGGAATAAGTTCTTGTTCAAATATGCGCTGTCCGAGATATCAAATTTGCAGTGAACAACCAACGGGTCCTATTTGTACCTGTCCTGAAAATAAAGTGGGCACATTTTGTCAATACGGTAACCTCCCTCGTTGTGATTGTCGCGCTACAAAATAATTCATTTTCTGTTTATTTTCTAGATAATCCATGTAAAACATCAACCATCAATTGTCGAAATAATGGTGCATGTGTGTATTCAAATACAGATCCACCTGTTAGTTCCTGTCGTTGTAGAGAAGGATTCGCCGGAACATATTGCGAAACAATCATACATAATAATCCATGTTCAAGTAATCCCTGTCAAACGCGTGGTTACTGTGCTCTGTCAACAACAAATAGAACCTATACATGCATCTGTCGAGATCATTTTATTGGTGAATATTGCGAACGGAATAATCCGTGTTTGTCATCACCATGTTTGAATCAAGCCATGTGTCAACCCCATTGGAATCAAACAGACACTTGGTTTAGTTGCCATTGTGCAGGAACGTATACCGGAAGTCGATGTGAAACATCTCTATTAAATCCATGCGGAGGATTGTGTATGAATGGGTAAAATCTTTTCCTTTATGCAATTCTGAGAACAATGTGATGGTTGAATTCTTGCAGAAGTCCATGCAGTCAAGGAATATGCGTTTGTCCGGCACAGTATACAGGAACATTTTGTGAATACGGTAAAAGTACATTTCCTTCTTGTGATTTCCTATTGATTTGTAATGTAATGTACAGATAATCCATGCTTCCAACCAATTTGTCAAAATGACGGTGTTTGTTCCGTTGTTTCGAATGCAACAAACGTTTCTTTCACGTGTACTTGCCCGAGTTTATCTACTGGTCAATACTGCGAAATTTCATTGAATATATCGGCAAGCACTGATTGCGCGTTAAGTTGTATGAATAATGGTACATGTGGTAATGGAGTATGCCTATGTACATCGAAATATATAGGACCAGTATGTCAATACGGTAAACGAATAGTTGAGAGAAATGTTCAGTGTATAAATTGACTTTTAGAGAATCCATGCGCAAACCGAAATCCATGTTTAAACGGCGGCAAATGTTTTAGTCGGTACAATCCGAATGGAACAGTGACGACACAATGTTTTTGTCCTCAAGGATATACAGGAAGCCATTGTGAAGGTAGTCAAACATCGATAACATTGTACAAAGTCAAAGATTTCCCATCTAGCTATACTTTGTTCTCCAACATCATGTAACGGTGGTGTTTGTACAGCTACACAGAATAATATCGTTTGTGCATGTCCAAAAGGCAAAGTTGGTGATCGCTGTCAAGTAATAGTTCTACTTAATATTTATTCGATTATTAATCAGAACGAGTTTTTTAGTATGCGGATGCTTGTGCAAAAAATCCATGTCTACCGAACGAACGATGTGAACAAATCGGAAGTCAATACCAATGTAAGCTTTCCTTTCTATCTATTCCTAATTGAAAATCACTCTCTTGCTTTTTGTAACAGGTATATCCTGTTACGACAAGAGTTCGTACTGTTCAATCTATCAACTACGTAGTGAATATTGTGATAATCGTTATACAATTCTTGTTGATAACAACTTCCTTTCCGTTCCTCAAGCGTGTCAACGTTCATGTGGTCAATGCATACCCATTCAGCGTTTACAAGATATTTCAACATTGTTCAATCAAGTAGAACTGAGCGACGAGATAAACATGACATCGAGCACAACTACCGCTAAGGAAGATCGCGATCGAGAAAAATGCATCGATCGACGAGATGATTGTTCCATGCAAAAAGCTTACGGATTCTGTCGAATATTCAACGAGAAATATCCTGAAGATTGCGTGAAGACCTGTCATCCCGATTGTACAAATACATTTTGAATAATTGAATATTTTCACTTTGCACGCTGTAATAAATAACTAGTAGCTACTGTTCGTCCGAAATAACCCAGTTAATTTGATTAGAAAATAACATAGCAGCGTGGCGCAGTGGAAGCGTGCTGGGCTCATAACTCAGAGGTCGGTAGATCGAAACTACTCGCTGCTACCATTCTTTTTCACCTTATTTTATTTTAACAACCAAGCGACAGAAAACAACAACACAGCTAGAGTAATCACATTTTTACTAAATTGCGTCGTTCTATTTCTCTCATATATTGCGTCATTACTGAGACGGTATAAAAACTCCTTCGAACCTTTCATTTTGTTTCATTCAACTGTAAAAAGAAAGAGCTAGTTTCGATTTCAAAAATGGCTCGCCGAGCCGATTGGGATGTCGACGATTTCGAAATGCTTCCCAATCCATCGAGAATAAATATACCGCAAACGTTCGAAATCATTAGTGGTAAGCAAGCAAAACAAGTTTTGTTATTTTGTTGATCAACATTTACTCCTTCTCCACGTAGACGACGGTTTCGAGATCGTTACGAATGAAAACAAGTCAATAGATAGGCATTCTACGACTTCAGCTATCGAGCAACCAATCGAATCCTTCGATGAGGTTAAACCTCAAACTTCTCCTTATGTTCGCTACGGTTCTGCAGCGAGTATTCCTTGTACAAATAGCTTTGATTATAAATCAATCCTTACTTCCAAATCGATCGTACCGTCAAATAATCTAATGGATTTCATCCGTGCTGATCAATCAACAAAATGTTCGTTCATCAATAATGACCTCAATGACGTTCTCAGCAATTATACTCGCGATCGTGAAAACCTTGTTCGCTTAGCAAAACAACGGCAAGATGAATTTATTAAAGCAATGCGCCTTGATTAATTAAGTTTATTTCCTATGGATTTCAAATAAAAAAATATCTTTTAGAATATTCTCTTTTAGAAAGATTCTAATAGTAAATTGAATATGTAATTAAATTAATAATAATGGAAACTTCGAGAACTTGACGCAGAAATTGATTCGTCGTTCTCGACGTTAGACGATCACCGTAAAATAAGATACTAAACCAGAGGAATAAATTAAACAGAAAGACAGCAACTGAATATTCGATGACTTTAACTATTAAATAGTAAATTTTCTCGAAGAGATAACTGTCAATGTCAATGCCATTGCCATAAACTAATGTTCGATGATGCTGATCGAGAGTTCTTTCGAAAACAATATGCCGATACGAGTAAAGCAATGAGATGCAAATGAAAATCATCAACATGGAAGATAATGTTTGCACGTTTTCGCAGTCATTGTCTTTCTCGCGTAGACAAATAGTCATCGGTTGACACTCGTGTTCGAACTGGCCACGCCGACGGGTTGTTTTGCAATGAGCACATTCAACTTGTAATTCATCAAGCATATTCCGAATCAATCGGTTTGCTTTCGGTAAGTACATGTTATAATCAATATGAACTAATTCATTCCAATGCCATCGACAGATCGGACAGATTGGATCTGCCAGCTTCAAGAGACATGACCGACAAAATGCACTATCACATGTAATATGCGTATGTGGATCTTGTAATACATCCAAACATATTGGACATATTAACGATGTTGATATGGCTTGTTCGTTAACATATGTATAGTCTAATTTATTCATTAGAGAAGAAAAACGATGTTTGCGTGTTCGTTTAGTTAGTGGTGTATGTATAATGTAAGTACATGCAAGTTGGTCAATAAAATCTACAAAAGAGAAAGAAAAACATTGAAATAAAGAAAGAAAGATTATAGCGATGTAATTTTTTTTTCATTTCAATATCGGTGGTAGCTTTCAGTCAGGATTAAAATTTCTTTTTCTTCGCCTTCAGCTTGCAATAATTTGAGTATATACTTATGTTGATGACTCATACTTTTTTAATAATGACAACCTCCGTAATGTTACTCAAAGCCCAACAAAGAAAAATAATATTGACGAAAGTCACATGCACATGCAAAATACACTCAGACATACATCACACATACAGAGAAACATGTCTTCGGACATTTCGATGATACGATTGATCATCATTTCCATGAGTCAATTAGAAAAGATGATTCATTCTCATCATGTCACGGATCGTCTTTTTGAATCGATTTTGCCATGTCAGTTGTCCTATTAGTCGACAAATAGGTGAAACATACTGTTCAGAGTAGTAGTAGTAGTGGTGATAAAGGGCTGGTACGATTGATTTGGGTGAAGGTATCATTACTGATTGTTGTTCGATATCGTCAAGTGAATGTGTCGAATATCCATCATCATTATCCGTTGTTTGATCATCAAAGCAGGAAAAGGATGATGACGACGACGAGGAGAAAGTAATCTTTGTTTGACTCAAATCAGTTTGATCATTAGCTTCATTCTCATCGATTATATCATAAACATACGTCGTTGATAATTCATAACAAATCTTAGCTTCATTCTCATCATCTAAAGGAAACCATTCATGAGAATGAAAATCATTATTGAACAAACACAAACCTTGTTCGAGTAGATCAGAAGATATTTGACAACTTGTTGATTTGATTTCATCTTGGGGGGTTGGAAGAACATTGAGACAGCAAGACAGGTCTTTGTTATCACCGGTGTTCTTCACCGATATGTTCAATGAATTTCGATTGATATCATACTGAAGATTGATTTTCAACTCATCGGTTAAATTAACCGTTTGCCAAATGAGACGTGACGTTTGCAACATCGTCGTCATCGATGAAAACCTGGAAAATACACGAATAGATCGACTGGTTTCTCAAATATGTTCAACTTACGACGAAAGAGTTGTCATGTGATCAAGTGCGAAGTGTAACAAACGCTATGCTTAGATACAATGTGATGTTTGAATAGAAAAGATAGTTCTTTTCCTTTTCTTTCACTCTCTTCAGCTGGTATTAAATGGATGTGAAGAAATAAAAAAAAGAGTTAGCGTATGTGTTCTTGCTTTTCTCTCCTTTCTTAGAAAGAAAAAGCGAATTTTCTGCGTATACGATCGTACCGTCGAAGCTGCTAGCGGTCACATTCCAACGACATTCAGCAGCAGAACTCTGAGAAAAAGAAGAAAACAATTTTCCTTGGCGACCTTTTTTTTTCTTCTGCGCCGTTTATGGAGTTAACACAATGACTGCCAGTTCTGATGAACGAAGAAAAGAAAGTCATAGCCTATTTCTTTCTGCTTCAATAAGAATATTTCTCAGTGAACAGCAACAGAAACTCATTGGATATCCTTACTCACCTTATTGATTCATAGTGATGGTCAATTACCTACGCATAATTAATTTTTCGTGCTTGTTTACTACAAACGTGATTTTGTTATGTGGGAGCGTTTAAGTGAAGCGTTGGTTTCGTTTAATGAGCGTCGAAAATGAAATTTCTCATGAAACTGCTTGTTTTATTCGTCATCTGCTGTATGACGCACAACTACTCAGATAACTCGATCGAATTGATTATTGTGACGTAAAAGTCCTCGAATAGACATAAATCTTTCACTGATAAAGAGCTACTTTGTACAATCACAAGGCCTCGAATTTTATATAAAACATCGCACCAACCCATACAGTCATTAAAAGCACATTTCAAACTTTGCCATAAACAGTAGATAGATGAGGTGCATCAAATGTCAGTTGAAATTTGTCTTCACCATGATATTTACTTGTTTGGACGTACCATGTGCCTTCGAATCGATTGTTTAACTGGTTCCAAGTCAGTTGAATGGTCACCTGATGACCTAAATTTTCCGATGAGTTACCAGTCCCTTTTTTATACGTTTTTGTTAAACCCAGTCGACCTGTTTGATCCGAATAAACTCCTCGGATAGTGAATTTTCCGACGTCATCAGATCCTTCTCCAGTGATTGTTTTCGAGTTGCCTATGAATTTGAGAGAAAATCGACAAGGACCATGCCATTTTCCATATTGAAAGTAGTGGCTTTTCCAAAAGCCGCATTTAAATATGCTCAGGTCGCATTTCTGATGCTCACAGTTCGTTTTCGACATTTGGTTTTCAACAAACAGCACATTTGTTTGTCGTGGCAGGCCTCTGTATCTTTTCACACAGTAACTAATACCGAATATTAAGACAAATAACGCAAAAATGCCGCCGATTATACTAAACACGACAGTTGTAATCAAGGCACAATCGGAGCCTGTACACGAACTGTCTGACCCTCCGTGATAGATGAAACTGCCGCCTAAAAAGAGTATGAAAAGCTTAATCGGATATTCAGAATGATCTAGTGCCATTACCTCCACCCGCGGCACCACCACCACCACCACCACCACCACCTTGACATTCGATATAAAGTGCCAAAAACGTGGTTAGAATAATCGCACGATATACAAGATGCATTTTAGTGGTAAAATCGAAGAATTTTGTTGAGTTAGATCTTGATGAAAGGGCACCTGTAATCTGTATCGCGTATCTTTCAAGATACAACACATTTATACCTTTGAGCTTGACTCATTAAACACATTTTAAGTGTCTTATCGTGTTTACAGATTGGAGCGTAAGAAAAGATGAATCACGAGTTGTTCCCTTTTCTGAAAGAAAGAGTTATAGCGTCATGAATCAGGCCACTAAAATGCAATAAGTTTGTTTGCATGCTCCAATCAGATTGCAGCATTTCATACCTCAATGAAAACTTAACCAACCTCATTAAATAATGACTGATGACACGTAATCGGGGTCGAGGATCACGAATCCGACATTAGTGTTGCTTAATTAATTATTAATTTTTCATTAACTAGCCACGACTAATTAACATTCATTTTCAGAGTAGACCAAAGGATTTCTGACGTCGGGAAATTTGAATGGGAGAGCGAATTCCGTTTTATTCGCTGAGCCTGGACTTGCCCTTCCTCTTTACAAAGGAGATATTTTTCTTTATCTGTTCTAAAATCTTTTGTAGAAGATGGTGAGCTGAACGCTATTCACGGACGTCATGTGTACAAAGAGAGTAGCTCAAGAACTTACACGAAAAGATCTAATGCATTGTACATAATGACGTTTCTAATTGAAAAATCCGAAAAAGTGATATGAGCTTAGTATCATCTTTGCTTTGTAGGCTACATACATCATGTCTTTTTATGGGAATTTAGTAGAAGTAGTTCGCAAAGCGATCTAGCCGTCGGTGGAGTTCCATCTTAGTAATTACAGACGCGTGGACTGTAGAAACAGTATTCTGAACACATGCAGCGCTATGAAAGATGTTCGTTTCGAAGCAAATCATATAATAAGACTTTCTTATCTAGTTTCTTTTGGTAGTCGAATGAATAGAAGATCATGACTGTAGAAGCGACAATAAAAGAAAACCCAATCATTCAGTTTGAAAGTCGATCGAAGGCGAAAGGAATAACAGAGACAGCATGGCAACGACTAGCCGTGAGTGACCGACCGGAGGGAGGTCGACGAACGACTAGGCGTTTAAATGCTAGAATAATCCTAAAGTGTACGCTTAGAATAACCTTGCCAGGCTTCAGATAATTTTGAAAGGGATTTGACGAATGGAAATCCTGAATGAAAATATTCGACAAGGTATCATTTTGTTGATAGGAAAGAAAAGAATCGGATTATCGCTGGAAGACACAAGCGAATGTTCAAACTTTTCAAGTAGTCTACTGCATATCGTCCGTCTATGAGTGACTTAGTAAAGCATTTATGAAAATTTCCATGCGCGTGATGTGAAAATAGAAAAACAGATGACAAGGACAATGGTTGGCCGTCTGACTAGTCGTTGAGCGATGAATTTTTCAGTCAACATAGCTAGTGCTGGAGAATTATCCAGTGACAAATGGCTAATCGGTCTGATTCCTAGAAAGACCTCTGTATCCTATTTGTTTTAGTTCTAGTGTGTGACATAGTACCATGATTCAGTTGAGCACCAGTAGCAATCGCAGTGCGTCTTTTCTCTTTCGAAGTCTCTGAATGTGTTCAGCATTCGGAAAAGTCTTTCAGAAAAGGGTCAGCGAATCCAAAGGATGAGCGTTACTTGTATATATATGTGGATACATACGTTTCATTCTTCTTTTCTCTTTCATTGCCACGTGTATTAAAAGTTGAACAAAGACGTGAACAAGAATACATCGGATATACCATCTGGTCTAATAAGTCTTCTTGTGATAACTGGCCATTGTCAACATTTAGTTTTTGAACATCGAAGCCCAACTAGAGAGTACTATCTGTTATCGATTTGGATACTGTTCGTGCATGGCTTCAAGATGTTGCTAAACATGTGTCTTTCGCATTATCAACATCAACTATAACGTAAGTGCATTCGTGGTGTTCATCTCTCGTAATTGATTCGCTTCTCATCAAACTAATGCGTCTATTTCATACATACATGTGTGCATCGGTCAGAAAGATAAAATAAGCGAGAATTTGACGTGTCTCTTGCTGGGAACCCTTTTCTGGTTTTTCACACTGAATTGCAAGTGAATTTTTACGAGAAAAAAATTCTCTCATTCTCTCTCCAACATTCGAATTTTCTTCAAGTTAAATGACACATAATTAGTCTTTTAAAATGATCCATATAATGATGATTGTTTTGTCAGAAAAAGGATTTACGAAAGTGAATAATCACATTTGTAGGGCTGTCTTTGTGTTTGGCGGAATCAGCAGTGGTCCAAATCAAGGGACATTACAGGAGCATATTTTGAAGATCATTCAAACTGATGCCAACGATGGCGGCATCAATCAAGGATCTTACACCCAAGGAAGAAATACAAAAATCCAGTGATAGTTAAAGTCGAGAACACATTAATCAAACCACTGGATTAAACTCGATACTTGGGTGTTATCGTAGACAAAAGATTAAAATGGCGAACGCATCTCGACCATATTGAAGCTAAGATTGCTCCGCGGATCGGTTTTCTTCGATATCTATCGAGATCAGCACAAGAACCAAACAACAAGACGATGATAAATGTCTTCAAATCAATTGTACGCACAGTCATCATATACGGTTATCCTGTCCTTCTCACAGCCGATCAAAAAATATGGGATCGCCTACAAATCATGCAGATCAAAGCAATCAGAGCTGCATTAGGTTTACCCATATACACATCGGGCAAATACATCCACCAAATCAGCAACATCCCAAAGATCAAGGACTAGGCAGTAGAACTACTTAAGCAAGCAATTCAAGCAGCGACAAACAACAGCGACATCACGCTTAAAAATCATCTAGTAGACATACTAGAAAAGATTTAAAAGAAATCACCAACGTCGTATTATATAGAAGCGTCGATAAACTTGATCATTCTTGTGTCGGCCGGGTCTGTACAAAAATCGTTATATCGGAATAACGTACGAAGCGTTTGGTGTATAGGCGACGACATATACAATATAAAACGAATTCAATCCAGCTAACTATTCGTTCGATCTTCTTTCTCGTTCTGTCTTCCTTTCATATGTAATATCGAATCAAATCAACATGTTTGCTGACTCTTTCACCACTATCAAATCTTTCACTCGTTCTTATATACAATACGAAAACAATTCAATCTATGTAACGATTAAACTGCTACCGTATCAATTCTCTTTCCTTTCTTTCAACTTCTTTTTTCTTTCATAGCACATCACTAACGCACACCACTATCATACAGAAACCTATTTTCTCTCCATGCCTATTTTCTCACGCTTCTTTTACTAGGACAAAAGGCATACGTCATGGGTCCTTTCTTCTTTCGTTTTCTCGTGTCCAGCTTTAGTGTAACTACTAACTGTTGATTCTCTTGTCTATGCAGTATTGTTACACGAATAAAAGCTTTGTTACCAGAAAAAAATCAAGGATCTTTTTACAGCGATTTATTGAAAAACATGAGATACTACCCAGGACGATGATTCCTGAAGCAGGATTCCATGAATTTCCGACAAAATCCCTGAGGAAACTCGCCATTTCTGAGCGGAACCCGTCCGGAAAATGTCAGGAATCCGATGGAGAAAAGCGGTAACCATTTCCGACTACCGGTTTTGACATGTTTCTGTCGGTTCCGGTCCAAACCCGATAAATCCGGTCACCGGATCCGCTCATCGGGAATACTGCTTCCATGAAATCTCCGGAATACCATAGAACCAGCCGTTTCCGTGCCAGATTGTTCGACCTGGGATATGATGTGTGTTTTAATCTTGGCACTGAATTTCCAGAAAACACTGGTGAAAATTATTTGGATGTCATTGTCGATGAACGTGCATTTATGGCCAATCCATCAGCGAAACAACATAATCAGAGTAAAATCGATATTTTAAAACATTTCGTGTTGAGAATAATGTTGAGACGAAGTTTGAGTAACGATGTCATTCAATGCACATTAGCAGGAGAAGACTGTCACATCATTTCGATGAGTATAACTATTCGTTCATTTTCGAGAAATTTGAAGCATACCTATATGAACAAACATGTATTAAGATGATTTCGTTTCACGAACGTGAGCTATCATGTTTCTTTCACATAAAACCATTTAGAAGAAATTAACAGAGAAGCTTTTTCAGTCAGCTCTGTTTCGAGATAACTTTATTTTCCTAGACAAGACCGAATCAGAAATCAACTTTCTTGATGCTGCCATAAATTACTTCGGTTCACGTGCTGCTCTTCTGTGTGCAAGTGAAATAAAAGATGAAAATGCAAGGGAATTATTCCAGACGGCAACTGGTCTCTTGGCAAAAGCAAAAGTTCTCAAGAGGCAGCAAACATCATTTAAATCTTTTGATCAAAAAATAAATCAGGTAAGAGTTATCCATCGTTTCTAATCCACCGCATACATTTTGACATATTCATATTTCTATGGATGTAAACATGAGTTTCAAAATATTATACAAACCTCTCTTGACATTTTCGACAGTCGCAACGATGAATAATCATCTGTCGGCATAGAAAATTGTAACGTCCGGGTATACTAAGTTTCTCGCGTGTTCTTTCATTCAAGAAAAGACTCAACAAAATCGATCTGCTGCCTTTACTCATACTCTATTTTTCTGAAAGTACGTGAGATTAATACTGCAAGCGAAGTAGTTCAATTGCTCAGAGATTTCAATGTAGCACCCGCTCTCCATTATATAGTATATATCTATCTTTCGTCCTAAATTGGTCTTCTGTTTTTAATTTTTAGAATCTTGAACCATCAAATGACAAATCCGATGATTATGACGATAATGAAGGCCTTCTATTTTCATAGTTTGCAAAATAAAATATTCAATCGTCATCTTTGACATTGACTAGTAAAAAATACAAGAGAGCATTTTTCAACACACATTTTAAAATCTTGGTACTCGATTTGAACAGATTGCACTATTGACCAAATATTAGAGTACAAGTCTATGAATCATGAGGTGTTCAAGTGTGCAAATGAGATATTTTTCGAAAAGAAAAACGATTAGACAGAGAAACTGTTGTTTTTGCCAACAGTTTTCATTGTTTTTATTGCATTTTTCACATTCTTTCGAACAGAATTAACAAGAGATGCATTCAATTTCTGCGTCCGGTTTAACAAGTTTGAACAATAACAAATCTCTCGAAACTCGGGTCTCTTATGTGCGATACAAGCCGATGTTTGTCCATATTTATTCATTCGACTTAAACGTCGTTTCCGAATGAGAAATGCTTTATTTACAGGATCGTACTCGGCCGTTAACTCGAATTGTCCATGTCCAGGAACGGTTTCGAACTGTATCTGATACGATTTCATGTGAGTTAATTCTAAAGTTTTGTTCAATGATTTGAATGTCTGATTACGGAATGTTGGTACACGACCATCTTTATCGCTTGAACCGGCGAATTTCAATAGTTGATCGTTGAGTTTCAATTGGCTAGCTTTGTTGATTTGGTATAAACTCAACTTGGCACATTCTTTTTTGTAATCAGTAACGAACTCATTGAGAAAACCCACCGCTTGCTGTCCAAATTGTTGGATAATGGTTTCACTGATTGAAACATCGTTCCAATTTAAACACGCACACCAATGTTGTTCGATATCAGCTTGTTCACAAGTTCGATTCTCGGGAATTAGTTGAAATAAACTGTACGAGCGACTTGTCTTCGGTTGATACGGTTCATTCGAATGAAATTCAAATAAATGTTCAAATGTTTCGTGCAAATCGAATGGAGTGGTCAAACGATGCGAATTCAAACGTAAATTTGACATTAAATGAGGATATTTCTCTTGGAAACTTGGAGGCATACGAATAGAAATGAACGGCAAACGTTCCTCCAGTTTGCCTTGGTAAGTTTTTCTCAACGAAGAAAATCGAGCACCATGGTCAGTCATTAAAAGAAATATAGTCTGATCAAAATATCCATGTTGATGCATAAATTTCAAGAATTCGAGTAATTCATCATCACCATACGGCAAACGATTATTCGAATCATGGGAATATTGAGAATGGAAAACAAACGAGAACTTCGGTTGAATTGGATACATGTCATAGAGATCGCGTATCCAATTGAGCATGGATTTGAAACGTGTTATCGAGCCGAAACAGTATGGTTTCGAGGTACGCATCGATTCAGCAACGAGATAGAATGGACGACCGTAGTGATCAACGGGTTGATCACGAAAGCCTTTCAAACGCATCTGAAACGTTCCGACACTTTGTAGATCTTCAGCCCATTGGGTTACATAGCCATTATCTAAAAAAGATACATATTAGCTTTTATGCAGAAGAAAGAAGGACAAATATTGTTTGAGGATCTCTTCTCCGGACAGAAAAAAGAATGATTTTCATTACATTTCTCAAGTGTTCATAGAGAAAAAAGATCTCCCCGCGGGTACAAAATGTTGTCAATAGATTGCATGTGTTTTCTCGGAAGATAATTGTCTTTTACCTTTGAATTTCTTCCAGATCCACGGAAATCGATCTACTGTTTGTGCGTCAGTGTGACCTCGTCTTGCTTCGGGCAATTCTCGCTCTGTTTTACCAGTCAGAATCGGCAAAAGAGCTGCCGGTGTTCCATCACCAACAATATTATATCCTAGATAAATCGACATTATATACATCTCAGAACTAATCTGCACTGATGTCAAACCTTTCATTACAATACTGCCGAGTTCTTTGATTAAATAATTATAACTTTTCGGTAGAAAACGCATGAAAGTCATCCGCGATACGGAATCAAAGCCAAACATTAACACATTATAACCTAAATGGGTTTTCACCATTGGATTCCAAATATGTCTAGATGAAGAGATAATAGATGTGAGATACATCAAGAATGATCAAACTACCTCATATGTAGACCAGCATCGAACATAATACCTGAATGAATGTTCGAATAGAAACTTCCGTCACGTGCTCGACAATCGGCACGGAAAAAGTCAGATACAAGTGGCATTTTATCAACAATAGGGAATAATCGAGCACCTTCCATCGTAGAGAAATCATCCTTTGACCGGAGAATTGGACGATAAGCACAAACAATTGCTCCATGTTTCTGTAAAGCTTGTTGAGATAATCGAAATGTTCCTAAAGAAGAAAATCGCTTGATTTCATTAGATTTCTTTCCTGTCAGCAAACCATTTTCCACGTAAACCCAATTAGCCGCTTTTTCGCAATCAGGTTTGGATTTTCTCACTGGCTGTAAATATTGCCATATGTTAGGATTATCGATGGATAGTTTTGGGTATTGACATGTTAATTGTGTAGTATTGAAGTATTCCTTGGAGATCAAATGGATGTTTTTGGTTGGTAATATACGTGCATCATCGAGATCAGTTTCGTCGATATGAAAGATTTGATCGATTTCATATTGTTGCGGTAGAAAAATACTGTAAAAGTATCGTTGGAAGAACATCATAGTGAGAAATGTCGAAATTATTGTCAAGAATAACAGTGAAGCTTGAGATAAGTAATAACGTCGACACCGACGACGAATTTGCATTATCGTTGATTTGATTTTCGACGTCGATATTTCCAATCGAATTTGATGCTCATCAGATGCGTGTTTGCGAATCTTCACGGAAGTTTAACCGAGAATTAATAGCTAAAAGAAGAACACAGATATCCAATTAGGTTATTCCATTTCGACAGGTAATTCTAAAGAATATTTATATCTGGGATTCACTTGGCAAGGAAAAGAATGAGAGAATGTATTCCCGTTGACTTTTTCTCCTTATGATAATTTTTCTTTGAATCAGTAAAAAGATGATGAATAGGTTCTTTCAACTGTGTGAATACATGCGCTTCCTATAGTATATTTCATGACAATAATAAAAACACAAGACGATGAATAACCGTTACCTAAACTTTTGTATGTATCCTTGTTCTGTTTTTGTTATCGGGCAGTTTATTGCGTTCACCAAATGGGAAGAATGAGTGGCAACGTTGGAGCGTTCTTATAAATAAGAAGTATTGTCGAACTGTTACGCCCGTCATCGCCGCTTGGCTAAGATAGACGATGACGAATCAACACAAACAGATAGGATAGTAGCAGTCTGTATTCTTCGTCATTATTAGCTAGCATGCGCATCGTTCATCGCATCATAACTAGTTGAATGTATGTGAGTTTCTTTTAGCCGCTTAATGACGGTACCAATTACATCGGTTTTTCTGTTCTATTCCATTTCTTATTCGATGGATGTATCTTCTTATTCTTCGTCTTCATCGTCGTAGTCAATCGTTTTCTTCATTCTTCTTCTTTCTCTTTCTTTTCTATTTCTTGTCGAAGAAAGTCCCATGTTACTGTAAAGCTAGTTCTATCATCTTTCCTTTATATATTATCCTAAATATTAACCTTTTCCGCATGCTCATGAATGAGGAAAAAAAGCGAACCGACTCTATCGGTACGATTCTGTTGCATGTTTAGCGGGAGAGCAGACATACCACATGTGTAAGTATAAATATATATATGTCTTTCGACGTCGATTGATTGGTTTCTTAATAAGAAGAAAAAATGAACGGAAAATAAATCCATGTAAACAAGCAATCTTGAAAATGTAGAAAATCGTTCATTTCATTCCATTAGATTTTATTGATGAGGAAATGATTGAAGGAAAGAAAAACGCTCGATTGATTTTTCTAGAGACGTATGTATACGAGCGACATTTCATTTCCGGCTGGCTTATTGGCATTACACATACATTGAAATAAAAAGAATTCACAAAAGATTCTCGTCGAAAGAGTCTCTCCTTCTATCCTTGTGCACCATGTGAAAAGAAGTATTTCCGCGAAGTCGCTATTTTTCTTTTTAATTAAACCATATAATGCTTGGTTAAGCCAAATAGTGTTACTTTATTATAAATGAATTAATAATTGAAAATTATTATCACAAGAAATCAACTAAGATGTTTTGGAAGCCGCGAAATTCCATACACTTTTAAATCAATCAAATGTACATTCCTGTTTAAATGATCAAATAACTCAGTAGTCCACTCCTTTGTCTGATCACACATTGATTTCTTTCTATTCGCAAACGTACTCTATACCATAGATCAAATTCTAGTTAAATATGAGTAATTCATTGATTCGCAGTGAATCATAATCATCAATTTCGAATTAGTTTTCGTATGAATTCATTGTATAAGAGTCGCTTTCGCCCTGTATTCATCCACAACTTGCAAAACATGATCGGACCATTCCTTCAAATACTACTTTGTTTATTTTGTAAGTGAATTTCATCTCCCGTTCTCCATCATCTCTTCAAATTTAGTTCTCCATTGCATCAGTGGACAATACTTCAATGCCAGTCAGAACATTTCAAGTCAAATAAACGCCAATGGGACTTATATTCCTATTGTCATTACATATACACTTCAAAGAAATAATTCCGTTGGTACTACGAGCGTAGCACCTATTTTATTATATAATGTAACAACTCAACAACAACATACTAACAGTTCTACAAAATCTAACTCGCGTACAATGTTAACTCTTCCGCTTATTTTTTTTCTATACAATTATATTCGAAAAATACTCTAGACGGTAAAAGAATGACGTGAAGAACTAAATAAATAAAGATCAACAAAGTTAAAATAAAATCGGTAAATAAATTTCGATTAAGAGAGAGAGAAATGATAAATGTAATGTCAAAATAAAACGAGACGAATCAAGAGAAAGGCACAATTAAATAATGTTAGAATTTGAAAATAATTTAAACAGCACGACATTTAGGTGTGTTTCCTTCAAAAACACAAGTTGTACCTGCTTGACAATCTTTTGGGCACCAACGATAGTTTTCGGGCATAAGCTTTTGTTCGCAGAGTACACCTGTTATGCCATTCTTGCAGACACATTTGTAACCATCTTTTGTTGAGATACAACGGCCGTTTTTACCACATGGACTTGGATTACATGTTCGTGGGCGATTAACTAGATCGAATACATTGTTTTGATTGAAAATGGCATAAGAAATACTCACTCATTTCACAACGATCACCATAGTATGGTTTTGGACATGTACATTGTGGACCTTGTTCGTTGACATAACATTCACCTCCATTTTCACATGTTACGTTGGCGCATGCAGCATTGCTAATGGCACGTTTTCGAGCTAAGTTCATTAAAAATATGATTTCCTTTTTCGGATAAAACACCTTGAATGATTTACTTACCAAATTGACAATAATAGCCAGTGAAGGTAGTTGGACAATAGCATCGAGCTACGCTTTGAACAACAGCACAACCACCGTTGTTTTGACATGGATTGGGTAAACATGGATTGACTACAGTTACAACTGGTGTTGGGCATGGACAGATAATGCAAGCACAAACTGGTCGAGGAGCTGGTGTAGTAATTAATGTTTCACAGTTACTACCGGTGTATGGCCATGAGCATTGGCAGAGATAACCAGTTGTTGTAGCAACACACGAACCACCATTGTAGCTAAGTGGTAGACATAACTTTTAGAAGAGGCATCAGTGTGAGGAGAGACTTTTACCATGGATTTGGAATGCAGTAGTTACGAGTTTCACAACATGGTCCATAGAAACTTGGTGTACATGAGCAGACGAAAGCTAGAAAACAGAGAACGATGATTTGTTTTAGTTCTTCTACTAGATTTCACCCACTTGTCGGACTTGTTGGTGTGCAAGTACCGCCATTGAGACACGGTTGAGAGGCACATGGATTTGGTGGTGGAATTAAAATAGCGCATGTGGGTCCAGTGTATTGTGGTGGGCATTGACATTGAAATGAGTTTCCAATAACTAAGCAAATACCGCCATATAAACATGGATTGGGGTCGCAAACACGTAATTCGCATCGAATGCCGTTGAAGCCAGTTGGGCAGACGCATCGGAAGAGGTTAGGTCCAGCTACTTGGCATGTTCCACCGTTGACACATGGGTTTGTATAACATGGGTTTGTAGCAGCCAAGTTTATTTCACAACATACACCACTGAAGCCAATTGGGCACGAGCAACCGAATGTTCCTTGACGAAGATAACAGGTACCACCGTTTTGACTAAACGAACCAAAGTTTGTTCAGAAACTTTCAATCTTTTTAAACCAAGATCGGGTTCTTACCATGGACTTGGTTGACATTGGTTGGGTGGTGCAACGAGAACAATAGCTAGAATAAAAGAGAAAGATTATCACTAAAATATTCTATACATGATTACTGAGATTCTATTGTTGTCAAGATGCACACTCTCAGAACTGAATACGAATCATCTGCCCTATATTCTGCACTTCTCAGATACAAACAAGTTGTTTCTGTATCATTCTATTGAGATCTTACGTGTTACTTGACATTGAAGACCAGTGTAACCAGTTGGGCATCGGCAAGTAACGGATTGAGCAACAAGGACACAAACACCTTGGTTTTGACAGTATGATTGACAACCGAACTGTTTTGGTATGCTAGTAGCCGCATTTCGTTTCGAAACACCTTTCTGTTGTGAAAGATCAAGTGCATTAGCGTCAGCTTCAATTGTTGGATATTCTTCATCGGTATTAGTGGCGTTGGTAGTGATGGTTATATCTACATGGGAAATGAACCTAATCTCAAATCCACGTTGAACAAGACGATGCGACATACCAATTCGATCTTTTGAATCGTCACAATTTTTTACTTTTTCCTTGTCAACGCATTCTTTCAACTCCGGTACATAGGCAGTACCGGCAGCACAAGTAAATAAAACTCGTAAATTATTAAAGCAACGCACAAATCGTTGACAATTTGAACGGTCACCAGCCATATCACGACATTGTTGTCCTTTAACATAGAGAGAAGTAAAACTAAGTCAAATCATACCTGAAAATCTTCCACTTACGTTTTGATTTGATATCAGCCGTTATTCCATGTATAACAAGGCAAGCAACAAGAACAAGAAACAACCGATTCATTTTGGTAATCTGCTAATCGATAGAAAACTGTTGATCGACCACCGGGTTAGCGAAATAATGGATTGTTATACTCTCGATAAATCGGACTGCTAAGTACGAGAAGATGAATTTTTATGTGAGGTTTTCACCACTATTTAAAGTCATCGTTGTTCGAACGACATTTGCCTGTACGTGCGAGAAATGTCACACGTCGTTTTATTCACCCTTCAAGATTAAATCACTTAATTCACATCCATACTTGTTTTACAAACAAATACATAAACAGCACGTCAAAACAATAGGAAGCTTGATCAATGCCAACTCGATGGTTTAATACATTTCCTCTTTGTCTCTCGTTTTTTTTTTGTATACTTTCAAGGTTAGACCATGTTTTTGATTACATTAGATATTTTGTTCACCTTGAGCATTATCATGTTCGAGACAGAGCTCGAAAGCGTCTCTTCTCTTTTTCTGTGTTATAATCTTAACTTAAATGTGGATATCCTTTTTTTTTCTTGTCTGCACATTTGGTTCATGGACAATGTATGAAATTTCATTTTTTTTTTTTCTTTCGAAAGGTTGTTATGATGAATATTCTCATAATTAATCAAGGAGAATATGCATACTCGTTGTCCTAGGAAGAGAGACCTTCTTCAAAAGTCGCAGCGATTTCAGTTGCAAAACAAAATTTTTCTACCAAGGCACTGTAAATCCATTTCGAATATTCGTTTTCGCATCAGTAACGTCGGATCGACTTGCTTAAATTATCATGGAAGAAAACATATTCTTCCTCTGATTAATAATTTATTGATCGAAGATAGAAAAAAAAACATCTTGACTTGTGTTTTATAGTAAAAAATGGAATATAGATTTGTTAGTACCTTGTCAGAAATCTCTCTCAGTCATCTTTCTTCTCGTCTCCAGATTTTTCAATATCATCAGACTTTGAAGCTATTTGTGTCTCATATTCTTCTTCCATATTATCGTCCATTATAGTTTCATTTGGTAAACAACAAATGCAATAGCAAACAATGGATAAGACAGAAGCCGGAAGACCCATGACAAGCATGGAAATCATCGGTGCTTCGATAAACATTCCAATAACCGTACGATACAATTCCCAAAATGGACGCAGTAAACGTTTTGACCATGTGTTGCCCGCATGTTGAATAATTTGAGAATAATTCGAAGTAATATAATTTAAAATCGGTTTCATGTCAATGTTTTCATTTAAGGTGAATGCTAATGGATAAATGCCATATTTACGTTCGTTACTGTCATACAGAAACAAAAGTGGCTCTTCTACTGTCCATATTGCTAGAAGAAATGTTCGAAAGAGTAATACATATTTATGATTTCAATAAACCGTTGACCTACCAATATTGCTGAGAAGTTCCAAATCGTTTGTCCATGCAAATTGAAATGTGTCATGCAGTGAGGACGAGTATTTCATGACATAATCATGAATTTGAGTTTTGATTTCATTACTAAAATAGAATCGATGTGATCATCAGTAGAAAGGTATGAAAAGAACAAACATCTTTTGTAGTTGCCGAAAATTTTCTTGTTGTTCGTTGAATCCATAGATAACAAGAATGCGTTTAGTTAATATCAAATCATATATATTACCAGCGGCTATTTGTGGGAATGTCGCGACCTTTTCCTTCATCAGAAATTCTTCTAAACTATTGTTGTAGTGACCAGGTTCATAAAGAAAAATTTCTTCGTTTTTAATTGCGAATATGTGCGGTTGATCAGCGAGTTGATACTTGGAAAAGTATGTCTGATGAATAGCAGATGCATTTGTTGCATAGAAGTATGCTTGACTTAAATATCGATTAACAAGATCACTATATTCTTTGATCAATGGCTCATCTTGCTCAGCTTTTGTGACGAGCAAGAAGAAAACTTCATGTTCATGACGGAGGTCATCGAATTGTTCAGTAGTTGATACCCACCGTAGGGCGGGTCCGTTGACTCGTCTTAGAAAGTTCAAAATCGCAGCTTTGGTTCGCGCATTTTCGTAAGAAAATATCTGATTTCCACGAATGAATTTCACTGTTGGAAAACCACGTATATCGTAGTAATTCGCCGCATCTGAGTACACAGTTGCATCAATACGAACAATACGAATATCTTTCAAATCATCATCGGTTGCCGATAACTCGCTGACTTCTCGAGCGATTTCTTCATAAACAGGTTCAAAATGTTTACAATGGCCACACCTACATGAACACGTGCACCTATTCACGATTCTCAATCGACGAAAACACATACCATGGAGCATGAAATTTTATTAGATATCCAATAGTTGGGTTTTCGTTGATTTCTTGTATGATTGATGAATCAACGTCAACTGCCCATTTAGCATTTGTGTAAACTAAGCAATGGGCAAGCAACAAGAATCCAGAGAAAATAGAAAACATGATATCTACAAAAGAAGTTTCGTTCATGGTTTGAGATTCTCAGTAGATGCTATTATTCAATGCTGAATTTCAAATATCAAGTAGAATTTCTGGAATAATTATCGCTTTTTTTTTCGTCATGTTAAACCGAGAAAGGAATTTGAGAAAACAAACATGTAAAGAATTATATTTTTCAAGATATGATCTTGTTCAAATAACAAACATAAGTTATCTAGGAAAACAGAGAACGTCTTTTTTTCGTCTGCTCAGTTGCTAGCAGGAGGCAGTACAGGTTAAACACACAAACATAGAAGAATACTTCGATAGAAAGATATACAACTCATCACAGATTATCCTAATTCAACAAAAAACAGGTTTTACGAGAGTATTTAATATTTCTTGTTTCTGGTCGGCAAGATTGTATCTTGCACGGACCGCATGAATGCTAGTAAACCAATCTTCTTTGCGCGTTTTTTGAAATAATTCGAGACGAGATCACCGCCATTGTTCGCCATCGTATCGTCATTATAACGACTTCGCTGCGTCTCGGCGTATTGAGGTAGAACATAATCATTAGCTGAGAGCGACAAGACGAAACAGAACGGAACTGTCCAAACGAAGATGGTGAAATAAGCGAGAATTTCCGGAAATGGATAATAGTGATGGTTAAAAAATGAGAAGGCAAAGTAATGATGAATGACTAAGAGTACCATCGCGAACAGAAATGTTGGCGAAAGAAAACCAATGATAGGAAAGTCGGCTAGGATACAAAAATAGATTATATTTGATAGAAGTCCAATCCCACAAAGTGACCATGTAAATTGTGTTTCGAATATTATCAGAAGAACATTCAGAACGGTCACCGTAATCAGTAAAATACGTATGATACGTTTAGCCACCGAGGTGTACTCTTCGATAAGTTCAGCAACATAGTACATACCAGCCGCAACAGCAATCGTTAAACAAACTGCTATCAGTATAAATGCTATCCAAGACAATGCATACATGAACCACATGATTGAAACGAGTCTTGTTTCGGTGTTTTGAAAAATCTAGAAAAATATGACTGACGTGGCAATGTAAAAAAGAACAAACTTTGCCTGATCGTCTCAATCTTAATTCATGCGTTGACAAAACACAATGTAACGTCGTTGTCTTTTCTCATTGGTTAATAAACAACACAAAAGAAAGTTATGCATAGATGACGCTCAGTGAAGATGAACTCTTTGTCCAAGGCTGCAAAGTGATGATATAGTTTCTACGCTCGACCGCATTCAATTCTCTTTTCGTTTCTATATGGTCTATGGGAAGGACGTACATCAGTGTATCAGTATATGAACAAAATCAAGGATACTTATTGAACTTGTACATATTTATACTTCATCAATTTTAGTTTGTCGTACTACACTATGAGCAGAAAAACGATGTAGATTTTCATCATCTGATGAACAAAACATCCAGTCAAAGTAAATCTCGCATGAAATAGCACACCTCTGCGATTACGGATAGCAACTGATGATCATCCACTACGGCTATCTCGTTTTCAGGACGTGGTCTCTACTGACATTAAAGTTCATAGTATAATTTTGCTAATCTAGTATAAGCAGAGACTTGAAAGTAGTTTAGATTGTTCTGATATAATTATAACTGACGGTTGTAATTTGTGAAACGATTATAAATTGTGTCTGCTGGAATAATTTTGCTCATTATCAAGATGTCTAAGCTCTTGTATGTTATGAATGAGAAGATACTAAATGCCATCCATGCCGAAAAAAAACTTGGATTTTGCTGACATTGATTAAGTGCAACTTCGAACTCGGAATCGAGGATCGATGCTATACTTATAAATTACAACGTCGATAGATGTCGTTGGATGACAAGGAAAACTTTAAATTTGTAAATGATTCGTCTGTTGACCACAAAACAGTCATTAAATGTTGTTGTTATTTTTTTCATTTAGGTTAAGGCGTGTTATCGGCTAAAAACCTACGCTTGGATACTTTAATTGTTTTATTACTCATAATATCATATCTCCCATTTCTTCTTTTCTATTCGTTTTGTCGCCGTATGTTCACATTATTAATATTACCCTTTTTTCTCTCATTTCTTCTTCTTCTTTCTCCATTTTTTTTTCCTTATACTTCACTTTTTTTCTATATCAATAATTGAAGAGCAGCAACATGTGTTAGACGGTATAAAGAAAAGGATAAAATACAATGGAGACCTCTTTGACGAATTGTAAAGCGTCCTTGGTACTCAATGGCATGATTTCGTGAGTTAGTAAAATGTTGATTTTCAAGTCCTTTTATCGTTTAATTTAATTTATTTTTCTTTTCGACGTCACATTGTTTGCAAATGACTTTTGTCACCGAGATTTCTTCGCATTTTCTCTCCCTCTCTTTTCTTTCTCCATCGTTAGTTGCATAGTCTCGTCTTTATTCATCGTCATTCATGTCGTAGATTTTTACATAACAACAAACAAGGTGTGCTGTTGTCAAAGAAAAAAAAACTGCGAGAGAGAAAAATAAAAGTTTATTTTCTTAAGTGACAAAAAAATTCTCGTTGTTTTTTCTCTGTATCTTCAGTTAAGATGAATATGAATGTGTTCATCACACGTCACTGACTTGCCTTTCCTTAGTTAGTTTGTATTAAACATTCCTATGGCGACTTGACGTTCATCGTGTCTTTTCAAACAATTATTCCGGTAGGGTTCTATATACACAGAAATATCTGTCTTCTTTTTCTATGGTTTCTTCGTATTACGTGTCCCAATAGGCTATTTGATCAGTCTATGAAGAAATGAGTATGACCGATACTTTTTTTTTCGTTCCTTTCCTGATGTGACACGAAAGAGAACGAAAGAAAAAATCTTTTCATTTAGCATAAGCAATTGAAAACAAGAAGTTCGATACTATTTCAGATCTATTATTGTCTTTTGTTTCTGTTGGACTTAATTCAATTTTTCATTGTTCAGTTACTTGTGATATGTCGGTTGCATAAGTGCTCAACGATACTAGCAAGTGTTTGAACTTGTTAAGCAATGAATAAAATACCTTTTTTAAAAAAGAAAAAAGTCGAAGGTTTGTCAATTGAACTCTGGTTTTCTTGAAATGGGAATTCTCGTTTTTTTCTCATCTAGAAAGAAGCCGAAAAATCAAAGTCAATGATTCAGATGCAAATGCTGCGAAAGAATATGCTGTAAGATTTTCGTTTGCTAAAAAAATATTTCATTGCATTGTGTTCCTGCTCTAGGGCAACGAAATTTCGACGTCCAAATATAATTTAATTACCTTCTTACCCAAAAATCTCTTTGAACAGTTTCGTCGACTCGCTAATGCATACTTTTTATTCCTTCTCTGTCTACAGGTACGTGAATTGAATTATTCATTGCGTCTAATGAACTCTGTCCTTTTCCTTTTAGCTCATTCCACAAATTAGTTCGTTAGCTCCCGTGACAACTATTTTGCCACTTGTTTTCGTGTTAGCATTAACTGCAATAAAAGATGCTAGTGATGATATTGTAGGTTATCGACGAAAGTGTACTGTGCGTCTCATCTTGCTTTCTTTTCTATCTAGGCAAGGCATCGAAGTGATAGTCAGGTTAACAATCGTGAAACAAAAACTGTTGTTGGAAGTGAACTAGTGACGAGAAAATGGAAGGATATCAAAGTTGGTGATATAGTACGACTAGAAAATAATGAATTCGTGACGGCTGATATTGTTCTTGTATCGACGAGTGAACTGAATGGACTATGTTTTATTGAAACGGCTGAACTAGACGGAGAGACGAATTTGAAAGTTCGACAAGCGCTGGAAGAAACTTGTGATCTCGAAGACCATATTGACCAACTTTCAAGATTTGACGGTGTGAAAGAATTGAAAGTTCGACCTAGACTGAATGAATCTTTTTCATTTCAGCGGAAATCGAATATGAAGCACCGAATAATAATCTCGGACGATTCGAAGGCAACTTATCATGGAAAAACAAGACACTACCATTGAAAAATGACAATGTACTATTACGTGGCACGAGATTGAGAAACACTCAATGGGCTTTTGGCAGTACGAAGACTTTGATTGTCCACATAACATAGAGGCATATCCCTAACTGTTTTAGTTGTATGCTACGCTGGTCCCGACACAAAATTAATGAAAAACAGTGGTAAAGCAACATTCAAACGAACCAAGATCGATCATTTATTGAATCGAATCATCCTTGGAGTAAGAATTGAAATTCTATTTGCGTTTGACGCACATTGGTATTGATTCTCCATCGTATTTAGATCTTCTTCTTTCTCTTGGTAATGTGTGCTATCATGACCATATGTTGCGGATTTTGGGAATCATTTGTTGGCTATGATTTTCGCATCTATTTACCGTGGGAAACTTATATTTCAAAAGATCAACGTATTGGTGCATTAGAGAAAAGTTTACTAGTCTTTTTATCATATATTATTATTTTAAACACTGTCGTACCGATTTCATTGTACGTCAGTGTGGAATTCATTCGTTTACTACAATCGAAATGGATCGATTGGGATAGTAAAATGTACTATGAACCGAATAATGTTCCTGCTCAAGCACGTACGACGACACTAAACGAAGAATTAGGCCAAATTGAATACATTTTTTCCGATAAAACTGGCACCCTAACGCAGGTAACTCAACCAAACAAAATAGATTTTATTTTTCTCGTGCGCAGAATGCTCTTAATTGAGAAACAACCATCGCCTACGATGTTTACCAGATAAAAACGACAATGATGCATATGGTAGAACATATTGTCCTTTTTCTCGTTACTAAACAGTCATGTTTATATGTTTGGTTAAGTAAAGCTACGACAAATAATGAATCATTCAGATAAGGAAAAAATGCATATTCGCGTGCGAATTATACAAAAATAGTATGACACTTTAGTGCGTCCTTTGTTGTCATGATAAATTTCGTACGGTGAACTGATTTTTCAAGTACTCAGTTATGACGTCGAATAACTTGAAAATACTAAAGTTTGAATGACGTCAGTTCTGCGTAACATATTAAATTAATGGTAAATAACACTTAGTGAAATGAACAAAAAAGAATGTAATAGATTTTCGTAATTAGTGAATAGGAAATTATGAAAATAACTTAAGATAAGACGATAAAATATATTCATTTATCTGGCGAATTTGTCATTTAGAATATTATGACATTTAACAAATGTTCGATTAAAGGAAAAGTCTATGGATATGTTACTGATGAAGCTGGAAATGAAGTTCAAGATCCTGAAGTAAAATCATTTAAAGATTTTCCTAGTAGAATTCCACTGAAATACATTTTAGAAATTAAAACCGATTCAATTCGATGAAAAGGACGATGATTTCGAATGGTATGATCAAAAATTGATCGATGCAATAAAGAAAGGCGATAAAGATGTGCATACCTTTTTCACTCTGCTATCCCTTTGTCATACTGTGATGCCTGAAGAGAAAGATGGAAAGATTGCGTATCAAGCTCAGTCACCCGATGAAAATGCACTCGTATCAGCTGCACGAACATTTGGCTTTGTTTTTGTCGTAAGTTTCATATCAACATCATTAGCTAAACAAATCCGAGCTGGCTTATTTCAATTAGAATCGTACACAAAGCAGTATCTCGGTTAAACTTCAAGAGAAAGATGCTACTTACGATCTATTGAACATATTGGACTTTGATAACGACCGAAAACGAATGTCGGTATGTATATTATTGAACAATGGAAACGAGGATTGTTATAATGAACAATATTGTTTAGGTCATTGTAAAAAAAGATGGCAAGATAATTTTATTTTGCAAAGGTGCTGATTCGAAAATCAAGGAACGTTTGGACTCTTCGGAAAAAGATATTATGACTGAAACAGATGAACACTTGAACGTATGAAAAATGATTTTCACATATGTCTAGACCTTTGTGTATTTCGTTTATTTATAGAAATTCGCTACGGATGGCTTACGAACACTTTGTTTAGCATATCGAGAACTAAATGAAGGTGAATACAATAAATGGGCAGAAAAATTGAATAAAGCTAAGTAAGTCATATAAAAGCTGACTGATATAAATTGTACAGATAAATCGATCTACTTTAGTACAAGTATGGAGAAGCGTGAAGAAAAAGTCAATGAAACCTATGAAGAAATTGAGAAAAATCTCAAATTGATTGGTGCTACAGCTATTGAAGACAAGCTTCAGGATGGTGTACCACAATGTATTGAACGTTTAGCACGTGCTGGTATTAAAATATGGGTTTTGACTGGTGACAAAGTTGGTAAGTTAAAGACAAATAAAGCATTTCATTCGTTGACTGACGATTTTCTTGCGTTTATTAGAGACGGCGTATAACATTGGTCTCTCGTGTCGTTTGTTAACGAATGATATGGAGATTTACATCATTGAAGAAGAAAATGAACATAGTGTGGAGAAAAAATTAGAAGAGATTCGAAAGCAAATGATGGAAAAAGTCGAACAATTATTCGACGTTAAGATCGAAGATCGAAAGAAGAGACTCGACTGGAAAGATTGGGGCATCGATGTGATGAAATTTGATCAACACAGAAAAGCGGAAGAGCCCAATGGTAAAGCACAACGTCCAAATGGTCATGCAACAACTACGAATGATTCGGGAGCACACGATCGGGAGCAATTCGAAGGCTTTGGCTTATTGATCACTGGACAAGCATTAGCGTTTGCTCTATCAGACAAATTGAAGATGAAATTACTTGAGTTGGGTACGATGTGCAAAGCTGTAGTTTGTTGTCGTGTTACACCCTTACAAAAGGCGCAAGTTGTTGAATTGGTTATGCAAAATGAGAAGAAGATAACATTAGCTATCGGTGACGGTGCCAATGATGTTTCAATGATACAAAGTAAATGATCGCTCGAAGTTCGCTCGTGAAAAACTATGTTTCGATTGTTTCAGAAGCGCATATCGGTGTGGGTATCAGTGGACAAGAAGGTCGACAAGCTGTTCTGGCAAGTGATTATAGTTTTGGTCAATTTCGATATCTTNTTTCAAACGCATCTGAAACGTTCCGACACTTTGTAGATCTTCAGCCCATTGGGTTACATAGCCATTATCTAAAAAAGATACATATTAGTTTTTATGTAGGAGAAAGGAGAACAAATATTGTTGGAGGATCTCTTCTCCGGACAGACAAAAAGAGTGATTTTCATTACACTTCTCAAGTGTTCATAGAAAGAAAATATCACCCCGCGGGTACAAAATGTTGTCAATAGATTACATGTGTTTTCTCGGAAGATAATTGTCTTTTACCTTTAAATTTCTTCCAGATCCATGGAAATCGATCTACAGTTTGTGCGCCAGTGTGACCTCGTCTTGCTTCGGGCAATTCTCGCTCTGTTTTACCAGTCAGAATCGGCAAAAGAGCTGCCGGTGTTCCATCACCAACAATGTTATATCCTAGATAAATCGACACAATACACATCTCAGAACTAATCTGCACTGCTTTCAAACCTTTCATTACAATACTGCCGAGTTCTTTGATTAAATAATTATAACTTTTCGGTAGAAAACGCATGAAAGTCATTCGCGATACGGAATCAAAGCCAAACATTAACACATTATAACCTAAATGGGTTTTCACCATTGGATTCCAAATATGTCTAGATGAAGAGATAATAGATGTGAGATACATCAAGAATGATCAAACTACCTCATATGTAGACCAGCATCGAACATAATACCTGAATGAATGTTCGAATAGAAACTTCCGTCACGTGCTCGACAATCGGCACGGAAAAAGTCAGATACAAGTGGCATTTTATCAACAATAGGGAATAATCGAGCACCTTCCATCGTAGAGAAATCATCCTTTGACCGGAGAATTGGACGATAAGCACAAACAATTGCTCCATGTTTCTGTAAAGCTTGTTGAGATAATCGAAATGTTCCTAAAGAAGAAAATCGCTTGATTTCATTAGATTTCTTTCCCGTCAACAAACCATTTTCCACATAAACCCAATTAGCCGCTTTTTCGCAATCAGGTTTGGATTTTCTCACTGGCTGTAAATATTGCCATATATTAGGATTATCGATGGACAGTTTAGGGTATTGACACGTTAATTGTGTAGCATTGAAGTAGTCTTTGGATATCAAGTGAATGTTTTTGGTTGGTAATATACGTGCATCATCAAGATCAGTTTCGTCGATATGAAAGATTTGATCGATTTCATACTGTTGCGGAAGAAAAATATTGGAAAAGTATCGTTGGAAGAACATCATAGTGAGAAATGTCGAAACAATGGTCAAGAATAACAGTGAGGTTTGAGATAGGTAATAACGTCGACACCGACGACGAATTTGCATTATCGTTGATTTGATTTTCGACGTCGATATTTCCAATCGAATTTGATGCTCATCAGATGCGTGTTTGAGAATCTTCACGGAAGTTTAACCAAGAATTAATAGCTAAAAGAAAAACACACATATCCAATTAGGTTATTCCATTTCAACAGGTAATTCTAAAGAATATTTAAGTCTGGGATTCAGTTGGCAAGGAAAAAAATGAGAGAATGTATTCCCGCTGACTCTTTTTCCTTATGATAATTTTTCTTTGAATCAGTAGAAAGATGATGAATAGGTTCTTTCAAGTGTGTGAATACATGCGTTTCCTATAGTATATTTCATGACGGTAATAAAAACACAAGACGATGAATAACCGTTACCTAAACTTCTGTATGTATCCTTGTTCTGTTTTTGTTATCGGGCAGTTTATAGCGTTCACCAAATGGAAAGAATGACTGGCAACGTTGGAGCGTTCTTATAAATAAGAAGTATTGTCGAACTGTTACGCCCGTCATCGCCGCTGTGGCGAGGATAGACGATGACGAATCAACGCAAACAGATAGGATAGTAGAAGTCTGTATTCTTCGTCATTATTAGCTAGCATGCGCATCGTTCATCGCATCATAACTAGTTGAATGCATGTGAGTTTCTTTTAGCCGCTTAATGACGGTACCAATTACATCGGTTTTTCTGTTCTATTCCATTTCTTATTCGATGGATGTGTCTTCTTATTCTTCGTCTTCATCGTCGTAGTCAATCGTTTTCTTCATTCTTCTTCTTTCTCTTTCTTTTCTATTTCTTGTCGAAGAAAGTCCCATGTTGCTGTAAAGCTAGTTCTATCATCTTTCCTTTATATATTATCCTAAATATTAACCTTTTCCGCATGCTCATGAACGAAGGAAAAGAGCGAACCGACTCTATCGGTGCGATTCTGTTGCATGTTTAGAGGGAGAGCAGACATACCACATGTGTAAGTGTATATATATATATCTTTCGACGCCGATTGATTGGTTTCTTAATAAGAAGAAGAAATGAACGGAAAATAAATCCATGTAAACAAGCAATCTTGAAAATGTAGAAAATTGTTCATTTCATTCCGTTAGATTTTATTGATGAGGAAATGATTGAAGGAAAGGAAAACGCTCGATTGATTTTTCTAGAGACGTATGTATACGAGCGACATTTCATTTCCGGCTGGCTTATTGGCATTACACATACATTGAAATAAAAAGAATTCACAAAAGATTCTCATCGAAAGAGTCTTTCCCCTCCTTCTCTCCTGGTGCACCATGTGAAAAGAAGTATTTCCGCGAAATCATTATTTTTCTTTTTAATTAAACTATATAATGCTTGGTTAAGCTAGAGAGTGTTACTTTATTATAAATAAATTAATAATTGAAAAGTATTATCACAAGGAATCAACTAAGATACGAAATTCTCTACTCTCGTTTAAATCAATCAAATGTACATTCCTGTCTAAATGATCAAATAACTCAGTAGTCGACTCTTTTGTCTGATCGTACATTGATTTCTTCCTATTTGCAAACGTACCCCGTATCCTACATCAAATTCTAGTTAAATATGAGTAATTCATCGAGTCGCAGTGAATCATGATCATCAATTTCGAGTTAGTTTTCGTATGAATTCATTATATAAGAGTCGCTTTCGCCCTGTATTCATCCACGACTTGCAAAACATGATCGGATCATTCCTTCACATACTACTTTGTTCATTTCGTAAGTGAATTTCATCTCTCATTCTTCATTCATCTCCTCAAATTTAGTTCTCCACTGCATCAGTGGACAATACTTCAATGTCAGTCAGAACATTTCAAGTCAAATAAACGTCAATGGGACTTATATTCCTATTGTAATTACATATACACTTCAAAGAAATAATTCCGCTGGTACTACGAGTGTAGCACCTATTTTATTATATAATGTAACAACTCAACAACAACATACTAACAGTTCTACAAAATCTAACTCGCGTACAATGTTAACTCTTCCGCTTATTTTTTTTCTATACAATTATATTCGAAAAATACTCTAGACGGTAAAAGAATGACGTGAAGAACTAAATAAATAAAGAGCAACAAAGGTAAAATAAAATTGATAAATAAATTTCGATAAAGAGATAGAGAGAGAGAGAATTGATAAATATAATGTCAAAATAAAACGAGACGAATCAAGAGAAAGGCACAATTAAATAATGTTAGAATTTCAAAATAACTTAGACAGCACGGCATTTAGGTGTGTTTCCTTCAAAAACACAAGTGGTACCTGCTTGACAATCTTTTGGGCACCAACGATAGTTTTCAGGCATAAGCTTTTGTTCGCAGAGTACACCTGTTATGCCATTCTTGCAGACACATTTGTAACCATCTTTTGTTGAGATACAACGACCGTTTTTACCACATGGGCTTGGATTACATGTTCGTGGGCGGTTAACTAGATCGAATACATTGTTTTGGTTGACAATGAAATATGGAATACTCACTCATTTGACAACGATCACCATAGTATGGTTTTGGACATGTACATTGCGGACCTTGTTCGTTGACGTAGCATTCACCTCCATTTTCGCATGTTACGTTGGCACATGCAGCATTGCTAATGGCACGTTTTCGAGCTAAGTTCATTGAAAACATGATTTCTTTTTTCGGATAGAACACCTTGAGTGATTTACTTACCAAATTGACAGTAATAGCCAGTGAAGGTAGTTGGACAATAGCATCGAGCTACGCTTTGAACAACAGCACAACCACCGTTGTTTTGACATGGATTGGGTAAACATGGATTGACTACAGTTAAAACTGGTGTTGGACATGGACAGATAATGCAGGCGCAGACTGGTCGAGGAGCTGGTGTAGTAATTAATGTTTCACAGTTACTACCGGTGTATGGCCATGAGCATTGGCAGAGATAACCAGTTGTTGTAGCAACACACGAGCCACCATTGTAGCTAAGTGGTAGACATAGCTTTTAGAAGAAGCATCAGTGTGAGGAGAGACTTTTACCATGGATTTGGAATGCAGTAGTTACGAGTTTCACAGCATGGTCCATAGAAACTTGGTGTACATGAGCAGACGAAAGCTAGAAAACAGAGAATGGTAATTTGTTTTAGTTCTTCTACTAGATTTCACCCACTTGTTGGACTTGTTGGTGTGCAAGTGCCGCCATTGAGACAAGGTTGAGAGGCGCATGGATTTGGCGGTGGAATTAAAATAGCGCATGTGGGTCCAGTGTACTGTGGTGGGCATTGACATTGAAATGAGTTTCCAACAACTAAGCAAATACCGCCATATAAGCATGGATTGGGGTCGCAAACACGTAATTCGCATCGAATGCCGTTGAAGCCAGTTGGACAGACGCATCGGAAGAGGTTAGGTCCAGCCACTTGGCATGTTCCACCGTTGACACATGGGTTTGTATAGCATGGGTTTGTAGCAGCCAAGTTTATTTCACAACATACACCACTGAAGCCAATCGGGCACGAGCAACCGAATGTTCCTTGACGAAGATAACAAGTACCACCGTTTTGGCTAAATGAACCACAGTTTGTTCAGAAACTTTCAATCGTTTTAAGCCAAGATCGAATTCTTACCAGGGACTTGGTTGACATTGGTTGGGTGGTGCAACGAGAACAATAGCTAGATAAAAAGAGAAAGATTACCACTAAAATATTCTACACATAATTACTGAGACTCTATCGTTGTCAACATGCACACTCTCAGAACTGAAAAAGGATCATCTGCCCTATATTCTGCACCTCTCAGATAGAAGCAATTTGTTTCTGTTTCATTCTATTGAGATCTTACGTGTTACTTGACATTGAATACCAGTGTAACCAGTTGGGCATCGGCAAGTAACGGATTGAGCAACAAGGACACAAACACCTTGGTTTTGACAGTATGATTGACAACCGAATTGTTTTGGTATGCTAGTAGCCGCATCTCGTTTCGAAACACCTTTCTGTTGTGAAAGATCAAGTGCATTAGCATCAGCTTCAATTGTTGGATATTCTTCATCGATATTAGTGGCGTTGGCAGTGATGGTTATATCTACATGGGAAATGAACCTATTTTCGAGTTCACGTTGAACAAGATGATGCAACATACCAATTCGATCTTTTGAATCGTCACAATTTTTAACTTTTTCCTTGTCAACACATTCTTTCAATTCAGGTACGTAGGCAGTGCCGGCAGCACAAGTAAATAAAACTCGTAAATTATTAAAGCAACGTACAAATCGTTGACAATTTGAACGATCACCAGCCATATCACGACATTGTTGTCCTTTAACATAGAAAGGTAAAACTAAGTCAGATCATACCTAGAAATCTTCCACTTACGTTTTGATTTGATATCAGCCGTTATTCCGTGTATAACAAGGCAAGCAACAAGAACAAGAAACAACCGATTCATTTTGGTAATCTGCTAATCGATAGAAAACTGTTGATCAACCACCGGGCTAGCTGAAATAATGAATTGTTATGCTCTCGATAAATCCGACTGCTATGTACGAGGAGATGAATTTTTATGTGAGGTTTTCACCACTATTTAAAGTCATCGTCGTTCGAACGACATTTGCCTGTACGTGCGAGAAATGTCACACGTCGTTTTATTCACCCTTCAAGACTAAATCACTTAATGCACATCCATACTTGTTTTACAAACAAATACATAAACAGCACGTCAAAACAATAGGAAGCTTGATCAATGCCAACTAGATGGTTTAATACATTTCCTCTTTGTCTCTCGTTTTTTTCGTATACTTTCAAGGTTAGATCATGTTTTTGATTACATTAGATATTTTGTTCACCTTGAGCATTATCATGTTCGAGACAGAGCACGAAAGCGTCTCTTCTTTTTTTTTTGTGTTATAATCTTAACTTAAATGTGGATATCCTTTTTTTCTTGTCTACACATTTGGTTCATGGTCAATGTATGAAATTTCATTTTTTTGTTCTTTCGAAAGGTTGTTATGATGAATATTCTCATAATTAATCAAGGAGAATTTGCATACTCGTTGTCCTAGGAAGAGAGACCTTCTTCAAAAGTCGAAGCGATTTCAGTTGCAAAACAAAATTTTCTACCTAGGCACTGTCGATCCATTTCAAATATTCGTTTTCGCACCAGTAAGATCGGATCGACTTGCTTAAATTATCATGGAAGAAAACATATTCTTCCTCTGACTAATAATTTATTAATTGACGATAGAAAAGAACATCTTGACTTGTGTTTTATAGTAGAAAATGGAATACAGATTTGTTAGTACCTTGCCAGAAATCTATCTCAGTCATCTTTCTTCTCGTCTCCAGGTTTTTCAGTGTCATCAGACTTTGAAGCTACTTGTGTCTCATATTCTTCTTCCATATTATCATCCATTAAGGTTTCATTTGGTAAACAACAGATGCAATAGCAAACAATGGATAAGACGGAAGCCGGAAGACCCATGACAAGCATGGAAATCATCGGTGCTTCGATAAACATCCCAATAACCGTACGATACAATTCCCAAAATGGACGCAGTAAACGTTTCGACCATGTGTTGCCCGCATGTTGAATAATTTGAGAATAATTCGAAGTAACATAATTTAAAATCGGTTTCATGTCAATGTTTTCATTTAAGGTGGATGCCAATGGATAAATGCCGTATTTACGTTCGTTACTGTCATACAGAAACAAAAGTGGCTCTTCTACTGTCCATATTGCTAGAAGAAACGTTCGAAGGAGTAATACATATTTATGCTTTCAGATCAAACTTACCGATATTGCTGAGGAGTTCCAAATCATTTGTCCATGCAAATTGAAATGTGTCATGCAGTGAGGACGAGTATTTCATGACATAATCATGAACTTGAGCTTTGATTTCGTTACTAAAATAGAATCGATGTGATTATCAGTAGAAAGGTATGAAAAGAACAAACATCTTTTGTAGTTGTCGAAAATTTTCTTGTTGTTCGTTGAATCCATAGATAACAAGAATGCGTTTAGTTAATATTAAATCGTATATATTACCAGCGGCTATTTGTGGGAATGTCGCGACTTTTTCCTTCATCAGAAATTCTTCTAAACTATTGTTGTAGCGGCCAGGTTCATAAAGAAAAATTTCTTCATTTTTTATTGCGAATATATGCGGTTGATCAGCGAGTTGATACTTGGAAAAGTATGTCTGGTGGACGGCGGATGCATTTGTTGCATAGAAGTATGCTTGACTTAGATATCGATTAACAAGTTCACTATATTCTTTGATCAATGGCTCATCTTGCTCAGCTTTTGTGACGAGCAAGAAGAAAACTTCATGTTCATGACGGAGGTCATCGAATTGTTCAGTAGTTGATACCCAGCGTAGCGCAGGTCCGTTGACTCGTCTTAGAAAGTTCAAAACTGCGGCTTTGGTACGCGCATTTTCATAAGAAAAGATCTGATTTCCACGAATGAATTTCACCGTTGGAAAACCACGTATATCGTAGTAATTTGCCGCATCTGAGTACACAGTTGCATCAATACGAACAATACGAATATCTTTCAAATCATCATCAGTTGCCGACAGCTCGCTGACTTCTCGAGCGATCTCTTCATAAACAGGTTCAAAATGTTTACAATGGCCACACCTACATGAACACGTGCATCTATTCACGAGTCTCAACCAACGAAAACACATACCATGGAGCATGAAATTTGATTAGATATCCAATAGTTGGGTTTTCGTTGATTTCTTGTATGATTGATGAATCAACGTCAACTGCCCATTTAGCATTTGTGTAAACTAAGCAATGGATAAGCAACAAGAATCCAGAGAAAATAGAAAACATGATATCTACAAAAGAAGTTTTCGTTCATGGTTGGAGATTCTTAGTAGATGTCATTATTCAATGTTGAATTTCGAATATCAAGTAGAATTTCTGGAATAATTATCGCTGTTTTTCGTCATGTTAAGCCGAACAATGATTTTGAGAAAACAAACATGTAAAGAATTATATTTTTCAAGATATGATCTTGTTCAAATAACAGACATAAGTTATCTAGGAAAACAGAGAACGTCTTTTTCCCTTTGCTCAGTTGCTAGCAGGGCGCAGTACAGGTTAAACACACAAACATAGAAGAATACTTCAATAGAAAGATATACAACTCATCACAGATTATCCTAATTCAACAAAAAACAGGTTTTAAGAGAGTATTCAATATTTCTTGTTTCTTGTCGGCAAGATTGTATCTTGTACGGAACGCATGAATGCTAGTAAACCAATCTTCTTTGCGCGTTTTTTGAAATAATTCGAGACGAGATCACCGCCATTATTCGTCATCGCGTCTCCGTCATAACGACTTCGTTGTGGCTCGGCGTACTGAGGTAGAACATAATCATTAGCTGAGAGAGACAAGACGAAACAGAACGGAACTGTCCAAACGAAGATGGTGAAATAAGCAAGAATTTCCGGAAATGGATAATAGTGGTGGTTAAAAAATGAGAAGGCAAAGTAATGATGAATGACTAAGAGTACCATCGCGAACAGAAATGTTGGCGAAAGAAAACCAATAATAGGAAAGTCGGCTAGGATACAAAAATAGATTATATTTGATAGAAGTCCAATTCCACAAAGTGTCCATGTAAATTGTGTTTCGAATATTATCAGAAGAACATTGAGAACGGTCACCGTAATCAGCATAATGCGTATAACACGTTTAGCCACCGAGGTGTACTCTTCGATAAGTTCAGCAACATAGTACATACCAGCCGCAACAGCGATCGTTAAACAAACTGCGATCACTATAAATGCTATCCAAGACAATGCATACATGAACCACATGATTGAAGCGAGTCTTGTTTCGGTGTTTTGAAAAATCTAGAAAGACACGACTGACGTGGCAATGTAAAAAAGAACAAACTTCGCTTGATCGTCGCAATCTTAATTGATGCGTTGACAAAACACAATGTAACGTCATTGAATTTTCTCATTGGTTAATAAACAACACAAAAGAAAGTTATGCATAGATGACGCTCAGTGAAGATGAACTCTTTTTCCAAGGCTGCAAAATGATGATATATTTTCTACGCTCGACCGCATTCAATTCTTTTTTCGTTTCTATATGGTCTATGAGAAGGACATATATCAGTGTATCAGTATATAAACAAAATCAAGGATACTTATTGAACGTGTACATATATATATATACTTCATCAATTTTAGTTTGTCCTACGGCACATGAACAGAAAAACGATGTAGGTTTTCATCACCGAATGAACAAAACATTCCGTCAAACTAAATCTCGTATGAAATAGCACAGCTCTACGATTATGGACTGCAACTGATGATCATCCACTACAGCTATCTCTTTTTTCAGGTCACGACCTGTTGTCATTAAAGCTCATAGTATAATTTTGCTAATCTAATCAAATCTAGTACAAGCAGAGACTTGAAAGTAGTTTAGATTGTTCTAAAAGAGTTATAATTGATGGTCGTAATTTGTTTAGTGATTATAAATTGTGTCTGCTGGAATAATTTTGCTCATTATCAAGATGTCTAAGCCTTTGTATGTTATGAATCAAGAGATACTGAACACCATTCATGCCGAAAAAACTTGGATTTTACTGACATTGACTAAGTGCAACTTCGGACTCGGAATCGCGGACATGTGGTATACACTTAATTAAAATACAACGTCAATAGATGTCGTTGGATGACAAGGAAAACTTTAAATTTGTAAATGATTCGTCTGCTGACCACAAAACAATCATCAAATGTTGTTGTTATTTTTTTCATTTAGGTTAAGGCGTGTTATCGGCTAAAAACCTACGCTTGGATACTTTAATTGTTTTATTACTCATAATATCATATCTCCCATTTCTTTTTTTTTCTATTCGTTTTGTCGCCGTGTGTTCACATTATTAATATTACCCTTTTTTCTCTTTTTTCTTCTTCTTCTTTCTCCATTTTTTTTCTTATACTTCACTTTTTTTCTATATCAATAATTGAAGAGCAGCAACATGTGTTAGACGATATAAAGAAAAGGATAAAATACAATGGAGACCTCTTTGACGAATTGTAAAGCGTCCTTGGTATTCAATGGCATGATTTCGCGAGTTAGTAAGACGTTGATTTTCAAGTCCTTTTATCGTTTAATTTAATTTATTTTTTCTTTTCCACGTCACATTGTTTGCAAATGACTTTTGTCACCGAGATTTCTTCGCATTTTCTCTCTCTCTTTTCTCTCGCCATCGTTAGTTGCATAGTCTCGTCTTTATTCATCGTCATTCATGCCGTAGATTTTTACATAACAACAAACAAGGTGTGCTGTTGTCAAAGAGAAAAACTGCGAACGAGAAAAATAAAAGTTTATTTTCTTAAGTGACAAAACTTCCTCGTCTTTTTTCTCTGTATCTTTAGCCAAGAGGAATATGAATGTATTCATCACACGTCACTGATTTGCCTTTCCTTAGTTAGTTAGTTTTAAACATTCCTATGGCGACTGGACGGTCATCGTGCCTTTTCAAACAATTGTTCCGGTAGGGTTCTATATACACAGAAATATCTGTCTTCTTTTTCTATGGTTTCTTCGTATTACGTGTCCCAATAGGCTATTTGATCAGTCTATGAAGAAATGAGTATGACCGATACTTTTTTCGTTCTTTTCCTGCTGTGACGCGAAAGAGAACGAAAGAAGAAATCTTTTCATTAGCGTAAGCAATTGAAAACAAGGAGTTCGATACTATTTCAGATCTATTATCGTCTTTTGTTTCTGTTGGACTTAATTCAATTTTTCATTGTTCAGTTACTCATGATATGTCGGTTGCGTAAGTGCTCAACGATACTAGCAAGTGTTTGAACTTGTTAAGCAATGAATAAAATACCATTTTTAAAAAAGAAAAAAGTTGAAGGTTTGTCAATTGAACTCTGTTTTTCTTGAAAAGGAATTCTCGTTTTTTTCCTATCTAGAAAGAAGCCGAAAAATCAAAGCCAATGATTCAGATGCAAATGCTGCGAAAGAATATGCTGTAAGGTTTTCGTTTACCAAGAAAAATGTCTCATCGCATTATGTTCCTGTTTTAGGGCAACGAAATTTCGACGTCCAAATATAATTTAATTACCTTCTTACCCAAAAATCTCTTTGAACAGTTTCGACGGCTCGCTAATGCATACTTTTTATTCCTTCTCTGTCTACAGGTATGTCAACTGAATTATTCATTATATCTAATGAATTCTGCCCTTTTCCTTTTAGCTCATTCCACAAATTAGTTCGTTAGCTCCCGTGACGACTATTTTGCCACTTGTTTTCGTGTTAGCATTAACTGCAATAAAAGATGCTAGTGATGATATTGTAGGTTATCGATGAAAGTACATTGTGCGTCTCATTTCGCTTTTTCTCTATCTAGGCAAGGCATCGAAGTGATAGTCAGGTTAACAATCGTGAAACAAAAACTGTTGTTGGAAATGAATTAGTGACGAGAAAATGGAAGGATATCAAAGTTGGTGATATAGTACGACTAGAAAATAATGAATTTGTGACAGCTGATATTGTTCTTGTATCGACGAGTGAACTGAATGGACTGTGTTTTATTGAAACTGCTGAACTAGACGGAGAGACAAATTTGAAAGTTCGACAAGCGCTGGAAGAAACTTGTGATCTCGAAGACCATATTGACCAACTCTCAAGATTTGACGGTGCGAAAGAATTGAAAGTTCAATGTAGACTGAATGAATCTTTTTCATTTTAGCGGAAATCGAATACGAAGCACCGAATAATAATCTCGGACGATTCGAAGGCAACTTATCATGGAAAAACAAGACTCTACCATTGAAAAATGATAATGTACTACTGCGCGGCACGAGATTGAGAAACACTCAATGGGCTTTTGGCAGTAAGAAGATCCTGATTGTTCAGATAGCATAGACGCATCTTTCTAACTATTTCAGTTGTATGTTACGCTGGTCCCGACACAAAATTAATGAAAAACAGCGGCAAAGCAACATTCAAACGAACCAAGATCGACCATCTATTGAATCGAATCATCCTTGGAGTAAGAATTGAAATTCTATTTGCGTTTGACGCATATTTGCATTGATTGTCCATCGTATTTAGATCTTCTTCTTTCTCTTGGTAATGTGTGCTATCATGACCATATGTTGCGGATTTTGGGAATCATTTGTTGGCTATGATTTTCGCATCTATCTACCGTGGGAAACTTATATTTCAAACGATCAACATATTGGTGCATTAGAGAAAAGTTTACTAGTCTTTTTATCATATATTATTATTTTAAACACTGTCGTACCGATTTCATTGTACGTCAGTGTGGAATTCATTCGTTTACTACAATCGAAATGGATCGATTGGGATAGTAAAATGTACTATGAGCCGAATAATGTTCCTGCTCAAGCACGTACGACGACACTAAACGAAGAATTGGGCCAAATTGAATACATTTTTTCGGATAAAACTGGCACACTAACGCAGGTAATTCAACCAAACAAACTAGACTTCATTTTTCTCATGCGCAGAATGCTCCTAATTGAGAAACAACCATCGCCTACGATATTTACTCGATAAAAACGACAATGATGCATATGGTAGAACATATTGCTCTTTTTCTCTTTGCTAAACAGTCATGTTTATATGTTTGGTTAAGCAAAGCTACGACAAATATGAATCAGTCAGATAAGGAGAAAATGCGTATTCGCGTGCGAATCATACAAAAATAGTACGAAACTTCAGTGTGTCCTTTGTTGTCACGATAAATATCGTACGGTGGACTGATTTTTCAAGTACTCATTTATGACGTCGACTAACTTGAAAATACTAAAGTTTGAATGACGTCAGTTCTGCGTAACATATTAAATTAATGGTAAACAACACTTAGCGAAATGAACAAAAAGAATATAATAGATTTTCGTAATTAGTGAATAGGAAATTATGGAAATAATTTGAGACAAGATCATAAGATATATTCGATTATCTAGCGAATTTGTCATTTAGAATATTATGACGTTTAACAAATGTTCGATTAAAGGAAAAGTCTATGGATATGTTACTGATGAAGCTGGAAATGAAGTTCAAGATCCTGAAGTAAAATCTTTCAAAGACTTTCCTAGTAGAATTCCATCGAAATACATTTTAGAAATTAAAACCGATTCAATTCGATGAGAAGGACGATGATTTTGAATGGTATGATCACAAATTGATCGATGCAATAAAGAAAGGCGATAAAGATGTGCACACCTTTTTCACTCTACTATCCCTTTGTCATACTGTGATGCCTGAAGAGAAAGATGGGAAAATTGCGTATCAAGCTCAGTCACCAGATGAAAATGCACTCGTATCTGCTGCACGAACATTCGGCTTTGTTTTCGTCGTAAGTTTCATATCAACATCATTAGTTAAACAAATTCGAGCTGGTTGATTTCAATTAGAATCGTACACAAAGCAGTATTTCGGTTAGACTTCAAGAAAAAGATGCTACTTACGATCTGTTGAACATATTGGACTTTGACAACGACCGAAAACGAATGTCGGTATGTATATTATTGAACAGCGGAGACGAGGATTGTTATAATAAACAATATTGTTTAGGTTATTGTGAAAAAAGATGGCAAGATAATTTTATTCTGCAAAGGTGCTGATTCGAAAATCAAGGAACGTTTGGACTCTTCGGAAAAAGATATCATGACTGAAACAGATGAACATCTGAACGTATGAAAAAGGATTTTTACATGTGTCTAGGACTTTATGTATTTCGTTTATGTATAGAAATTCGCTACTGATGGTTTACGAACACTCTGTTTAGCATATAGAGAACTAAACGAAGGTGAATACAATAAATGGGCAGAAAAATTGAATAAAGCTAAGTAAGTCATATAAAAGGTGACTGATATAAATTGCACTGATAAATCGATCTACTTTAGCACAAGTATGGAGAAACGTGAAGAAAAAGTCAATGAAACCTATGAGGAAATTGAAAAAAATCTCAAATTGATTGGTGCTACAGCTATTGAAGACAAGCTTCAGGATGGTGTACCACAATGTATCGAACGCTTAGCTCGTGCTGGTATTAAAATATGGGTTTTGACTGGTGACAAAGTTGGTAAGTCAAAGACAAAGAAAGCGCTTCATTCGTTGATTGACGATTTTCTTGCGTTTCTCAGAGACGGCGTATAACATTGGTCTTTCGTGTCGTTTATTAACGAATGATATGGAGATTTACATCATTGAAGAAGAAAATGAACATAGCGTGGAGAAAAAATTAGAAGAAATTCGAAAGCAAATGATAGAAAAAGTCGAACAATTATTTGACGTTAAGATCGAAGATCGAAAGAAGAGGCTCGACTGGAAAGATTGGGGCATTGATGTAATGAAATTCGATCAACACAGAAAAGCGGAAGAGCCCAATGGTAAAGCACAACGTCCAAATGGTCATGCAACAACTACGAATGATTCGGGAGCACACGATCGGGAGCAATTCGAAGGTTTTGGCTTATTGATTACCGGACAAGCATTAGCATTTGCTCTATCAGACAAATTGAAGATGAAATTACTTGAGTTGGGTACGATGTGCAAAGCTGTGGTTTGTTGTCGTGTTACACCCTTACAAAAGGCGCAAGTCGTTGAATTGGTTATGCAAAATGAGAAGAAGATAACATTAGCTATCGGTGACGGTGCCAATGATGTTTCAATGATACAAAGTAAATGATCGCTCGAAGTTCGCTCGTGAAAAACTATGTTTCGATTGTTTCAGAAGCGCATATCGGTGTGGGTATCAGTGGACAAGAAGGTCGACAAGCTGTTCTGGCAAGTGATTATAGTTTTGGTCAATTTCGATATCTTGAAAGATTGTTACTTGTGCATGGACGTTGGTCATACTTGCGAATTTCGAAGTTTTTACGCTACTTTTTCTATAAAAATTTTGCCTTTACATTGTGCCACTTTTGGTTTGGATTCTTTTCGGGCTTTTCTGCTCAGGTATGTTGCAAATATCAAATGAAATCTTCACTGATATGGTCTATTTAGACATTATATGATCCATTCTTTGTGGCGACATATAACGTTTTCTTCTCGTCATTGCCCGTTCTAGCACTAGGCGTCTTCGATCAAGTACGTCGAAATCGCTGAATTTTCTTCGATTTGACATTGAACTTTCTCTCTAGGATGTTAGTGCTGATCATTCAATGAGTAAACCTCCTCTGTAAGCGATTTCGCTTCTTTCTACAAAAAGCACGTTGTAATTTTTCATTCGTGTCCTATTTCAGATACACACCTGGTCAAAACAATGAATTTTTTAATAAAAAAATTTTCGCTGAAAGTGTCATACATGGAATCTTAACTTCATGTATCATTTTCTTCGTGCCATACTTATCCGTTTCGAACAGTACACGACCAGGTGGTATGACTCAAGCTGATCTACAATCATTTGGTTTTATGGTTGCCACAATAATGATCATCGTCGTCAACTTAGAAAACGCACTTGAAACGTGGTATTGGACTGGTCTTTATCATTTCGTGCTTTGGGGTACTATTGTAGTACATTTCTTATTTCATTTTGTATTGTATTCAACCATTATCTATCAAATCTTTAATACAAACTATGGATATGTTGGGGTAGCACAAGCAGTGCTGTCTACAGGCAATTTTTGGTTTACATTATTCTTAACATGTACAATATTATTGTTACCCGTGTTTTGCCGAGAGTAAGTGCATTCAAACTGTTCAGAATTGAGTCGATCGTCTATTTGAATCGTTTTCGCAGATTCTTTCGTATGCGGTTCATGCCGACGAAAACCGATCGTGCACGATTGAATCAGAAGTTCCGTACGGAAGAGAAAGCAGCATTCGTTGCACATATTCAACAGAAACTCCGTCAAAGTAAACGATCAATTCGATCTGGTTATGCTTTCTCACAACAACAAGGTTGGGGCCCGTTGATCACGTCCGGCCGTATGCAATCGAAATCTGCGACACGTAATCGTCAACAACAGCAACCGCAATCTCAAAACCAAAATAATAATGTAAGTGAGAATTATCAGTCTCTCGAGTCTCCCTTTCATTTCGCAATTTCTCTATCTACAAAAAATATCTCTCTTCCGGTATTCTTCTTGTTTTCTTCCTACAATAATCTATCCGGCATCTGTCTTGTCTAGTTGAAGAATAGAGTTCACCCAAGCCCGAACAATAACGTACCATCAGACAGTACGACCAGCAAAACAACAAGCAGGAGAAATTAATCATTGAAGTAAGAGAGAACAACATTTGACGAGATTTCGGAAAACAACTCAAAACACACACTTTTTGGAGTGAAGATTGCTGTTGTACTCTTGCTGCTACTTATCCATGTGTGTACGCGTGTGTTCATTAGGAGAGTTTAACTAAATTGCACTGCTGCTTTTCCTTCTTCTCATCTTACCATTTCACTCGATAACCATCCCGACTTCGTTCCTGTTTTCATCGTCGATGTTTTCCCTTTGATGTCTTCGAAAATCGAACGCATCCACCACCCTTTAGATGATCTCAAATAATCTATCGAAACCAGTGACAATACTTGAACCATTACTAAGTATATATATAAAACTAAAATCGACCAATGACTATTGACTCGATTAGTATCCTAGTTGACCAATGTAAATACGCTCGATACGAATGATCATGACCAATACACTTGTTATTATTTAAATTATTTGTGGATGTGTGTCTGACCTTTTCGTTTTCAATGACATAGATCTGACTGCTTGAATTTTGCTAAACATCGACGTTGAACATTTTCATTTCATGTTTAATCTATTTGTGTGCTTTTGTCAACATCTCTAGAATGTGATCCAAACTCGATTTTAACCGCGAGTTAAAGTTGAAAAAGTAATAAACCATTCAACTACGAGAATGATCTGTTGTAAGGCTTTGCTTTGTATTTTATTTACATGTTGTAGTTTATGCATGCTTTATGTCTCGTAGTCACTAACTTTATATGTTAACTCGACTAACACTTATTATATTAGTTAATATAATTGATGTTTTGGTCAGAAAGAATGACTCTTCTATCGTTTGTTTAGATATCCAAATCAATATTTCTTAAAAACCGAAAAACGCATATGATGAGTGAATCATCATCTCCAAAGAATTCTGTCATACCTGATAATCAACAACAACATCATCATCATCATCAATCACCTGCGGAACTCATTCGCCTTACACCTTTAACATCATCTTAACTTCTTCTTTTCGCCGTCCATGCATATACATATATATATATTTATGTTATCACTTCGTTGTTATTTTCTATCGCAGATAAAATCTACTAAAAAATTATTTCTTTGGATGTGCTATTTGTAAATCTATGCGTTCTCTGTTTTACCTCGAACAAATGTTTTTCTCTTCTCTCCTATTTTGATAATGGTGATGGTTCAATGCAGCTTCGTTTTCTTTTTTAAATTAATTTATGCTTTTTGTTTTCTTCTTTTCGCTCATGAGATTTCAATTATACATATCTTTCGTTATTTTAATAATTACACATAAGATAATGCAAGGAATAAACAACTCTATCCATGAAAAGACGATCTGTTCTTTTTCAGATTGTCGTTTTAGACGAATGACCAAAAAAAAGTCCGCCGGACCTTCGAATAAATTTGTTTCAGGCGAAGTTCTGAAAGAGTAAGAGATTATCTTGATGACGAGCATTGTTCCTATTGATCACTGTTCTTAGAATTCAATCATGCCGACCATTACGTTTGTTCATTAAAAAACAAAGAAAAAAAGGAAATGAAGTAGGTGAACGTTTTGTATCATCAACTTGATCGTCGTTCTTTTGGTTTATTCGTAGACTCCACCGTTTGCTTTACGATCGGAATTTCTGCAAACTTCATCGGAAAAACAACTAAAGTATTTTCAAAAAGCGATCGATAAATACATTCAACTATTAGTAAGTTCGTTGTCTCATTTGGTTGAGTAATCATACTGAATGATGAATCTTTCTAGGATGAAAAAGATATCGACGAACGTGCCCAAATCGAAGGGCAACTACTTGAAAACGTGCTATCGAAACGAGAGCAGAAAGTCTATTTCGAGTCGCTCAATGCACCAAAGAAGCATCTATAGTAAGTTCAACTTGCTTTTCATCAGCAACAACTTTCGATTTGTTGTTTTAGTAATGCAGCAGCTTATTATGCTGAAATAAATAAACAAGAGCATAATGAAAATGCAAAAGCATGGAAATTGTTAACACCGGATGAGAAGAAGCCATACACTCAAATGTTAAACGATGTAAGTTATTCAGATGAGTCGCAAACGAATGTACATATCGATCGGTTTAGGCTAAAGAAGAGTATGCTGCTCAAGTGAAGAACTTCACGGAAAATTTACCAGATCGTTTGAAATGCGAGTATTTATCGTTCATCAAACCAACGCAACCAGCAACGCAAGGAAGTGGTGAAAGTACCACTTCTGAACCGATAAAACAACGTCGAAAATCTGTTCAACCACTACTGGAAAACTTCCAGCTGCCAACCAATGAAGCAGCAAGTCAAAAATTGACTCGAAGTCAACTGGATGATCTCCATAAATGTCAGCCAAGTATTCTCTACTATGAAAATAAAGTTTCTGATGACGAAAAACCAACATTTGCCAATACAACAGCAAAAAATACTTATATCCGATCGTTATTCAATCAACTAAGCGAGAAAAAACGACATAAGTTCATCTTGAAAGCAACCAAAAAATGGGAAGAATATCTCCAATCACATCCAGATGTGCCTGAAAATCAAATTCCAACACTTCATCTTCTATTAAGCAAAAATGATGATATACATTATTATTTTTCTACACTTGGCTTACCGGCTCGTCCACCAATAAGTGCGCTATATCTATACGGAAATGAACGACAACAAACGGGTTCACAACAAAACTGGGCGGATCTATCGCAAGGGACGAAAGATGAATATATCAAGCGGTTAACAAAGATAAAAGCTGAATATCATCAAAATCTAGTTGAATTCGTCGAAAAAACGTTACCGTCAGATTATATTCGACTTGAGTTTTTCCGAAATGTCAAAGTTGCATCGAAAGATTACGAAGCCGCAACGAAAGATCGAGTTCCTGATAGAGATGAAGGTCAATTGAAGATCACTCAATACTTAAAACCGAAAAAGCCGATCGACAGCGGCGAAATGAACGAATTCGATCGAATTAAACAACAATTATTGGCAACACCGTTGACAAATGAACAGAAAAAGCTTGTCGATCGATTGGGACAAGTAATGAAGAAATATCTTGGAGGAGAAAGTGTAAGTTCGATTTTCTATCGCAAGAATCATTTGAAAATAAGCATTTTTTAGATTGATACAAAGAAATCCTCGTCCGGTAAGATTTAACTCTTAAGTTCTTTTCCGTCTCTAAATGCTTTTCAAATTAGGAAAAGATTCAGCGAAACCAGTTTCATCCCATCGTGCATCGACAACTTCGAATGAAGTGGTTTTAATTAACGGTGATGTTTCCGCCGACGATGCTGAGCCAAAACCCAGCAAAAACAAGAAGAAACGCAAACATGAAAAAGATGATGTCGATGTTGAGAACACTACCTCAACAAAATCCAGTCATCATGACCAAGACAAGCAAAGTTCAACATCTTCTTCCATGAAAAAACGTAAATGATGTCAGATGATTTAAGATAAGCATTGTTTTGAAAAATCTTCCTGTTATTGCTTTGTTCTTTTTTTCTGTTACTGTGTTGTTCCTAAACATCATTGTATTTTCCATATTGGAAAGGTATTAGTGTTTTTTTAATAAACCGATTTATTTGCTGGAGACCGTTTGGACGTCTCTGTTTTGAAGTCAATTTAACTGCTTGTATTTAGTCGAAGACTGCCTGACAATTAGAGACCTCTTTTGATAAGTAGATCTACCGGTTACATTTGATAACGACACGTTTCTCATTCAGTGAAGTGGATTCCTCTTACTAGTGAAAAAATACTACCTGTCGCGGTTTTGTTCCTATATGAAGACAGAAGTCGGGCAAACTTGCTTTGTTTAAGATATAAAATGGCTTTTCTGCGTGGTGTTTCACTGTTTTCGTCATCAGCATCGTCGACAACACCAGTTAATGAGGCAACTAATCATCAAGAAACGGTAAACGATAGACTAAAATCTCTTTTCGCTACGACAAATTCTTCGTCGGCTTACAGATCGAACGTCTCTGTGATCGTCTGCAATTAGCAACACGAATCGAAGATCGACGAGATGCTGTGCGTGGTTTGAAAGGCCTCTCTAAAGTAGGTCACATATACGAATAATTATAAGGTTCTACGAAGATAAATAGAAATGTAAACTCGAAGTCGGCACACAGAGCATGATCTTACTAGCAAATGTCTTACGAGGAGATCGAACTGATTTAGATCTCATTCAATTAGCATTAGAAACGTTGACGAATGTCATGACATATGAAGCTGACAATAGCGAAGGTAGGAATCGTAACAATGTTGGTATCGTTCAACAGGAATATGCTATTTAGAACAGCCAAATTTACCACAAGATATCACTGTTCAATTCACAGGTAACCATATTGTCTTGAATTCGATACGAAGAAGTTCGCCATCTGTGTTCAGAATTATTTGTCAAAAATAAAGAAAATGTTCATGCCGCTCTTGATCTGATTGAAGTAAGTTAAGAAATGATCTATTCATGCGTTGACAGGTCATATTTGGCATGCTTCAGGAAACTGATTTTAATGTTCGACGTGCTGCGATTAAATTCCTAACGATACTTTTGACAAACTGCACGAAACTACTACAAGATATTACTCTCGAGAGCGGACCAATGGGTGTATCAAAACTAGTTGATTTACTGCAGGATGAACGTGAAGTGATTCGAAATGATGTAAACCATTGACTTTGATTTTACGGCGAATATTCTCTGCTTTATTTTGCACAGGCGCTTCTTCTTCTTCAAATTTTAACACAATCAAATGCAAATATTCAAAAAATAGTCTCGTTTGAGAATGGTTTCGAACGTTTATTCGAAATTCTTAGCAGCGAAGGTGGTTGTGAAGGAGGTAGATAATTCATATAGTTCGTTTTCGTTTGCCAAGTCAAATCGTTATTGATAGGCGTCATTGTCCAAGATTGCTTAACTGTTTTACTGAATTTATTGAAAAATAATGCATCCAATCAAAGTTATTTTCGTGAAAGTTCCTTTATTCGCCGACTCGTTGACTTTTTTGAACTGAATTCAATCGGTGACAAACGTTGGTCAACGCAAAAAATCACTAATATTCATCTTCTATTACAAGTAACTATCGAACTGATTCCATTCGACACAATCGGATTCATTCTTATGTAAAAAGGTTATTCGAACACTTGTGTCACCGACGAATTCAGTGCAGCATATTACGCCATGCCAACGAACGGTTAGTCAATGTGGTAAGTGCTAACATTGACCCAACTCGAAAATCGAACTAATTGAATCGTCCATAAAGGTCTTCTACATCGCCTATGTGTCATGCTTACAGTCTCTTCCATACCAGCGGATGTTCTAGCAGAAGTAAGTCATGTTCTTTGTGTCGTATAAAATCTTCTCAAGTATGATTAGACGATCAATACCATTGGTGACATTATTCGTGGTAATTCTGAGAATCAACAGTTTTTTGGATCCGTGATGAACACGACCAGTGATTCTCAACAGTTTGTAGTCGTCCAAATCTGTTCCTGTTGATGATAACGCGTCTTTTAGGCCAATCTTATTAAGCCTTCTATATATAATGGTCACTGGAGAGAAGCAATCATTCCCTCTTCGAATATCGATTCTATATTGCTTTCAATGCTATTTATATAAAAACGATTATGGGAAATCAATAGTCATACAAACATTGTTGCCTCAGTCTCAAGCCGGTTCGTTTTTCTCTTGATCACATCTCTATCTGTTTTCTAAAAAATTCATCCTTTTCCAGCGACCAGTCAATATACATTCGGTCATCTCTTAATCGTTGGCTATTTGAGTAAAGACATAGTTGCATCATGGTGTTCAAGTATTGCGCTCTCTCATGTTATCGCTGACAGTCAACAGTTTAAAGAAGCGATCCTTCAAGTAGTACTTGCAACTGATCCATCACAACCCGACGTGAAAACTCTGATGGATATTTCAGTTGATCTTCTACAGAATGTAGAGTTACTACTCCTTTTCCCTCCTTCGATGTATCCTCTTTGTTTTGCTTAATAGTTAAACTCGTCGTTCCACACTCGAATTGCAATACTCACTTTCCTATGTACATGGTTGGCGAATTGTACGTTGGCCGTTCAAGCGTTCCTCTCTTCTCAAAATAGTATTTCCTATGTAAGTCAAGATTCTATTCGATTTTAAATGACAGTTCTCGCTTTGTTTAGTTAATCACACAAATTTGTGCACATTCAAGTGTAGATGATCGAGAAATTCTTATTCAATCTCTATGCTCCTTTGCGTTCGGATTATGCTTAGTATTCAACAATAATCAGATATCGACATATTCGACGTAAGTCAAACAAAACAATGTAATTATTTATATATTTCGCATAATTATCTCAGAGAATCCCTTGAGCGGCTCATCAATAAACGTATCGGCGTTGAGCTATTCCAAGAAAAACTTGAAATTCTCTCCAAATCCGATCATTATGCTAAAGCTTTACGAAAACCGCAATTGAAACTATCAAAATCCAATGATATGATACTTGACTACGAATTCGCTCGGCTCTACAAAATTCTCGAAGGCTCTATTTCTCGAGCGCTAACCACCCGACCCACCGATGGTCAGACAAAACCGCCTGACCAAACGTCGCTCATGCTTGCACAATACGCCGAGTTGATTCAACAACAAAGTCAACAAATCGCTGCTTACCAGCAACAAGAAAGGCAATTTTTCGAAGAACGTAATTATTATCAAACGAAAACCGCAGAACTTGAACAATCGTTACAAGCGCTGCGTGATGAACATTTACAACTACAATCATCATCTGAGCCAAGTATGTCTTCTAAACGAACTCATCATTCTTTTATCGAATATCTTTAGAACAAACTCCTGATGATGGTCTGCGAACGCTATGCGAACAACAACAAGCAGAGTTGGAATATTTGAGAAATATGATAGTATGATGATACTCTTCGAGAAAATATCAGTTAAGTTATTTTCTATAGGCTTATCAACAGCAACAGTTTTATCAATTATCACAAACTACAGTGTAAGAAACAACGAGATTTCATATGATTTGTTCTATCGTGTCATTAGTAGACTAGAGAATGGTGTTGAACAACTTAGTTTAAATCATACTGAGAATCAAAATATCCAAGTAATCAGATTTTCGATAGAGGTGTTGATTTCGATTGATGTTGTTCTATAGAATGACGAGCAAGTGGCGTTAAATGCGCGAATAACTGAATTGCAAACAAAACTGAATGCATCGGACGAACGGTGAGTTCGATTAGATCGAGAAGGACATGAATCTGTATGTATAATGTAGATGTGCGACACAAACTTCAGAAAATTCTCGTCTTCAGTTGGAAAATAACATTTTACAAGAAAAATTAACCAATGAAAAACGAAAAGTTGGCATTCTTGAAGTACCAATGTGATCTTTTCTCGATTGATTGTCAGCTCTGATTATCTTTTCTAGAGTCTTCAAGGTCAGCTACAAGAGATCATCGATGAAAAGACAAGTTTGAATAATGAATATCAAAAGCTGAACGCAAACTATCAACAAAACATCAAAGAACAAAACGATTTACTCGTTCTCTGTTCCACCTACGAAGATCAACTAAAAACCTGTCGAAATCTAATGCAATCAGCTGGATTAATAGTAAATCACTCGTCTTCCTTTCATTGTCATTCACCTGCAATCTTCCTTCTAGGTACCGAACTTTTTAATCGAAATGGATAATACCGAATAATCTTTATAAAACGTGATATTCACATTTTATGTTTTCTTTGTCGAACTTTACATGAATTCGTCGTTGAGATTAGATTATTCAAACGTATGTTTGACTTCCGCACACATTCTTTCAGCTTCATCCTTCATTGTTAAAAGAAACGCAAATAATCATTGATTGAGAATGCTTCATCAAGCATCGTGAACATTAACGATCAATTCTGCGAATACAATAGTTCAAAGTTATTCAATGAGCAACAAACGAAGAATGTCAATACTTTCTTTTTTCAAGTATGTCATATCTGCAAGATAAATGTTCGTCTTGCTATGCAACAATGTTCATAGATTCGACTGAGATAGGCAATCCCTTGGGGGCGGTTGGAGATGTGATATGTTGATAGTTTGTGTAGACGAAAAACGAAAACAAGACAAATTTTAATTGGAAAAAAAGACTTTTGTTTTGTTCGACGAACAGCTTGCAATTTCATCATGTTCGATGTCTCGTCATCGATTGTCTAAGAGAAGAATGAATGCTTGATTGAATTCGATTTTGATTGAAAAGACAAACATTCCAAATGGCAGTCAAGCATCGATTATCGATCTGCGACGTGTTAGTCTTGCTAAACGAACAAATCATTTTCTTTGACACTATCTTGTCAAAACGAGAAATCATCCTGCGACGAATGTCTGCCTATCTGCACTGACGATCTTGTTCAATATCACTAATTGGAACGTCGACATATTTGTCTTCTGCTCTCCTACTGATATCATATTGATATGCTACTCCCTATGATGTCGTCATCATTCGACTAAATAACGATGAACGCATCTAAGAGTAGACGAACGACGAGACATTTTTATCATATCTGAGTTCAATGGAAAGCATTCTTGGCGAGATAACCTCGTTTGGATCTAACTTGACACGTTGTCGTTTGAGTTAAGAAGAAAAGGAGAAGCTGATAGTATTGCTGATCAATCGAAACGCTGATGATTAATAATAAAGATGAGAGAAAGACGACATGGAATGTTGTTATTATTGGTTGTTGTGTGTTCTCAACAGCTGAAAATTAATGATCAATTATCTGTCATTATTATCAAAGAAGACGTTTTTCAGCATTGGCTGCCAGGACAAACGAAATCTTGCTGGAACGATCAAAGATTTTCGAAATTGTTATTCAATCGAAATCTTTATCTGAATCGCGTGTCTGAGTTGATGACATTCTATGGTCTGTGTGGTTGTCCGTAATTGACACCTAGCCGCCAGTCAGACCATATTGAGTTGGAAGAGAAGGAGAAAGAGAAAAAGAGAAGAGAGAGAGAAACAGGTGTTATGTCTCTTCCTATTGGTCCATCGCATGATGAGAGTGAAAAATTCAATGAGCAAAGGTATATAAGGAAAGAGAAAAGTGAATTGTTTATTCTCTTCATTCGTGATGAACATGATGAACACTTTCTATGTTTTCCTCGTTATTTTCCTTCAAATTCAAGTAAAGCATTTTCTTTATGAAAGTTTAAGCGAATAATTAAAATGAATTCTTTTTCTTCTAGTTAATCTCTACTGCTGGTAAATTCGAAATCGAATTAGAACGATTAGTCAATCGCAAAGGTTTAAATGTTAATGGTACATGTTGTAACGGCCCCGATCGATTTTTCACATGTATTCAACCTTGTAAAACATTCATGCGTTTTTGTCTACGGAACCAAAATCCCAATTTGGACGATATCAATCGCCCAGCCACTGTAAATAATGAAGAATGTACATATAGTTTCGATGAAACGCCCATTCTCGGCGGAAATAATATTGATTTCCTTCGTTTACCACAACAAGCCAATTTAATTGTTTTACCATTTAAATTTAGCTGGATGGTAAGTAACTGCTATTTAAATGACAATTTTATGACATTTTCTTTTTTGTTTAGGGCGATTTTGTTCTTCGTATTGATATCTTCAATGATAAAACATACGATGGTCAACCGTATCCAGGCAGTGCGCGAGAATTGATCTTATCTACAACAATTCGCTCGTCGATTTATCCAAACTCGTCGTGGCAATATGCTCAAACCATCGATTCTTCGTTAACATCTCATGAATTCTCTTTTCGTTATCGAGTATCATGCGCAACAAATTTCTACGGTTCTCAATGTTCACGATTCTGCTCTCCACTCTCATCTCATTCACGATGTGATCCTCAAACAGGTGAAATCATATGTCAACAAGGATGGACTGGAGTTGATTGCAATAAAGGTAAGGATCACCTTTCAATTGAGGGGAAAAACAGCAGCTGACATATCTCTTTTGTGTTTTTCAGCTATTTGTCGAGCCGGATGTCAACACGGTCATTGTCTCAATCAACCGAATCAATGTATTTGTCATCAGGGATGGACAGGAGAAAAATGTCAAGTGCCCTTACAACGCTTGATGAGCATTCCAAAGCCGAAAGTTTCGTGTCACAATGGTGGCAAGTTTCTTGACTCAAAATGTCAATGTCCAACAGGCTTTCAAGGTTCATTGTGTGAAGAACGAATTTGTTTCAATGGTGGTTTGAGTTCACCAAGTAAATGTGTTTGTCCACCGGGTTATGAAGGTAAACAATGTGAAATTGAAACCCAATGTCCCATTTGCCGTAATAATGGCCGATGCGAAGATGGAAAATGTCTTTGTCCCAAGGAATTTACTGGTCAATACTGCGAAATCGACGTCCGACTTATCCAAAAACAAGAGCGAAAGATATTCTCTATTGAACTACTCATTCTCTTCATATTTATTCTCTTGTTTCTGTCAATCTTGATGATTATTTCATGTTTGTATTACAAATCGTCGAATCAGAAACGCAAACAATTACAACAGATCAAAGAAATCACCTTCGACAAGATCTGGACGATTGAAAATTCTTCGACGAATATTTTCAAGGAATCCAAAGAGAAAGTCATCGAGAAAAACGACATCAATGCGAAACTAAAACAAACGGACGTGCAAGCTTCACTCGTTTAAATTCGTTTTCCTTTATTTCTTTTCATCCCGGTTGTTCGAACAGTGATCTTTGTAAATAAAAATTTCATGTATTTGCACAAACGAGAAATGAACTTGTCTGTCGGTAAAGGTGATGAGCGGAAATATTCAAGCGAAAACGAAAACATTGCGACAGATGGACAACAGATGTGTCGATATACATCTTAGTCTCGCTTCGAACATATCAGGTCGAATCAATGTACCGGAGAGAAATCATACGTTCAATGCGATAGAATTTCCTAATGCTTCACGTTTATTTTGTCATTTCGATGACAACAAATGCATTCGTCGAAGTCAAGTAGGAAATATTTCGCTTTGATCTCTAATAATAAAGTTAGTCTTCGTTAGCAAACAAATGGCACGTGTGTTCACCGGAAACAAAACGAATAAATAATCATGCATATATATTCAGAAATAATTCATGTCACCGAATTTCGTGTTCATTTGTGAAGATGAAAGAAGTCATTCGCCGTGTTCTTTTCGTATCTACATGTGAAATCTCACAATAAAACGTTGATGCGTTTCGGCTCGACTCATCATGATCATCATTACAGCTCATGATGTGTCTCTTGTGACTTTATATGGTCTGAAAGTATTTACAATATTTAACACACAATCAAATGTATGCCTCAGGAAGATAATACTCGAAGAATGTTGTCGACATCGATTGTTTTTATTTCCTTCTCTCAACTTACAGGCGTCAAAGTTAAGACGAGTGACGGATAAAGACTGATGAATATAGAAATGACGTGTCTTAATTGAACAACAAAAGGCAGACAGAAGAAGGATTGTTATTTTCACTCAGACAGACACAAGCATTAGAATAAGTTAGATGAGCAAAGATATTGATGTTTGAATACTCACCTATTAGAACATTTCTAATGCATTATCAAAGGTGGTGAACATCTGCGTGTATAGCACGTTCAATGATCATTGATCGAATCAGAGAGATTTTCTATCTTGATAGTTTATTGATAATCTTTTTTTTGTAGAAATAGAGTTACTCGACATGCAATTATCATAGAAAAATGTTTGCATCGTCTTTTGATCAAATTTCCAGTGCGCTGACTAAATGCTGGTATGGCGTTAGCTACTATTGATTTATCACCCAGAATAGTTGTCTAATGTTGACAACGCTTCTTGTTACTGAGTGTCTTTTCGTTAGGTGTGACGACAACGCTGGAAATCTTCGTTGAATCAGTAATAATAGTTAACAGGAGAACGTTTTACGAAGTAATCTCATCGCTAAACTGTCTTAACATACTTTGTATATTTTCAATTGCGTGACGTTTATGGCGTTCTTTCTTTCAACAGCGACATGTTTTTGTCAACAATGGTTTCATTTTTCGCTTTGGAAGATTATAAAAAAATAGTGTCCTTCCTTTCCTATTTCACCTTTATATGTGTTTTTGGTCGAAGTTTCGAGTTTCGAGAACATGCCTTCTCCTCTCGATCGATTATTTCTCTTGCGAAACGTAATTCATGAAAATGTCTCGCAAGTGTATATCAATAAGATGCAATGTGAACGACTTTGTGAACGTATCGATCAGTTAATCGAACCACTCGAACGTTTAGAACACGCGTCGTCGTCGGTGATGCGCACTGAAACACGTGCGATTCTGGATAAATTTCTGCAATGTGTCGACGATTGTAATCATTATATTGAAAAATTCAAGTCGTCGGATCGATGGTACGATGAGGCGTACGAGTACGGTAAAAGTGAGGATAAATTTCATGAATTAAACCATCGATTATCTCAACTTGGACAAGATCTGTGCGTTGGTTTGAATATTCAGCAAATATTTGATCGAAAACAGGATCGGATTGATCAACAAGAAGATTTAAAAGAGCTAACAAAAAAACTCGACGAAATTGCGCAAAAAATGTTAGAAAGGCAATGTGAACAGTACCGATTCATCGATAAAATGCTTGACAAGCGTCTTCAATCATTTCGATTTTCTCTGGCACAAAATCTCTTACTTCAATCGAATCCTGACCTTCTCGACGAACACCAACAGTTTCTGCATATTCCATATAAAGACTTGTGCATTGAGGATCAACCTCTTGGTCATGGCGGATTTGCTGATGTTTATAAAGCGAAATGGTTGACGCACCATGACCAAGTAGCAGTGAAAATCATTCGAGTCAGTCATTTGTCGAATGCTCGAGAGGATTTTGTGCGAGAAATCTCGACAATGTATCGAATACGATATGAAAATATTCTTAATGTTCTCGGAGCATGTATCGAACCAAGCTTTTATGCCATTGTCGTGGAGTACATGCCATTGGGATCGCTCTATGATATTTTGCATCGGAACAATGAGCAGATCTCGTTTGACTGGTCTGATCGATACTCCTTAGTATGGCAAATGGTCAAATCGATAAATTATTTACATAATTTCAATCCAGCAATTCTCCATCGAGATATTAAATCAGCGAATTTTCTATTGAAAACCAATGGAACGTCAAATCAGAAGTATCTTCTTAAAGTTTGTGATTTTGGTTTAGCCGAGATTCGACGAGAAACGCTTCTACAATCAGGAGCCTTTCTTTCTCCTCAGATCGTTGGCACATTCTGTTGGAAAGCACCTGAATTATTGCTTCCACATGCTCGACACACGAAACAAAGTGATATCTATAGTCTGGGTGTCGTTTTTTGGGAGTTAGCAACAGGAAAAATACCATGGAATGAGTATGAAGATGCAACAGTGATATTAATTCAAGTCAAAATGGGTGAACGACCAACCATTCCAGTAGACATTCCCGATTCATATAAACAATTGATTCAGGATGCTTGGAATCATGATCCACAAGAACGGCCAACATGCTTTCAACTTATGGAGCGAATTTTCGAAGAAATGAATCGACTTAACATGACGACTACTCCGAGCGCCAATGTTGATTTATATTCAAAACATTTATTAACAAAATACGAGTGAGAGATTCGAATTTAGGATGATGATTTACTCAAATATCGCTCGCTTTAGTTCTACAAGAACTGCCGTACAAGTAGCTGAAGAAGAAAATCCAGTCGAGAAATCAAGGAACAGTGTTCAAGACAGCATCATTCCACAATCAGTTACAGTCGAAACAACAACATCAGGTTAGTAATTGTACAACGAACTGAAAACAAGAAGAATGAGAATGACAAAATACATCCTTTTACTATCTGACCAACTTTCACAATCTGCGCTATAGATGAACTGACTAGTCCAATTCATTTGGGTACAACAGGAAGATTTGACATCGTTGCTTCAAATGTGCTTCACTACAGTCAACAAGATGAAATGCGTGCCGTGTCGCCGAAGCCATTGGACCGAAAGTTGTCACGATCGGTTGATGATCTGACATCGAAGTAAGTTTTCCATATGATGCTTCTGAAAATATATTTATTTTGTCTTTTATTTAGTTGTGATTCAAATAGTAACTCGTCAGACAATGGCTTGTTCCAAATCTATCGACTGGAAAAACGACGACCATTGCATCGTAAATATATTTCGAAAGAAAACAATAGTTAACATCAATCATTAAGAATCTTTGACTATTTCATGGAATCGTTCAATTTTGCTCAATAAAAACTGCCATTCGGACATTGTCATATCATATTTTTGGGAAAGAATTCTTTGCTGTTCACTAGTACCAATGGTTTCATTCATTCCCCAGTATTTCTGAACAAAGATGATATAGCCATCGAAGGTTTTCTTCACTAAATAGTCTAAATTTAACATGATTTCATCGGCAAATTCGATACGTTTGATATAATCTTCAAGTTCATCATTACTGATAATTACGGGTCGACTGCGAAGCAGACTTTTTCGAATATTTTCAGCTGTTCGTTGTTCCTCCAGTTTCAACTCATCAAGAATATGAAAGATGTGATGATATTCCATAGTCATATGATACGATGATGGATTTTTAGGAAGTAAAACAGCAATCTGATAAAATTTTCTCCATAACTTCTCTAAAACTGTTGTAATATTTGCCTAAAACATACAAATAATTCAATAGTACTTGTGCACTTTATTTCCACGTCTATACCATTTCTTTCACAAGTAGGAGCAACACATCGAAGGTTTTACTTGAGTTTTGAAGAGAAACAAATATTGTCTTATCATTTGTGCAGATAACAGCAGCTAATAGCAACAACTGCTAGGAATCATTTTTGATTGTTCTAGTCATTCTATGTACATATCATATCAATTCCTTTTCGTGTTAAATAAAATTTCTTTGAAATTTAATCGTTGTGTGTAAATAGTCTTTCATTGTAATTGACTTTCGACCTGCCTGAACAAGATCGAGCGAAAACAGAGAAGGTCTGCATGAAAATGAAGACAAAAAAAAAGAACGCCGTCTATTATCGATCAGACATATTTTGTTAAATATACATAATGAACGTGCTCAATCTGCTGAAAGAGTCTTTAATTTATACAGTAGCCAATGGACATATGAGCAAAAAAATACAGACTTTTATTCACGTTCAGAGAGACGAAAAAAAAGTGGTGAACATTCTCATTACAATGAACTGTTTATTTAGAGGATTAAGTCAGTGAAGACACAGGTGATGAGAATTCACCTTTTTTCGCCGTTCGCGTTGCTTATTTGAAAAAATAGCCTTCGAACTTGTCTTCTCTGCCTGTCCTTTGCTTATGTTGGTCATCCGAACGGCTTCATACATTTATTTTTGTTCGACTGAACACAGAGCATAAAAAAAGGCACGATTCACCTACACAATACAGTTTTTCGATTACTGTCGATTAGAAAGCATTTTATCAATGTTTAATTCCAAGTTCAACTTTGATAGATGCCTTTCAATGTGCATTCTTCTAAGACTTCTTGAACAAATGCCAATCGCCTTTTTTCATGCAAAGAGAAAACGAGTGTATCATATTCTATTTTGCAAAACGGAACACTATTTAATGAGTTTCTCTGTGTAGTATTCTTCTTTGCTCTCTTTTTCTCTCTCAATTGTTCTGTATGAAAAGAAAAATCAAGGTTCATTCAGACTATTAACGAGTAACAGACACGGTCACCGCTATCATCGTACATATTTTTTCTCATTATTATTTTTCTCTTTCTCGCTTGTTTTTTTGTGTACGAGTGTGTATGCATGTTCATCTATTCTGTTCTGTACAAATCGTCGAAGAGAAAGAAAGGGAATCTCGCTATTGTATTGAACATGGGAAGAAGAAAAAAAATCATCATAAATTCGGGGGTCGTTCTCTTGCGGTATACACACATTCTGCGATATTTATTTTGTGTATACATTAGACTCGTAGTTTGCGGTGACGACGCGAGCATAGACAAAAAAAACGTGAATGGTACAGTAGAAAAAGAAGAAAGAAGAGAAAAATGGCTTCGTCATCGTTCATCGTCGACCGATGGTCAAGTCGACTGGGCGAGAAATACAATTAGACATATGTATGTATATGTCTGTAGACATATGCATAAAAAAAGAAGAAAAAAAAAGGAGAAAAAAAACGAGGGCCTATGCGAACGCACATTCTCGTTTGTGAAGAAGGAAAAGAAAAGGAAAAGATATTCTTCTTTTCTGCTTTGCGCGCCGTCGTCCACCTCGAAAAAGCCATTTCTGAACCTGCCATTATTATACAAAAAGAGAAAAGAGAGAACAAGAAATCTTGCTTGTACACGAACTAAGAGAGGAAAAAAGAGAATGGAGGCACGAGAGAGAAAGAAAGAGCGATCACAAAAACAAACGACACTAAAGACAAATCGACGAACAAAAATACATATACACGCACACTACCATCCGATTTGTGATCAGATCATTTTCGACATCTCTATCCGAACTAATCACTGCTAACATTCATCTCTCCTTTTCATTCTAGAATTTTTAGCATGCAGGATACATCTTCAACGCCTCCGACATTAACGGAAAACTTTAACATGAAACTAAGATCTACGTCGCCTATGTCCGACGTTACCGCTGCGCACGATGCTTCATATGTAAGACAGATTCGTATTGATAATCTGTTATATCGATCATCTATTTAGTCATCACTGCTATTGAAAAAGAAACTAGCAATGTCTGAAAATTCAGCGGCAGCAATGAAAACAGAAAGAGACATGGCACACGAGACGAATAGTTCATGTATTGGTGTAAGTTGTCATATTGCTGAGAAATATTGCTAAACTTGGAATACATTTATATAGGTAATCAGACCTTCAAGTATGACTTTATCAATCAATGAGAATGAACCTGTCAAAAGTGTTGGTCGAGTATGTTTGAAAGAAACAAATGATAACTTGTTGCTTACTTCTAATCACATATTTCTTTTTGAATAGCGTCGTAAACCACTTCGACCTTGGTCTTTGTCTGCACGCGTTGAACGTCCGAATTCAGTAAGTTATCATTCGATCAATTATGTAGGAAACTATTCTCATATCGTAGACTATTCAGTCCAATAACGACCATATTGAACCTATCAGTGATACTGATGATCAATCAGTAAGTTTTTCATTGAGCATAATGTATGTAACATCCGTTTCACAATATCATATAGGAAACCAAATATTCACCCATAAGTAACAATACAACGAATAGTAATGTCGATGAAGACTCATCGGTATGTTGTAAAACACGTTTCTATATGCGAAAAGAGAAATGGACATACAATTTGAATGTGTAGATTAATGAATGGCCAAAACAATTATCAACCATCGAGGAAATTTTAAAACTCTACCGCGTGGAAACGAACGGCTCTGTTGAATGCATTCGATGTGGTTGCAAAGCCAATCAAGACAATCTACTTGAACATGTTTCTGAACACTATCCATATAAATGCTATTCATGCGGGTAAATCACCCACTCATTTCAGTCGAACCCTTTTCAAGTTTGACTCTTCGTAGATTCTATACTGATTCACTTTCGATTCTTGATGAACACAATCAAACTCATACGTCTAATCATCAATCAACTGAACAGCAATCGTTTCCTGTTCCAACATCACACACAACTGCGATGAAATCCTCAGAGCCATCGAATGGGACTACCAATGAAAAGTCGACTCCAGCAAGTAAAACTAAAGTTCATCGATGTCGTCAATGTTCATTTGTGTCTAGTGTTAAAGTACAGAAAAGATTTTGGTCGATAAAAATGTTTTATTTGCTGATTTTGTAGGAGGACTATTGGGCACATCATCGCGTTCACATTCGAGCCGATAAAATTCTCGAATGTCCAAGCTGTCCATTTGTAACAGAATACAAACATCATCTCGAATATCATCTACGTAATCATCTCGGTTCAAAACCATTCAAATGTTCAAAGTATAAACTATTCATTGTTGTAGTTCTCTGTCAATAGATGTGTTGTTTCTCTTGCAGATGTGATTATGCGTGCGTGAATCTATCCATGTTACGTTCACACAAGAAATCCCATTTTCGTCATTTGTTGTTCAAATGTTCGAATTGTTCATTCGAATCAAAACAATATCAAGCTTTACAAGAACATCTGCAAACCGAAGGACATGAAGCATATGTCGATGAAAATATCGAAGAATTTCTTAAGGAATATTCCAGTGGCAATCTCAGTTCATTGAATCTAACGTCAAATAATAGTAATGCATTATCATCAACACCACCAACACTTGTGCCGAATTCGACACAAAAAGCGAATACACGTCCATCGAGATCGAAAAAGCGCAAATCAATGTCGAATACATCTCTTCCGGCACAAGTGAAACGCACATCATCGGTGTCATCGGAAGATTCTTCAACAGGTGCTTTGTCAAGCGATGAACACCAGACGGATGCAGCATCGATGTCACTTGCTTGTAGTTTATGTGATTTCGTCGCAGTATCCAAAGAAGGACTCGGTGTACATCTGTTTCAACATGCTTGTAAAAAAAGTGATCTACTCAACCGATCGATGTTAACGAACATGTCACTCGATCCAACGACAAAATTACTAGAGTTATTCAATGGTAAAATCGGACCATTTGCCGCCAATACGAATGGAGTTTCTCCTCAAGTAAGTCAAATGTCTCAAACCATTCGCATCTCATAATGAATTTGTCTTGTAGTTAAATGATTTTCTCGGTCCATACCAGCAATTTCTAACCCAACAACTCCAATCACATTTGACATCGACATCATCAAATATGCATAGTTATCAACTTGATAGCAATAACAATCATGCTTTACCACCGGCAGCTTTACTCAACGGTAATTATTCTCTATTATCGTCATGTATAAAAACTGATACGAACGAGAATATTTTTCCTTCGGCTAAACGACAACGAAAAGATCACTCGACTGATAGTGATCACAGTGAACGAAATTTGAATTCAATCGATCAACAAACTCAAGTCGATGAATGGCAAATCAAACGCTTGTTCGAATGTGTACATTGCGAAATGATTTTCAAAGACTTTGCCATGTACTGTACACATAAACAGCTTCATTATTCACCTGAAAATCCATTTCGATGTGCGCAATGCGGTGAACAAAAGACAAGCAAATATGACTTTTTCGTTCATGTTGCTCAGCAAGCTCATGATCTTACTTGACAAACCTACCTCTTCTCTTCGTTTGTACATTTGTTTTTGTTGCTGTTGATTTCTGTTTTGTTTTTGCCATGACATGAAAGTAAACAAAGGAAAAAAAAACGCCAACAAGAAAGAATGAAGTGTATCAGTCAAATTTTATTAATTAAGCAAAAACATCTTTGCGACGGTCACCGTATGTGTTCAAAAGTTCTTCGTCGACCATGTAGGTGATCAATGCGTTGTCAGCGTCTGAACCAGTTTTGATGCGATTCAAAAGATCTTCTAAAAGTTTTCCCACTTCGATATGATGGTCAAGTAAGTGCGACTCAAGATAATCTTGAGCACTAGCATCATTGGAGTCTTCGTGACAGGTCTCAACTGCTTGCAAGATCTTCTTGTTGAATTCACGAGCAGTTTCTAAGTACTTGACGACGCCAGTTTCGCGGAGTGCGTGCACGCGATTTTTGATACCCTCCTTTTTAATCAATGAATTGATTGATAATTTACGTAAAGCAATGTATTTCACGAGTTCGTGACCTCGCGATGAGTCGTCATCACTTAATTTTGTAAACAAACTGGCAAAGCCCGGATAAGCGTTTTGTGCACCGACTTTTGATGCCAATTGAAGATATTCATAAGCAAGTTCAATTTCCTGATTAGCCAATTCACGTAAACATTCTTTCATTTTGTCATTACATGAACACAATGAAACTACGGCAATAAGGAAATAGACTACTCTCATTATCGTCATTCTTTGTAAGTGTATATGGATATACTCAATGGCGAATTGAAATTAAAAAAAATATCGTTGTATTATGTCGAGAGACAAGCAAAAACAACTGTTGATGATAAAAAAAAGCACATGACTGATAACACTCGTTCGTGATCGTCAGTAACAATGGCTTACCTTTGGTCCCTAACAGCAAGTTTGTCTTGCACTTCTTTTCGGTTTCGAAAGAAATTCGGTGCATTACATGCATGTGAAAATATTGTCAGTATGATTCACATAAGTATTTCATATGTTTTCAAGACGGTAGCTGATATGAAAAAGAAGAAGTGTATGATAGCAGTTATCAAATGAAGATAGCCGGTTTTAGAAGAGCGAAAGTCAATATGGAATGTTATGCCACACACCGAGATATGAATTAGACAAATGATGAGTTTATATTTATCACGTTGGGCTTGTGTTATGTTCACTAATGCTCAATTCTCATATTTTTATAATTAGAAGTTAACTGTCTTGGAAGATTTGATAAATAGCTTCTATTGATGGATTAGTTTTGATCTCATGGACATGTTCAATGACAAAACTTTCTATTTGACACTAGATGCTTTTGTAAACTGATTCGTTTGTGAATGTAATGTAATGATGCTCGATAAATTTCTAGTTGCATTTTATCATAGTCGGCAGCGGATGGACGACTCGTGTATGTAAATGTTCCTAACAGTAGAGAGAGTTCTTCCTAAATTCTGAAGACATACAAGTGGTATTGACCGAAACCAATATGAGAATTCTAACCAGTTTAAATGGTACATCAACTAAATTAATACAGTGCAGTAAACGTTTGAAGTATGCCGTAATGGCGCAGGCTACTGGTTAGACATATAAAAATAACCTTTTCCCCTCTGCTCCGCAGGGTGGGTCGGAAGCTCAAGTAGGTCATGTAGAAGAGCGCACTCATGCATGATTTCGAATAATCATAAATATTCTTATGGGTGATGTATTACGAGTCGCCAGGTATGCTGTAAATAATTAATCACGTGTTTGCTGTTCTACATATATGCGATACATACTAAATACTTCATCAAAACAGTTGAATAAACGATTGAAAATAGATAGTATAAATCATGATCAAAACAATCCGATACTCGGAAAAACAATCTAATACTCGGAAAAACAACCGGAACAGCTTATAGTATATAAGTTAAGCACGGCCAAAGTCATAGTTACATAAAAATATTATCCTCATCCATTCAAGCTTCATCTGCTATCAAACAAACAACAACATGTCGAATTTATACACGATTGCTATTGCTCTTCTCTTGGCAGTCTTATGTGTGAATAGTGAACCATTAAATCTCGCATACCGTGCTGCTGTACAACTTGAATCGGGTGTTACAATTATATCTAGCTCATCACAGGGTAAGGATCGGCAAAAAACATAACTCATTCCTCATACGAACTTCTTTTTCTAGGAAAGAAAGGCTTAACATTTGTTAAAGAAGCTCATTTGGTTGACTTCGGTATTGATCTTGTCGGATGTCGAAACTGGTCTGATCCAAACGGAATGGATTGCAATGCTTATTCAGGTGACACTCTTTGTACTGAACGGCGACCAGTTCTTTGCACAAAAGTTGATAATTCACCTCGCCCAGCCTATATTATTCTCGGACAAGGTGCGGCCATGCCTGCGTCTTTCTATGCTGGCTGGAATCGCGGTCATATTGCGACAACTGTTCCTGTTCAAGGTTCACAATTTGCTAATCGAGCTGCTGTTGATGCTTATTGTGCACAATCATTTGGGTAAAATACGATATCTATTGATTCACTGTAGAATATATGTCATGAACTGTCGTTTTCGATTTTAGTACTGGTTGGAACGTTGCACAATTCCATGATGGTATGTTCATCTCAGGTATGAATGGAACAACATATTCAGGTGCTAGTTGGACGAACAACGCTAAGAATCAACAGTCGGGTGGTTGGCACTATTATTCGTACGGCGATGTCCGAAACGATATTCGATTCTGGGTGCATATCAGGGATCAACCATCTACTTGTTGGGCACAGTAGATAGTCGACACGTTCCATATCAATAAGACATTTCACCTTTTCTACTAACGCTACTATACTCATTATGTTCTTTTTTAATCCAAAAAAATAAAATCTTTCACGTAGAAATTTGAAATGATCCGTCTGTTTTTTCCGTATCATATAGAATTAAGCTAATGAACACCACAGACTCGCCGTATAACATGCAAGTACATGTCGGTATGCCTATCAATAATCTCTTTTCTTCTTCACATTAGTAGGTTGATCAGCTTATTTCTGTGTGATGACAACACTCAACATACTCTTGTATTTTCCATTTGATAAAACATGTTTTACTGTTGAGAAAACGAATATTCTTATATCACTTCAGACGATGATCGCAATGTTGATTTATTGATTGATTAAATGGTACATTATGTTCACAAATATCTGTCACCCATTGACAAGAAAATATTGATGAACGAATAGACAAACAAATGTTTAGCTCTCGTATGAAATGAGTTGATCTATTAGTCTCCCATTGCGTTATCATTTCAAACAATTAGCGTAACAAATCGGCTCGAGATGTGAAACGATGCTTCCCTTCTCTTTTTCTGTGTCTATTAATCTATCGTATGAGTCTAGCCAATAAAATAGATTCTGTTTTCCACGTTGAAAGATTAGTGGACGAAAAGAAATTCGTGTTCAGAGTTTAAATACGGAGATTACCTAACGTGATAGCCTCATTCAAAGAAAGAAATGGAAGATCATTGCAGTGTCAGTCCATCAAGTGTTACTTCAAGTTATGAAGAAACGGATTTGATATCGGCGAATACTCATGAACAGCTATTCAAGTATAACATTGATCGCTTCTCAATGTTGATATCATTTCTTGCTTTTGTTGTTGATTTAGGGCAGCATTGGTATGTAACTCAATGCGTTCGAAAACATCAGTAGTCCGACACAATTTCAAAAGTATCGAACAACTCCTTTCGCCTACACCTGTTTTTCATGACAAAAACAGTAAGATAAACAAAAGATCTGTCTAAAACGAAGCAACTTATTTTTTTGTAGACGACACCGGTTACGATTCGCTCTTATCTATTTGTTCGCACAATCAATGCGATGATGAGGATGAATTGAAAAATCTTCAACCGAAAATATCGTCTACTCCATACATTAGAAAAGAGACGAAAGTAAAGAAACCTCGTACGGCATTTACCGACGATCAAAAACAGTGCCTCGATCGGTTTTATTCTTTCAATCGTTATCCAGATCCATCCCAAATGGAAACTTTGTCACAATTATTATCACTGGAAGAACGAGTTATTCGTGTCTGGTTTCAAAATAAACGATCGCGGGAAAGAACTTATCCGAAATTTATCTACGATCTCGAATAGAACTCTCCTATTTTATATCATGTTCGCAGTGTATCGTTCATGTTACTTTTTTCGTCATAATAAACGTCAGAATTTCAAGAAACATTTATTCGTTCCACTCATTTTATCAATCTTAGAACAAACCAATGTTCACATATATAAACAGATGTTTCAAATATGTATGTTCATGTTCGCGGTGCTCCATGTGCATCTGGCATACGTTCAATTGTATAACGATGACCATGCAGATACATAATTGGTACACCAGGAATTTTCCGTATGCGTCGTTTCAATTCACGATCACATGTAGCAACAATGTAGCATTTATGCTGTGTGACACGTTGAACAATGCAATCATCAGCATAGGTTCCCTTGTGTGAGCATGGTAAACGTTCAAAGCGAGGATCTTTAGCAATTCGCAATGCGACACGATATTTTGTACCTAGTTTTTCGATTTCGCCCATGACACAATCTGTTATATATGGTGTGCATTTGGCATAGAGACAATCCATCATTGATTGAATGATGTCGAGTTTGACTTTGATAGAGAAGTTGATAAAATTTGTATCGACTAAGATATGATACGGTGGACCTGGAAGATGTAGACGAGTAGGAAATGAGTACAGATGAAAGAGATTGAATACATACCGAGTTGAGTATTGTACCGGAAGAAGAGTGCTGATGTGACTGGTGCAACTTGTTTCTCGATAATCTCTCCAATGTTCTTCTTTTCTTCTTTTTTCTCGTGATTTTTGGGTTTCACACGATCTTTAGCTTTTAATCGCGCATCGGTTAACTTGATCATGCGTTTCATTTCGGCAAAACGTTTCTGACCTTTTGGACGAGTCATGATGGAAACAGTCAAACAATCTAAAACTGATACATATTGTATACTCATTCAGACAAATGCGAATGGTCATTTGACATCGAAAAGCAAACAAAATGGGAAAGCAAACGGAAGAGAAATTTATTCTCCAAAAAAAAGAAAAGCAATTTCGATCATCACTATGTCTTGGTATTTTTATCATCGGCAACATAAGTCAATAGAACATCGCCTTTCTTCACGACTTTACCGACCGCAGCGTTAATCTTTCCGACAATACCATCTTTACTTGCTTTAATAACATGTTCCATTTTCATCGCAGTCATCACTAACAATGGTTGTCCTTTAGTGACTTTTGCACCGTCTTGAACAAGAACTTTATCGATGATGCCCGGCATAGGGGCAACGGGATCACCCGATGCAACAGACGAACCAGCAACACCGCCCATACCCGATGAAGCAAGTTGAGCAAGAAACGATGGTGGATGAATTTTGAAATCAAATGAACTACGACTAACATTCGAATAGAATGTACATGTGTCACCATCGATGTGCATGCGACATCGAAATTGATGACCATCGATGAGAAGAACAAGCTCGTCGTTAACAGGGCGAATCTCTACTGGATATGTTTTATTGTCGTAAGTGATAAGTAAATTTGAACTATTAATACGTTCGATTTCGAACTTATACTCTAAAAAGAAAGTTTTAGAGATAAGACTTTTAGTTGTTGGTGAAGACTTTACCTTTCTTATCGTAGGTTAATGACAACGATTGTTTCTGTAAGAAATTCGGACGAAAGGAACTATTAGCTACTGAAAATAATGTTGGCGCACCGTCTAAAATAACAAAGAGAGAATGGAATTTACAATACACAATTCGAATTCGAACTTGAACTATAATGCGTTTGTTGTTGAGAATTGATAAATGCAGAAGCAGCAGCAACGGCGATAGTTGGCGTTATTTGTTGTAGATGAAATAGAGCATCTTTGTTTTCTTTGATAAAATCAGTGTGTACATTTCCCAATTGAAATTGTTTATTATCGCATAGAGACATTAAGAATGGAATATTCGTTTTCAAGCCACCAATCTAATTTCCAATAAGAGAACAATTCGATCGGAACAATTCAAATGAACTTACATAGTACTGCTGTAGGGCATTACGAAGTTTTTGTAGAGCGCTTGTGCGATTCGTTGACCAAGCGACTAGTTTGGCAATCATCGGATCGTAATGTACAGATACTTCATCACCTTCAACGACACCAGTTTCAACACGAATTTTGCCGTCTTCACCTGTTGGAGGTGTTCGAAGATAAGTCAATCGACCACTACCAGGCATGAATTCGTTTTCTGGCTCTTCAGCATAGATACGCGCTTCGAATGCATGACCATTAAGTTTGATCGCCTCTTGCTTCATTGGTAAAACTTCCCCTTGAGCAACTTTGATTTGCCATTCAACAAGATCGGTGCCAGTGATCATCTCGGTGATCGGATGCTCAACTTGTAAACGTGTATTCATTTCCATAAAATAGAAATTCTGATTTTCATCCATGATGAACTCGACAGTTCCTGCACCGACGTAGTTAACTGCACGAGCGGCTTTGACAGCAGCTTCGCCTAGTTTCTTACGTGTTGACCAATCCAAACCCGGCTAAAGGAGAAACCAACGGTCAGTAGAAGTTCTTTCTCTGTTCAATTTTCTTACAGCAGGAGCTTCTTCTATGATTTTTTGATGTCTTCGTTGGACACTACAATCACGTTCAAAAAGATAAACATAATTCTGATGCATATCACCGAACACTTGTACTTCCACGTGACTGAAAGGTGCAAAGTCAAATTTACAAATATTCATTTCGCAATATCTACCGAGGACGTTGAATAAATTTCTCGAGTAAAACTGAATCGTCATTGAACGATTTCTTTGATTCCGACTTGGCTTCGTTCAATTTATCCATAAATTCACTTTCGCGCAATGCGATACGCATACCCTAAAGCAGATTCGTGTCGAGCATTGAGTCGAGTTTCGGAACACATATCGCACTTACTTTTCCTCCACCTCCTCGTACAGCTTTAATCATGATCGGATAGCCGATTTTCTTCGCTTCGCTGATCAGTGTTGCATCTGATTGATCTTCACCATGATAACCAAAAATAACCGGAACATTCGCGTCATGCATAATGATTTTACTTAAATTCTTAATACCCATGTCGCCTAGAACCCATCAAAAGGTGAACAAAAGCAAATAAAACATCAAAGGAACGACTTACGAATTGCATTTGGTGGTGGGCCAATAAATATGAGATTATTTTCTTTACACATCGTACAAAATTCATAGTTTTCAGAGAGAAAGCCATAACCGGGATGAATCGCTTGTGCATTGGTCTTTTTAGCTGCATCGATAATTCTATCTTTACGTAGATAACTTTGCAGAGCTGCTGCTGGACCTATATGAATGGCTTCATCAGCCTGCAACGATCGAAGAACATGGCGAATTACAGAAAATGAAGTTTAGCTTTCGACATACCATTCGAACATGTAGCGAATCTCGATCTGCATCCGAGAAAACAGCAACCGATTGGAGGCCAAGACGTTGCGCAGTGCGAATAACTCGGCAGGCAATTTCGCCACGATTGGCAATAAGAATTTTACTGAAGGTCATCTTAATCGTCTGAGATTTGCTCTTGGATAATAATTATGAGAAAAAGATCATATCTGATAAATAGATAATTATCAATAAATTTTCTCTTTTCTTCTTCTTCAGAATTAAAAAAAAGGAATAGAATGAAAAGAAAACAAGAATATATTCACAGAAAAAAAATTTGCTTTTCCTTCTTTAAAAAAAAGAAACATTGAAATACTTGATTGCACTCACGGATACAAAATAGAGAAAAAAAAGAAAAGCATTGAACACAAAAGAAAGGTAACAGAATAACTATTAAAGTTTCATCGTATCAACTTCTTGATAGATACGATTCGTGGTTGGTTGTTGTTCAATTGTTTCAATAACAGTAGCATATCTTTCGGACAAATCATCACCTATTCCACTGCCAGCTGTCGGTCGAGAATAGTAATGGGATTGAGGATTGGGATGTACTGTACCCGAGGCACTTCCATTGGCTATTTCGGCATAAAGATCACTGCCAGTGGTTGTACCTCGTTCACTATTTACAGATGAATAATAGTTTTCACGCATTTGTTGTTGCTGTTGTTCTTCCATTTGTAAACGTTGAGCGCGGTATTGTAATGATTCACGTGTGATAACTTCATCATAGTGAGGACGACGACTAGAATCATTACTATTTACAATTGGATTTCCGTAGACTTGAGGTAGAAGTGGAGGTAAAGGTGGTGGGGGAGGAGGTGGTGGTGGGTGTTCTGGTGGAGCTTGTGAAGTCATTGTATAACCCGTTAGATGTGAACTTGGAGAAAATATCGCTTGTGGAGATGAGGAACTAAATAGATTGCATGATTAGCGATTGGTAATAATCTTCACTAGACTTACGCCGTCGTCGATGCTGGTGATGAACCTTGTCGAAGAGCAGCAGCAATTGCAGCCGTAGTATTAGGTGTAGTTCGAATGCCACCACTTGCGCCCGTTCGTGTCTTATCAACAGTTGCATAAAGTTGTGTATCATCGTCAAATGACTGTTGTTGTGATCGAATCGGTGTTAGCTTTGTATATCCGCCATACTCCATAGATGCAGTTGAATCTCGATAATCACCGCCGACACGTATTTCACCATCACCTGACGAACCAATGATTTTTTCGTAGTGTGATTCTAATGGAACAATCGAAACGTCAGATGACACTGGAAGAGGTGCTAATGTGACAGTTGTTGTCGTTGGTATCGAAGTTACATTTCCATTATTCGATGAAACACTGTATGTAGCACGATCACGTTTAAGACAACAGCAAAATGAAAGGGTCATAATTTATCGCAGTAAACTAGGCAATCAATTAGTTATCGTTTTTCATAATCGATAAATAAAAAATATTTCATCTAAAATAAACCAATGAGACTTATCAAATAGTTCAAAATAATATTCTTTTTGTCATCGTAAGCGTACCAATACATACAAGTCAACAACAGTGACAGTTTTGCTGATCGCATATCTTTACGTCGAAATAAAACTCCACTAAACAATCATGCAAACGGCTGTTGATCGAACATTGAGCTGAGCGTTTACATGACTCTAGGGTAGATTACATGTCTTCCTATTCAATAGCTAGTCGACAAGTTTCCACCAGGAAGTTATTAAAAGCATCGGATCCCTTCTACTTCCGATGTTCGAATAAGAAAACATTAGCACTTACTATTGGCAAATTTCAATTGCGTGACGAATACGATCGTTTGAGACGTAGATGTATCATTGGCATATTGGATGGAACATTATCCGTTGTCAAGAAGTATAATCTACACTTTTAAATATTCATCTAGAAGAATGTTAGATGGTAAGAAAACATTCCTAAATATGCCTGTTTATTGGTATTGTATAAATAAATAAAGAAAAACGAACAACAACGAAGTTTTCTTTTGACTAATGTCGAGCGACTCGAGTGATTTTGGTTTTTCCACCCTTTTTGCCGTCACCTTGTTCGTCCTGATCACCACCACGTAGTTGAGCATACGGCGGAAAGAAATACAACATGAATCCTTTATAGATCGCATAAAGTGGAATCTGAAAACAACAATGACGTAAATCAATACATACGAACTGAAGATACGTACGGCTGAAAGTAACCACCAGAGATATCGATGGATTAAACTAGCAGATTGTGCAATAACGATTGCAAGTATAATATCTTTTGCATATCTACGCGTAGAAGTTAGATAATTATTTGAATTTCATCGAATATGACACTGATTATTCATACTCGGCGATGCTGCCGTTCAAATTCAAATCTGTGACACTACCACCTGATTTCGATGTTCCACATTGCTTCATAAATGACCAAACGTACCATGCTGCAGCAGACGATATACCAAAGAGAATCTAGGAAACATGAAAATTTTAAATAAGCGATGATTCGAACACATGGTCGTATTTACCAACGAAGTTATTGAAAATCCAGTAATAAAATAAAAGATGAAATGAACAACAAGAAAAACGCCCTAAGAATAATAATCAGACTTCAATTATTGTGAGAAAAAAAAGTAAATATCTTACATTCGCTATCATTAAAATTTTCTTGTAGAATTCAATTGTCTCTACATTTTCTTTGAGAATTTGTGCGTCACCTTTAGTCGCCTGTTTGCCTTTCTTCTGTAAAAAAATGAAAAAATGTCATGACTCGTTTTTTTGTCCAAGATCTTATTTCAATCAATATACCTTTGGACTACTGTTTCCGGCCAACGCAAACATCTGAAATTAGACGAATAAATGATTAGTAAAATTCTTTCGTAACTCTCTTTTGTCAGATGACCCATGGTCTATCTAATAGTGATTGATTTGTTTGCTCTTCGTCGATGCAACGATTTCATCGGTAGAATGTCGACAACAAATAAGCTATTAGTATATATTCTATGCATTACAGAGGGCGCTAGTGATAGGCTGCTTTCTTTATGTGAAACATTGATGAATAGCGAATAGATACAGAAAAAGAAATTTAGCTGTCAAATTCAATCGTTAATGTTTTTGCGTCGCTCTTACAAGATAAAATCATTCTTTCAGGCAACTTTTTCATTGCTTTTCCTTTAATGCCAAAATAATCAAGTTCAATGGTACCGCACGAAACGAGAAGGTCTGCTTTTAATCTATTCTTTGCAATGGAACACGAGCCCCATGCGTATCCGTTCGACCAGAAGAAGACGCCTGTCTTCTCACCAAATTTCATCGTTCGTGTAACAGCTGAATAATGAAAACCTGACCAGGCTAAAAGTGTCGCCCAGCTTGTCATCGAACGTCCATAATGATGTCCACATTCAGGTTCACTGAACGGATTTCGTTTTAAACCATCGAAACGGTCTCGAATACTTTGAACACACTTTAAGCCTTCGTCATTTTGATTTTCATAGATCATATTACATGCAGCTGTATATTCAAAGCCAGTCATTGATTCTGAAAAATATGGAAACGGATATTTCAAACGTCCACGCGGCCATGATGCCATTAGAAGTCCACTTTCATTTCCCAGAACGTACGAACGCATGTTATTGAAATGTTCATTGAATGTATCGAGATAATTATATTTCAAAATACTTCGACACGTCATACCAACGTTTTCAGGTTTACCAAGGTAACCCAAATGACATACATGTGCCATCATTTGACCGACCAATTGATCAACAAGGCAGCCTTTGCCGAGTTGATAATCGGGAACATTCGGATCATCGTCCGGAATGAACTTTCCGGTTTTAGGATCAATTATTTTTTGTTCATAATATTCTCCATTGAATAAGTTACCATCGACCCATGCACTACCATTTGCGAATAGATATGCACATTTACTAGCAAACGTGCTATCACCAACATAGGATGCCATCATATAGGCAGCACGAAGAGCGCCTAAATACCAGAAGTTGCACTGAGGGTTTGGACCTAAAAGTAGTTGCTAGTAGTGTTAATTGTAAATGCTTAGGTGCATTATTGTTACCATAGTATGTCACATCCATAGTATTTGGTTGAGCACCTTCTTCGACACCGTCTTGATCAGCATCCCAACTTTTCGGTTGCCATGCGCAACCTAGAACTTTTTTGACTAATTCCCAATTTTTCTTCAAGAATTCATCATCACCAGAAAGCTATGAACAGGTAGAGAAGTCAGTGAATTCTGCTTATTTTCATTACTTACTTGCCAGTCACGATACATTTTCATTACACAGCCCATCTGTCCATCCTACACCGTAAGCCAATCACAATACTCTCGATTTCTAATTCTCAAAATTTTCATCTTACTGCTGCAGTTCCAGTTCGTGTTTGCGGATTAGTCAATGGAAGTTGCACCCGAAAATTCATTGCCCCATCATCTTTAAACGTCGCATAATTCAACTCTACGTCTCGCATAGTTTTCGCAAGTTCACCAAAAAGAAATCCAACAGCTTGTTCATAATTCCACACATGTGTACACGACCCATAACACGAACCAAATATATCGAAAATTCCCTCCCACGCCATTAAATGTCCATCCGCAACACGAAAAACAGTCTGTGACCGAAGTGTTGCCAAATTAAATAATGCCGCTTCTTTCAACACACCTGGGTAATCACTTGCCAGAACCAGGTTGACAAAATCTAGCGTATTCGATTCCAAATCGGGAAGTAAAGGTATTGTTCTGACACATACGTCCCATGCGTCCTTGTACACTGTGGAATAGTAATTACCAACAATAGTTGATGACCAAGCCATTCGATTAGGAAAATTCCAGGTGATAAAAAATGGATAAAGTTCAGTTGCACCCGGTGCAATTTGCTTTTTCAACGCTAAACTTGCCATTGGATTATCATCAACTAGTTGCCCTTTATCATGTAATGTGCCATCAGCGCTAAACTTTACAAAAGAAGAGAGTATAATCAATCGAGAAAATCTCGATGTCGAATATTCCATACTTACATCATCCCAAAAATCGAGAATAGCATGATACCAGGCATTGTCAACGGATGACAAGCGATAAGTAACATTTACATCGGGTGAATCGGCTAATGTTGTTAATGCGATTGTTCCCCATGCGGGATCTTTTGGATCAACATTTGTCGAGTTCATATAAATACCTTTCAATTTCCCTTGTAAATCTTCTCGATACACATTCGTGTTCTTTTTCGCACCTGTCGGAACATAATCACCGTCCCAGGCAATAAAATATTTACTTCCATCTTGTCCAACAAAGTTCCTCATCGATCCACATACACTGACATCTAACACTTCATTCGTGATATTTCTCACTTCGTAGTAAAGAATAGCTATCGGAATACCACTGGATTCAGCATCCGTGGGGATGAACGGATTAAAACCTTTGATAGAAACTCGAACCTATGCAAGACATCTCTTCTATTTGAAAGCAAAAAGAAATTTTCATGTCTATACGCACGGGCATCTTCTGATCGGAAAGGTTAACGATTCCAAACGGATATGCAGCATCAAATGATGCTTGTTCAAATCGTGGTAAGCCATGATTATTACAAGCGCGTCCTTCATAATGCAAATGTTCTGTCGGATGAACAGGACCGATTAACGCTTTAGTCATTTTCGTTGATGTTGATGATTGATTAACAAAAATGGAAAAGAAGGGCGCATCATTACCAATCGTCACTGTACTAAACTTTTTCGCTGGCTTATTAGCAATTTCCCAATCGCGTAGTTCACCTCGTCCACCTAGACTAACCGTACCTGTACCAATACCACCCAGGGGAAGAGCGATATTGTACAAATGATCTTGATCGTAGTGCTTCAATATCGGCCATGCTTGACTAAGATTTTGTGTTAACAATGAACACATAACTAGAAGAATAGAAATAGTATCCACCCATCTTTTTTGTATTCGGTAGCTTTTTATAGCAACAAGATAGATAAGTTTATCTAAATGTTTATTGTCTTTTGTATAGGTAGATAACACACATACACTCGAACTGTATATATATATATATTACAAGCGAGAAAATAAAAGTTCGTTAAATAGAGGATGCATCACATATTAAAAGATATTAGAAACTTGCTAATGCTATTGATTGTCTTGTTCGTCTTCTAAAGAACAAAAAAAAAAAACAACAACGGATGAAGTTAGCGATAGATTTATTTATGTATAAATACCATTCTCATTATCACTCGTGGAATTATCGTTATTTATCAGTGCACCAGTTGAATCATCTTCGGTAATAGATAGACGATTGATTTCCGGCATTTGTAACAACTAGAAAGGAGAATCAGTGTTGTTACCACTCAGAAATAACTCACTGAAATATTGCTCTCGATAGGCGATGGTGGTATATCAGATTTGATCAAAACAACATCTTCATTATCACTCGTATGACTGTCATCGTCTTCCTCATCTTCTTCAGTGTCAATACGAACGATCGAAGGCTGAGAATGTGTTATCGGCTCGATTTTCCTAATGAAAAACAGGAATCACCTGCATATCAATCGATTTTAATCAATTCCATTACTTGTAGTAATCCAAAACAACTTGTCGAATTCGGTCAGTAAGCTCCAAGACTTTATGAAATGCCAATTTCTTGCAATGTTCGACTTGCTCTCTTTTCAAACCCAACTTTCCTCCCATATGAATGCCGCATATTTCCTTATGTTGATTCATTGAGATCGAAACAAATCCGTCCATGAAACGTTCTTCGTCGCAATGCGGATCAATCAGAGTGAACCGTCTGAAAATCGAAATGTGCTCAGCCATTTTCGGATTCTATCGAGCAACTTTACCCGTCGATAAAGAACGCAAACAGAACATTTATGGGAAAGTGAAGAATACGTAGTGGACGTGGTCGACGTTCGACGGATGAATACTATTAAACAGAAAATTCATGTCAAGATTGGTAGACAATCATCGTAACGAAACAAACCACACGGATGTCCGAACCATGTACAGACACTTCGGGTAAACTAAATCAGTGACATTATTGAGAATGAAGAGAAAAAAATCTCTTCGTGTTCATACCGATAATGATACAACGAACAAAGTGTTGCTATATTAGCACAGTCAAGAATATTTCCACAGTTGTTTAGTACAGTAAGATCGATTTTGATTGACCAAACCTTTAAATGAAAGAATGAAAACAAATTTTTCTGTAAGAAATATCGATTATACTAGTTCTCCAGCATTAATACACAAAGACTCTAAATCGACACAATTTGACTGGCGAATATTTTGTTCGAGAATGCCATTTAGTTCTTGTACAAATTCCTGATGTCTTCATGGCAAAGAAGAGTATTTCTTCAACATCGAATTGTTCATTCTTACTTCCAATTTTCGAGATTAATCAATGGAATTTTCGACATATCAAGATGAATGCGAATGTTTCCTTCCGACGCTCGCGATTCTTTCGGTTTAGTGATTCGACACGATGCTTGAGCAATCACACTAAACAATCTCATTCGTATCGAAGAATACATGCTTTCCAAAAAGAGCTTACTGCGTTTGACCGAGAGTGACCGAAACATAGCCAGGATGCGAACGAAAGTCAATATTAACTGACCGAGTTTCATCAATCGTCCGACAATCCAAACGCTGAGCGAGAGAGAGATAGAAATTCAACCACTCCTCGACATCCAATCTACTCACTTTTCGATCTCGAATACATTTCAGTATCACACCTCGTTCAATAGTTGAACAAATAAATTCTTTCATCTAAAGAACGAAAAATATCTCGAGCATAGTTTGCTTTTCTTATCAGACAATGGATTATTTCATCATTAACATATTAAAATACAATAAAAAAATAAATAAACATGGTTTCAACAAAAATGACTATTTCAAATATCGAAGAAAGACAAATTCTATTTGGAAGCTTTCAATTCTTTATCGATCTGATCGAAGAGTTCTTTGAATTTTTCCCACTGGTCACCAGCCAAACTGATACCTAAAGAGTATTTCGGTGAAATTTTGTCATCAAACGAACATCTCCTACCTTTTCTGCCAGGTTTTCGTATACCGTTATCATCATAATATTCACGAATGTTAACATAGGGTTTACCTCGAAATTGACTGACCGACACAAAACGTAATTTGCCAATCTAGGAATAGATCAGAATTCTTAACAATAACGAGCAAGAAGTTTTATTTACTTCATAAAGTCGTTCACCATTGGGACCAGTCGTTGAAGGCACTGTTGTATCCTCCTCATTTGGTTTGGCTCGTTTTGCTGGGGGCTGGAAAACTCTTCTTAAGAAAGAATTGCATATCAGATGGATTGACTTACTTCATTTTCGCCATTGGACTTCTTTCCCTTAGACTTTTTCGATGGCTCTTCGTCACTAGTTGACTTGTTGTCGTTATTCGAACTTTTTGATTCTTCAGAATCGGAATCTTCCAGGCGTTCCTTCGATTTCGGCATTGTCTGTTCTGTACAATAAATGTCAATCTGAAATTGAAATATAAACAAAAGAACTGTTCATTTTCTTTGAAATTCAATAACCAGCAATCGTTCAATTAACGTTCGTCGTTTAAGAACAATCTCCGCATTCAATCCATACTGATCACTTAACTCACTCAACATATCAAAATCATTTTCTTCCAACGCTACCATATAGAATAAGCCTTTCGGTGATAGTAATCGACTTGCTTGTTCGATTGATCTTTGAATTACTTCGGTACCTTGCTCTCCGCCTGCAAACGTTCGATCGATCATTTCTTCCACATTTGCTGTCTCAGTTGGAACGTAAGGTGGGTTAAAAAGTAACAGATCAACCTTCGCGGTCAAACGGTCAATTAATGGATCAGCTAAATTACATTGTACGAGGTTTAAACACTGCTTGTCATCGACATGATTATGCTGAAATGTTCGTTTCGTTGAATAACACGCATGTGGATTCATATCAATAGCGAAAAACAAAGATGGCGATTGACAAAAATGTTTAGCCACAAAAGTTGTCGCGATTCCCGAGCCGGAGCCAAATTCTAAGATAATGAACGGGTTCCGTTCCTGAATCTTCTTGAACTTCGATTCCAGTGCGTCAAGAAGGAGAAACGAATCGGCATCAGGTTCATAGATTCGGCTATAATCATCTCGTGTAAAGTGAAGTAAACTAGGCGTCGGAAACATTTTTCAAAAGAGAAAAATGAACGATGCCTTTATTTATTGACTGGAATCCACGTTTCACCCATACGTCGATTATGAAACATCGTTTTCAATAGATGTCAGCCGTTCTTTTCATACTCAAGTGTCGTCCGAATGTTTCGAGATATTCTCTTTCGTTCTAGTGTCTAATTCATCATCGATCGGAAACGAAAAACAATCTCACACCTTGTTAGCGATCACACGTTCGTGAAGTGTATACTCCAATGTCTGATTTATTTTCCTCCATCGTTTTTATGTGGCCATCTTATTGACAAGTAAAATGAATTAAGCAACACCTTTTCGACAATAGCAAGCACAGTCAGTGGTCACCCCTGTTCACATGTATATCATTGAGTCTCACCCTTCATACTTAAGGTTTCTTAATCAAACTTTTTTGTATTCCATGTTGATGATGGCAAGGTTTCCTTTGAACATGTGTACATATGCCGCATGTCGACTGAGATTGCTTGTCGTATGGATACGACATGAAGCTGTTATACGTATTCAATATTGATTCAGTTCTCTCGCGTTTATTTTGACATTGGAGAGCGATGAGAGAAGGATTAACTGGGTGGATGATTAGTATTTTTGACTTTAATACAAAGAAAAAAATAAAATAGAAAGAACGATAGGAGCTGCCAATTGACAGGAAACAGAGACGAAAGAAACGCGCGCGCACATTCAAGTTGACATTTCCGTTCATGTACATTTATTCAGCTGTCTGAAATTCCGTCGTTACTCAGCATGAGATCGCCACATCACGTCAAGACATCCTTTTGGATTTTTTTTTCAAAAAAAAAGAAATTCAAGAAAACAACAAGAAAAGCTGAATATAGACTGACAAAAGGCAAAGGAGATGAAAAAAGAAAGCAACGACTGTTATACACACGCGTACACCCACACACACACACACACACACATATTTATATATAAAATGAATTAATTCCACGAATGATCAGTAAACGCATTTCCGCCAGTTGCGATCACGGACGATGCTAACGGCGGTGTACTACTAAAACGTTGTTGTAGGTCGTCTGAATCACCTGCCGACGAATCAGGCACTGTGCCTGATTCGGGATGCATTGCATATGATAGATCTAAATAATCGAAGTCGAATAGAAATGAACTTTCTTTCGATATGTTTCTTTTCTTACCACCAGTTGGTCCATAATTAAGTCTTTGATGTAATTCTTGTTGCATCATAAAATCATTATAGTTCTGTGTCGACGGTGGCGGTGGTGGAGGTCGCTGGTACATAAAATCGCCTTGAAATCCATCTGATGGAACGGACATAAGCAATTTCCTTCATCAAGTTTGTCACGCAGAAAATAAAATCTCCTTACCTGGTAAATAGTTCAAACCTGGATGAGGCATCATTTCATCGTCAAATGGTCGACCGGATGTAACACGTCGATAATAGTGTCGTCGTGATCCACCACATGTGATCGATTGTTTGATACGTCGCTCTTTCGAACGACGATTCTGAAACCATACTTGAATGACACGCATAGCGAGTCCAGTTTCACGTGCCAATTCTTCACGGATATGTCGCGTCGGTTTCGGGGTTGCTGCGAATGCTGATTTCAATTGTTCGAGTTGTTTCGTCTTGATTGTCGTGCGTGGTCCACGTTTTTTCGGTCCATTTGAATTACCATTATCATTTTGATCTAAATTAGATTTTTTCTGATGATATGACGATGATGAACAAGTACTTGATGAATTGTTATTATTATTTGTATTAGTTAAACATATTTGATCATCATCTTTGCAATCTAATGAACAATCCGACATTTGCGTATCACCATCATCTTCTTTCAAACAATCCGACGAGCTAAGATTCGAGTTTGGCGTCGATGTCGATGGTTGTATGGTCTGTGATTTGAACGACGAATTTTCCTTATCATAATCATGTTCACTTTTGATTTTGTGATCATTTTCATATTCATCTTGACATTTCATTCGAGCAGCGAAATCTTCTTTGCACATGAAACGATTATCATGTGTCAAATGTATTTCTTCTCCCGTGTTCACTTTACGCAAACATAAACAACATTTATAACAGTCCCAATGATAAAATTGATCCCAAGCACTCAAGTAGTATTCACCTTGACTAATTTCTTGTAAACAACCTGAACAACGACGACACCAGTAACGTCTAGAAGGAAATCATGCATTCGACATATTATGCTCTTCGAAAAAGCATTACCGATAGAAATCTTTGTGACAATAAAGTTTTCCTTCACGTGTGTAACATTTTTCAGTTAACAATTGATCACAATCCACACAGCGTAGACAATGTCCATGCCAAAGACGGTCTAATACTTCATAAATCCATTGATCTTGAATAGCTTCGTGGCAAGCAGCACACACTGAGAACGTCATCTAAATTAATAACTTTTCCTTTTAAAACTTACTAATAGAAGATTAAACTCGTTGACTAATCTTCAAATAAACGAACAAAAGCTTAAGGCATATCAAATTGATTTTTCTTCCCTTTAGAATAGGAAAGCGTTGGATTCTCAAGTTTGCTTTCTTCTTGCAAGAATCTCGCAATCTATCTCATACGTTTGCGTTCATGACTCATTGGGTTCTTTCAAAAATGTATCCTTTTACCAAATGATGAAACGAATATGAATGGTTACGGCTATTTCATGGTTTGATGAGGCATGGAGAAACAAAACAGAACAGACAGAAAGTATTTGCTTGACACATTTCATGCTAGAGAGAAAAAAGAGTAGAGGAGGAGAAGATGAAGACGTGCGATTCGCATACTATACGATAAAATGCGTAAAAAAATATCTGTTTGTTTCTCGATTGACAATTCATTTCGTAAAATACACGTCTCGAGTAGATAAATCTGCTTCATACGCGAAGCCAAGCATTGATTCATTTATTCATTCATTCAGTAACTAGCTACTTGAGTTTCCAATTCTTAACTTCAATGGCTTTTTTTTATATTGACAATCGAATGAGCAAGACAAAAAAGCTCGAGATGTGAAATTGAGAATCACTAGTAGCAAAAAAAATAAACATTTACATCGTGCGATCATCGTATAAGCAAGACAAGAAACTGATGTGAATATGATATAGGACTAAGTCAAGCAAAAGAAGTCGTTTTCTTTCTAGATATTCAGTGTAAGTATACACGCGTATCAATGCTCACTTTAATTCATCAAATGTTGTTTTGATTATGTAGTAAGATGAAGATCTGCAAACAAGATCAGGTAGAGAGAGAGAGAGAAGGTATTGTACGTTACTCTTTGATGAAGAACAAGAAAAAAACACTCTTACTTATACGAAAGAAGGAAAGAAATAAGTTGCTTCTTTTCTTTCTATTGGATGTTAGCATTCTTTTCTCGGTCGTTTGTCGACGAACCGGCTAGAGAGAGAGAGAGGGAGGGAAAGAAAAAGATGCAAGTAAAGAACGATCAAGTATACACAAGAATGATGAGACGAAAAAGAAACCAACCAACCAAATAATAGAGTAAAACAGTTCTCGCTTCTTCAGAGAAGCAAGAAGAAAAAAAGACGAGAGAAGTATGAGGAATTCCACTGACTGAACACAATACATATGAATTTCGTCTTTCTTTTCCTTGTTCTCGAGTCTTGTTACGGTTGAATTCATCAAACGTACATGTCTATCTTCTTCGTTTGACACTCGCGCGTTGTCATATGTACATTTTTAATTATCATCACTAATTTGTATGTTGACCTCCGAATAAAGACAATGATGAATCTGGTTTGTGGTAGAATTGTTTATGACGAGCGCGAGAAAAAAAGTTTGTCTTTCATTAACAGAATGCCAGACATTAGAGACATAAATAAACACAAGAAACTATGTATAAGACTCATCACACTTTGAGTGTTTAATTATTAGTTGCCATTGGGATGGCCATGACAGGTAATACATAGTTAATAAGAAAAAAAAGTCAAATCAAACGCTGTATGGATGAAATTGCAAGTTATCATATACATACACACATATGTTTCGGACATTTACATGAAGAACAAAGACATACTAGAGACAGTGGGCAGAATGACATCAAGTGATAGAACAAGCAAACATTCTCTTTGATTTCGCATTTCTAGTGGTGTTTTTTCTCTAATAGTTTTCTTGTTTATTATGTTAGAATGAAGAAGCATTAGAATCTCGACGCTTATCATGAAAAGAGAGCCTCGAGCTATATGAAATATCTTCATATTAAGAAACATTTGTTAATTATGTTTTCAGATTTTTCTTTTGAAAAAAAAAGAGCACACGAATGATGTAAGATGGCATCTGCCGAAAAGAAAAGTACGAAACAGATGGAGAGATTGAAGACATTCGATTCGAATAATACTCATGTTTGTTCTCGTTCTGTTTTTCGATATCGATTTGATTAATATGAGCTGTTGGTGAGATTAGAAGATTTGAGACAAACAAACTGTTGGTCACCAATACACATGCTGTTGACATTAAAAAAAGAGAGAAGAACGACCGTCTAACACGTTAGAATCAATGATTAAATATTGACTAGAATCAATAGGAACTTGTTCGACAAATTTGATCAAATATCACCAGTGCAGATTTTATCTACCCAATCATTGTTATTTACATCCTGTTCTCCTCGAGATAACATAGTGAAACTTATCAAAGACGCGATTTCCTTATTGCTTCTTTTTGAAAAAAAAAAGAAAGAATCCAGTTGAGTGATGATTGAAGATGGTGCTGTTGATGTCTCATCTATCTCGTTCAGTTGATGATGGTAGTAATAGTAGTCGTAGTTGCTTGAAAATATTTGCTTCATTAATTTTTCAATTAGCCGCACGATGGACACGCTAACATCGTGCGTTCGTTTGTTCGCGTGTGCATGTATACAGATAAGGTTTCTATTGGTGTATTGAATATGTGTGAGAGTGAGCCTAGAGGACATTGTCAGAAGAAAAGAAATAGATTTCTGCTTGAACACGTTTCAAAGAATGAGACAAGATTGTTGTTGAGAAACTTGCATGGCGACGTGTATATTTCAAGTAATTCAATCTGAAGAACAAGCATTCAACAAGAAAATGTCTTCCAGATATTCAAGTCATTTTGTTGCCTATCGGTGTCATCCTAGCACGATAATAGAATGTTTCTCGGTTGATCTCTGGTCAGACATGCAACTGTCGAGCAGCACCTCAGAATGTTGTCTTACAAACAAAAGAAGATTCACTCTCTCGAGATCTGATCATTGATTGGAAATGAAGAAAAGAATGTTAACCCATCAGTATCTGAAGTCTAATATGAATTATTAATGAGCAGACACATGTAAGAGCATATGGAAGAAGACAGAGAGTGAGAGAGAGAGAAGAGCAGAAAAGAGCAAGCTTTAACCTAATTTATCCCTATTTCGTTCATTCAATATACGCGTCAGGGTGAACAATCTGCGTCGAGGGATTATATACCAATGATATAGACGAGAGAAAATGCTAATTAAATAAAATAAGCAACTGTATCATTGACTCTCAGCGAGCATAAAGCATCCGTAGAAGAGTAGAAAACTATATACTTATAGGGCATAGTCGGGTACATTAGGGTGTATGAAATATCGTGTGATCGAACGAGCTTCTCGTTCAAGTTATGATGACATGTCCTAAATTATGAAAATTCAAATCCATCGAGTTATGCCCATCTATATGTAACCTATCAGGAGTTCGAAATACAATGCTGTTGTTGTTTTCCTTTTTCAAATTACACCATCCTACGGACTCTGTCAATAGAAAAATATGCTAATTAATAATGGAATTTTATGGGGATTCCTCTTGTTCTGTATAAAACATGTTGAAAAATGCGTAAGAACTTTTCATAAGAAAAAACTACGAACAAATCAACATTATGAATTCAATTTCAATCGGGTGGAAAAGACAAGCAGAAGATCGGGTTAACTTTGGAACAAAAAATGAACATGCTGACCATCGTTCCGTTCGAAAAGTAAGAGGTTCTTTCAGTTGTTGGCCATCATCAAACCGAGGTATTTGATTAGGTCGTACCTAAGAAACAACAAAAAACGGTGAAAACTGTTGAAACGACTCGCCGAGGACCGATTTTGCCAATAAAACGTTTTTCAAACTCTCGTTCCTATGCTACGTTATCGGCGAATACTTCGGCGACTGAGTATGAAGAAGTCTATATGAAATGATTTTTTAAAATTAAACATCCTTCTAGTGTAAGTGTATACCGTCACAGACGACTTTGCAGCGTTCGAGCAGCAGTTATGACATTTATTATCGTTGTGATAATAATTCTCCTAACTGCTATTTGTCTTGGCATCGTTTTTGGCGTTTTGAAATCTCAGAATTCATCCGGAGATGACAGCAGCAGCAGTAATCTCAATTCATGTATATTCTTTCGAATGATAGATTTGTTAGACTTGTACAAATAAGTTCTTCTTATTTTAGTAAGTACACCGTCTGCAGTATCATATACTAGTAGTATCAGTGTTGGCAATCAAATTGGATTACCATGTTCGGGCTACACAGAAATCAATGATCCAACACGTAGTTCTTCTTATACTGCAAATATCCTCAGTTGTGATAATGGGCCCCTGTTCAATACTACTAATGGCGGATCTTGGATTCGATTTGTTGGTTCTGGAGGAACTACATTAGCTCTATCTCCACCGGATATAAATCGCTGTGGTGCTTATTTACCCATTTGGTACAATAATACATTGTCGATACCGCCCAATACAGTTATAAACGACATTGCGTGTGTATTGGGTTATACAGATACATGTTTGGCGGCGATTGCTATATCTGTGGTATTGTGTTCTTCTGGTAATTACTATGTTTTCTTTTTACCTCCTACCTCTTTTTGTAGCTCACGCTATTGTACTCAGTGATTTCGATTTGTGTATATGACTGTCATATCTTTCTTTTCTAATAAATAGAGTTTGACATAGTTTGAAATAAAAAACTTATACTACTCAGTTGCTGCTTTTGCATTTATACAAACGATCTTCAGTTTCTTTTTTGTCTTCAAAAGTATTTCATAATCACCGAAAAAAATCTGTGCCATTGAAAATTCAACAAACTTTCCCCGCATAGAAAAAGTGCACTTTACTACAGCAGAAACTCAAGAGAAGAAAACAGTTTATTCAATTTTGTTGTATATATTTTTCTTCTAACGTCGAGACGTCGTTTTGCTATTTTCTCCGCCAGCTGTTCTCGATGTTCCAGGCGCGCTCTTTTCGCGCGTAGACAGTGCCATATCATTGTATTTATTTTGTTCTTGAAGAGCTTTACGTTCTAAATGTTTGACTTGTTCTGCAGCACGTTGTTTCAGTTCTTCGCGTGTTAATGGTTTCAGTTCGTCATCGCCCCGATCATCACGATCGTCAGGATCACGACGATCATCACTATACAAAATTTTCAACATAATAATTCATCTTAATCGAATTCAACTATCTTACGTGTTCGGAAGATGAAGATTGTATTGAGTGACCGGAGCAGCTGGGCCATCGCCGATCAAATTGGGAGCACGCTCACGTAACGGCATATTTTGTTCCTAGATGCAAATGAAAATCGATCCTTCCAGCATGAATGAACCCTTTTTATTACTTTGGCGTTGATCATCGCTTGAGCAGTGAGTAGTTCATTTGTTCTTTCTTCGATAATACCCAAATATTTTGAGATGTTTTCTTCAGTTACACCTTCATGGCTTTGCAGTGAACTGTCGATTTGTCGACGATCGCAACCAATCTTTTTAAATAAGGAATCCACGCCTGTTTCATACGAAGAAATGTACATAGTCGAACAACGGAGATCGGCACTCTGAAAATGTTACCTGTTCGACATTGATCGAGAGTTTTCTTTGTCGTTTGAGTTTTATCTTCATAATCTTGACCTGTAGTATCTGCTTGCGCACGCTTACGTTCGATTTTCGCTAACAGATTCTGTCGTTGAGACTCCAATTCCACGCCTTGTGATTCGAAATGACGAATTTCTCTCTTGGTATCCGAAATTTGTTCTTGTAATGTTTCCACTCGACTATTTAATTCGTTAACATAGTTGAATAAAGCAAAGTTTTTGTCTTCCACTAAAGTAGAAAAGTGTAGATTTTCATTTTCGTTGAAAAGCACTATCGAACCTTCAATGAACTTATCGACAAGTTTCTCGAGATTTGGTTCATGACTAATTTCTTGAATTTGTTTGAATTTACTCTCGTACGCTTCGATAGAATGTTCTTCTTTTTCCTTACGACGTTTCTCTGCCGCTTCCGCTTCTAGAAATCAATCAATGACATTCCTTCACTTATTCATTCATTCACCAATGCACTTATACAACCTCGTCGTTTTCTGTACGTCACTAATTCTTCGTCTTCGGGTCGTTCTTGCGATTTCAATTTCATGAAATCACGCAGTTTACGATCGTGAGAAATTTGGCGTTCAAGTTCGCGCATTTCAGCTTCCGATGCCGCCTTGTCTGTTTCAGCCTTATCTGAAAATGAAGGACACTCGGTAAACTCGCCGCTCTACAAGAGTGGCACACGCACTTTGCAGGATGATCGCTTTGGTATTGGCATCTTTGCTAAAGACAATACCGGAAAGAGAAATTATGTATGAAATCACAGTGAAATTGATGGTTACCGTTGGTCGTAAGCAGTGACTGACTTTTCAATAGATGAAACTAATTGGGCACGCAATTCTTTCAGTTCATTTTCCGATTTTTGAGAGAGATTTTCAAAGCGTTCGCGTTCGTTTCGGAGATTGTCGATTTCGGAACGCAGCAAACTATTGGTCGTCAAAAGGGAATTGAATCGTTGCAGAGCCTGAAAGAAAAGTTGAAATGCATAAGAAGATTTGTCAATAAACATGCGTACCGTTTCTAATCGATTTTCGAGAACACGTTCTTGTTTCCGAACGTTAGCTGTGAAATTGGTGGACGCATGTGCACCGCCCGTTTCCGACAGTTTTTGCCGAATCTTCTTTTCCCATTCGCGCAATTCTTTATCTAATCTACCTGATTCGTCTTGTTCATTTCGAATATCCATCTTAATTTGATCTAAACGAAACTAATCTCATTCGATTCACTCCATGGAATCATTCCGAACCTTTAGTTTGAACAAGTTCATGCAGCTTTTTCGTTTTCTCTTCATCACGTTTCTGATTTTCTAGACTCTCAGCTAATTTATAAACTTTGTCCAATTCATCACGTTCTCTTGTTAATTGTTGCAAAGTTTTACTACAAAAGAACAACAAATGGCTTCCACTAATTGGAAATGATCGATTTCTCTTACTTTTGCGTGCGTAGTTGATCCTTCTTCTCGATCGTATATTCACGTTGGTCTTCGCGTGCGTGTCGATAACTATTTTGTAATTTAGCATGTTGGCTTTCTTGAAATTCCTCGTCGGAATCTTCGGATGCTAATCGACCAGCCATTACTTACTATGTTAAAGAAAGAGAAAGCTTTCTAACGAGCGAGACAAAAGAGAATAATAATAACAACACAGTCACCTTAGTGACATAATTCACAGTGAAACGATGGCAACTCCTCTATTATGTGTAAGTTATAATCTATTACATGGAGAGAAAGTGAATTTTTCGAGCAGATAAGTTCAAGTACTCATCGATAACACGATTCAATGGACTAATTGTACGACTGCTGATTTACTCATTGAATGCTGATATCGTTTATTGAAAAGAAATATATATGTATGAACAATTATTAATTATAATAACAACATGAATAACACATTTTAAAGAGGTTTTTACGAGTAATTATAAGAAGGTGAATCGTACAACTGTGTTTTACTTTTCTATTCAAGTCAAATAATAGAGAGTACAAGAATTGCATTGAAAAGAAAGAATTCCTTGAATTAAAAGTCTTCATCGTCATTGTTATATGTTCCTCGTTGCTGCGGAGCTGGTCTCGGTCTCCTTTGGCCGCTGGCACTTGGCGGTCGACGGCCAATGTTTCCGCCACCTCTTCGTCTTGAATCCACACCCATCTCAACTTCCTCGTCGTCATCATCGTCGTCACCACCATCCATCCGACCGTTGCCTCTACCTCTGCCTCTCTCATCTTCATCGTCACTAAGGTCAGCGGTCATACCGCCGTAAGGTGGACCTTTTGTTCCATTTTCTACAAAAAAAAGATATTCTTAGCCATACAGAACACATTTCAGTGCGAGGAAAAAACTACATACCCATTCGATTTCCTCGAGGAGGCGGTCGCCGGCTCATGGCTTCACCTTCTTCCGAATCGTTATCACTAAGACAAGAAAACGCTGATATCTGGTTCTTACGCTAAAATAACTCACTCATCATCATCGTCGTCATCATCATCGGAATCTTCTTCGTCTTCTTCTTCATCACTACGCACACCAATTTCGTCATTAGGATCTTGTAATTGCCTATTAAATCTCTGTTGATCCTGCTCTGTCAATTGCGAGTTCATTGCTTGCATGTATTGACGAGAAACTTCCTACGAATAACAAACAACGTCTGACGATATTCAAGTAGATCAGGTTTTACCTGAACTTTTTCCCGTTGATTTCGGAAATGTCCTTCCAGTTCCTTTTCCAGATAGGATAGTATACGAAATTTAAGAACATAATTCGAATATAATTCATTAAGCTCTGTTTCAAATTTCTCGAAATCATTCATAAATGATGGTCTAAATACAGAAACGATAGTAAAAAGTGAGAAACTAGTTTGTCTCTCGTTTACCTAACACTCTTCAACATGTCGAGTCGACGTTGGTGCCGATCTTTTTCTTCCATTCGTTTCGCGATCTTTTCATCCAATGCCACTTCATCCGTTTGAACATTTTCAATCAATTTTGTGAATTTATTCGATTCACGCTGTAATCAGAAGGAACTTTGCGTACAAAAATCTTTTCTTTTTTTTTTCTACATACTTTCGAAGCATTTTCTGCTTCACGAATGCCTTCACGAACTTCAGATAATTCTGTTCCTCGGCTCATTACTTCCAAACGTGCTTCCTAGAAATTGAATTTTCCACCTTCGACATCGATTGCCAGTTTTCTCTTACTCGTGCGTCAATCTCTTTTCCGAGTAATTCATGCAGATTGGCACCTTTTTGCGTAATAGTTGAACACAATTGCCGTGCATTTTTTAATATTCCAATCTGGAAAGAAAAACAACGAAAGGTGTTCCACCGAATATCAAGAGTTTGTTCAGATAAGTCTTACGTCATCATTCATAGCGTAACGATATTGCTGATCGATGTCGTCTTCATCTTCCAATTCTTTACTTTCACTCTCGCGCAACGATTGATAAAGGGGTGTTATAACTTTGAGAATCTCTTTGACAGCATATCCATCTGCTTGGTAGAGTTTTTTTGTGTTCAACTTCAAGTGTGCTTTTGTCGCCTGTGTAATAAAGAAAAATCTCTTAGAACCATAAGTCTATTCTCAATTCATTTAACTTACAATCGTTTGAGCAACAGTACGAATAAATATTACACGATCTTGCTCACGTTCGATACTAGTTGAAACATCTGCTAGTGGATCGTATCTAAACGGAAGGTGAAAATGATGGGGTTGGTCATGAACCATTCTAATGAGGTGTATACTGTTTAACAAGCCAAGCCATCAATTCTGCTACGAGCGGAAAATTTGGTTGACGAAAATTTTCCATTGATATCAACCGCGGATAGGAGAGAACGCGAGCCATCTCACAAAGATCTAGGAGTTTCATGTGAAATCAATTTCTGCGAAGAGCAATCAATTCGAATCAGGTTACTTACGACTAATATCTCGATAAGTCATTGCAAATTATTGAGAGAAATGTATCTGAGTAAGGAGGAACTAATAATGAATATCAATGAACTCCCATAATTTGATTCGTTTGCAATAAGGTCGCCTAGTGACAGAAGAACGATAGAGGGCGTGCGCGCATACATACAATGTACTTCGCATCCGATTTCATTACTTTGAAAAAGATCCAACAATAGTCACATGAATAAATTCATGCAAATTAATGTTTTTCTACAACTTCTTCATAAATAAAACGTCAGAAATCATTCAAATTCTCCAGTGCGTCTGCACTCATTCATACAAAAAACATATCGAGTCTCTCAACTACCGCACAAATTGATGTTTACAAACGAAAGAAACCAGTATTATTTTCATGTCTCATGTTCTTCCGATTAACTATAGCAACGTGAGCTGCATTTCATAAACAAAAAACATCGAGACTACAGAAACCAAATCCAGGCTTCGTCCTAGGACACCATTGATATGCAAAAGCCTCCGTTCCAAAGCGAGACTGAATACTTTAGCGATTCATTGCACTAGTATCTCCATGAGACACATATCCTATTTCCTATAAACCAGCTTTCTTTCGGCTGATAAAATCATATTTCCTTTTTTCAGCTACAGAATCTAACTGCATAACTGAAAAGCCAATCAAGATCTTAACTACAGAACCGACAGTAAGAAAAGGTAGATCACACAGAGACACACATGAAAAAAAAGACGCTTGGTTTGTAGGACTGCGACTGGTTTAAGGTGGTTTATTCGACTTTATCACCATCTTGAACTTTGTATTTCGTAATACCAGATTCTTTCATTACGCATATGTGCTCCAAATCTCGAAAGTATTCGTTGTAATCCTGTAATGTAAAGTCAAATCTTCTTAGTCTTGCTTTGCTAGACACAAATTAATCGTCTTACCAACGCATAACCAACAATGAAATGATCAGGTACCTCGAAACCTGAATAATCCGGTTTGAAAATACATTTCTTATCTTTACGCCGTTTGGTAAATAATGAAACAACATGGATCGTCTTGGGATTATATTTTTCCAATTCCTTCTTTAACGCAACCATTGTCACACCTGTGTCAATAATATCTTCGATGATCAACAAATGCTTATTATTTAACGAGCTTAAATCACTGATACCAATGATATCAATGGCATCAGTTGAACGATCGTTGACATAGCTTCGCACACGGATGAATTCTAAACTCATCGGTAAACTGCGATCATTGCGAAGACTAAAATATGTTTGATAAGACAACTCCAACGATAAAATATCTTCCTCCGTACCGATTTTCGTTTTGAATTTTCGAAACCAAATCCGAAAAGAAGCGATAGCCACCTTTGAGTACACACATACAGACTAAACCGAAGAGAAATGATCTTCGAATGAGATCTGAAGTCTAGCCATTACTTAGTTGCTCGGGAATATGAATATGCAAATCCGAGAAAATTCGACTAGCTAATGCTTCGATACGGTCTTGAACAAGACCATACGGAATAAGAACAGATTTCAAATCATCACGATAATGTAATGGCAAACTAGAACGAATAGATATTCCTTTGATCAAATGGCAAAATCAGAAGAATTACTTAAAATAATTCAATGGATATCCTTCGAAAGAATCTTGAATGACCAATGGACTCGATTCGATGTGATGTTGCTCCATATTTTTCGATGAATTAGCCATTGAATACTGCCCAAGAATGAAAAATGATCTATAACATAATAGTGAATAAAACGGCTGATAAGAAAAAAGTACAATCTATTCTGTTGCACACAACCGCGTTATTATATACTCGTCTTGCTTTCTGTTTTATCTTATATGATTCCCAGGCAAGTCAGCACGACAGATAGGATTTAATAAATAAGATTTTTTTTTCTTTTCTTTCTGTATATTGTTTGTTTTCTTGTAATCATATGTAAAAGAGACAGAATCGTGTTTTTTTTTCTTCTTAGTGAACTACACGTAGCGCGGACAAAAGCAAACATAACAGAGCGAATTTTATACATACACACACGTAAAACTAAACAATAATAAGAATTCAAAAGAAAGAAGGAACGTGTCTGTGAAACACTTGGTATCGAAGAACTGAAGACGTGCGAAAGACAGAGAGTAGAATGAAGATTACACATACAAAACACGTACATACACATTCGAGTTGAATTCCATCGTTTGAAAGTGTCATCAAGAGAAAAACTGATTATTTTTTTTTTCTTATTTACTTATGGAAGAAGAAGCGGAAGGGAGAAGAGGAGAAAGAAAGAGAAAAAGGATTTATTTAATTTTCATTAATATCAACATAGCGTTTTATTCGTTTTGGGCTTGTTTCACATGTTGTAGTTTCAAGAATATCATCCTCATCTTCATCATCGTTATCATCAGATAACTGACTGGACAAGCGTCTTGTTGATGTTGAAACTGGCTGTGAATCAACGCGTAAGAGTTCTAAGGAATACAAACAAACAATTCAGATATCAATCTCACAAGACAATGGACAAGTTGTTATTTACCTCGCTTGTAATTCAATAGTTTGCGTCGGAATTTAGCACGTTCAAGCAAAGCATGATTACTACGATAGTCTGTTCGTGCACAACCACTTAGATTTTCGACGACGACCGTAGATAAACTCTCCATATCACCTAAATCATAAAAACTAAGTCATCGATGAAAGGGTGTCTTAGTTAAACGTACGGCTAATAGTAATGATGTTCTGACGTTTTCGTGGCCGAATGTTTTCTTCAGATTCGATATTGAGCCAATCGAGATCACCAAGTGGAAAATCGGGAAGCGTACAAAAGATATCGAATGGATCGTTCAATGGTGGTGGTGGTGGTAGTGGTGGTGGCGGTGGAGCTGAATGAAAAAGATTTGATTAGGCCAAAAATTATCGTTGAATACTTACGAGGAACTATGGGTTGAGGTGTCGGTACTGCAAGCTGTGGCGGAGGAAGAGGTTCATCACCGGGTAATTTGACTACAATCGGAGCTAAAACTTCGACTACACTCGACGTCGAAGGTTCGTCGATGAGAATTTGCTGTTGCTGTGGCGGCGTTGGCTGTGGTGGCGCTTGTGATTGTGTTTGCTGTTGTTGCTTAGACGGATATTGAATGTAAGGAATATCCTCATCTAATTTTAAAAATTTTAGAAATTCACCAGAGCTTCGCAATTGATTGTAAAGAATTACCTTTTTCTTGTTTATAATCATGAACTTTCGTTAGATGTTGCTTCATGCTTGCTTTATTCGACGTTGTATACTGACAATTTTGTAGTACGCACACGTATATAGTTGATGCTTGTTGTTTCTCCGATCGATGTCGTTTGACGTGTGCATGATACGTTGAACGTACGCGAAATTTTTCTTCACAATCTTAACAGAAGACTGCCTACTTTTCTCGGAATGAAAAATGGACAACACTTACCAACATACGGACATTTCATAATCATATTTGGAAAATGTTTCACTCGATGATTTCTCAGCGAATCATTTCTCGCAAATGTTTTCCCACAATTGGGAAATGTACATACAAACGATTGACTTCCGCGTAAATGTACAGTACGAACATGCCGATCGAGATTTGATTGAGAATAAAATGTATCTTTACATCCCTAATCGTACAGAAACATTAGAATGAATCGCACAAAGTTCAATCACTCACTGGATAAGTACATGCAAAATGCTTATCACCTAAATGCGTTAGCATGTGCTTTTTGTACAGTAAACGTTTAGGAAAATCTTGATGACAAATCTGACATGTATTCGATGTATTTGGCAATGTTTTGGGCTTTGTCGAAGCTGCTGGTGGTGAGACCAAACGAACGCGAACTCTGAAACAGAGAGAATACGTTTACCGTCTTTCACACCATTTGGTCTTACTCATTATCGCTGCGGATCGCTGTGACGTTTGGTGTTGATGGACGCGACGAATGAATATGTTTAATATGTAGATTTAAACTCTGATCTTTCTCGAAATTTTCACCACAGATATGGCAACGAAAGGAGGCGGTCGTCTGCGGTGAAGATGGTGGTACGACAAAACATTTGCGAATATGAAAATTGTATTGTTTATCAGCTGTAAATTTTTTCAAACATTTTTTACACTAAAAAATCAATTTTACTAACAGAACATAAGACGTTTTCAAAAGAAATAAACCTGCAAAGACGGACTGTTCATTTCTTCATGGTATGCCAAATGAACACGATAGTTTTGTATCCGTTGAAATTTACTTTTACATATATGACACTACAAAAAACGAGAGATGCTTGTCTGTTCTTTCCGACCGAGTGACTTTTACTTTAAATGGATGCGTGCCAACATGACTGAGAAGATGTCGACGAAATAATTGATCGAGAATACGAGGACTTTCGGTTTCACTGAACGAAGAAAAAAACAGGTCATCGCTCAGCGTAAGTCGAATCTCCCTACCTTTCGATTCTTGCGTTGCAATGTGGCAAAAGACAACGATACGATCGTCGACGAAACACAGATGCTGTTTCAAGCGGTTTCAATGTTAGATCTTGTAAATGTCCACTACCATGCGAAACAAAATCCTCATAAACATCGAACTCAGCTGCACATAGAACACAACGATAAATTCGAGAGAATAACTTATGAATATCATTAATCTAAAATGATCAAATGAATAGTTTCGTCTTTATCTCGAACATTGCTCATACTTTGTTTGCTGTTTGTACATTTGGTTTCGCTGTTGTATCATTCATATTTTGTACAAGTGACGCACATTTGTCTGTTGCATTTGCTTCATTCGATACGACAGTGAACTCAATTCCAAATATGGATATTGTCGAACCATAAAGTTTATTCGGTTGATTATTTTCATCGGGATTATTGTTCACAGTATTGCTTTTTGCAATGACATGTTGCACGGCTGGATTAATATGAACAGTTGGAGTAACATCGGTTTTTCGAACGATATAGACATTTGACGTTGATTGTTCTAGTGGACGTGAGGCGTTACTCAATCGAATGACACGAACAACACGGCGTTGACTCGAAGTTGGGTTTGTTGGGATAGGCGTTGAATCACTACGGCGAATAATACGCACGCATTGAAATGTCGAAGGCGAAGCCGGCACAACTAAGGGTGGTGTAGGAGTATTTTTATTAGTGAATAGATTATCATCGACTGTTGGAGTGTTGGTGGTGATTGTTGACGATGGCATTAAGTTGTTTGTCAGATCTAGACCATCGAGAAATGAAAGACTAGGATCATCTTTAGACTCAGGGAAGAAATCGGTTGTTGATTGAGTGACTTTTATCTGATGGCCATTGCTGGTTGTTGTTTTTGTTGAAGCTGACGGGAAGGACTCATCTTGAAATGCGGTAAATGTTGGTTGAGACGATAGAATCAATGGAGTTGGAGATGAGAACGAATTTCGGCGATATTTTGTTAGTGATAGCGTTGAATTTAGACTACCACGACATAGATTAGCAGTTGATGATGCATGATGTAGATTATATGCAGGATAACTATTTAACATTCTGTGCTAAACTTATTATTCGTATATCTGAAAACAACAGAGAAAAAAACATAAGCATTTATTTTTCAGATTTATTTCTTTTTTTCTTCGATTTTTCTTCAGTAATAGCTGAACTACTTTCAGCTAAAAGTTCTTGTTGGAGTAAACGATGTTTTCGCTTGTTGATCTTTTCTGCTTCGCCAAAATCTTCTTCATCAAGTTGAATTTCCACTTGACTTCGAGTCATGGAGACTTCAACCAGCAATTTTAGCACGTCTTTTTCTTTCACGCGATATTCACTTAATTGTTTACCAACACGATCTTCGATTTTATGCATCAATTTCACGTCATACTGTGTTACGAGCGTTATTGCAGTACCGCAACGTCCTAATAGTTGAAAGTAATGGAGAAAATCAAATAATGCAGACATGAATCAACTTACCTGCACGAGCTGTTCGTCCTACTCGATGCACATATTCTTTTGGTACAAATGGCACGTTGTGATTAATAATTAGATCGACACTGGGAATGTCCAAACCTCTGCAGAAAGAAATGTCAGAACATCAAACAGAAATTCGTTGTTTACCGTGACGCGACATCCGTAGCGAACAAGATTGGAACTTGAAGTGACTTAAACTTTGCCAATGATGCTATTCGTTGTCGTTGTTTCATTAGCGAATGAATTTCTACGGATGGCATGTGAAATTTTCGACACATCATCGAGAGGATCTGACAGTCTCGACATGTATTGGTGAAAACTATCGTTGATTTACTGTATTTCTTCGTTTTACTTCTTCCTTCGTCGTCTTCGTCGTCATCGTTGCTACCGTGATATAACGATAGCAGATGAAAGAGATAGGCGTCCTTGACATTAGCTGGCACCAATAAATAATACTGATCCAATTTATCAGCTGGTTGATGTCTAATGAATAGTGATTGATTTTAGTAAGGACAATTGGAAATTCGAAACTTTCTTACAAAAGATTTCCATCGAAAAGAAATGGTTTGCGTTCGGAGATGGATTGAACTTGTTTAATTGTATCAGTTATGGTTGCACTGAAGAGAAGTGTTTGTCGTTGTTTCGGTAGAATAGAAAAGATCGTTTGCAATTGTTTACCAAAGTTATCTTCCAGCAAACGATCGGCTTCATCGAGTACCTAAGCAAGTACCAATATTGTAAGAATTTGCCTTCTTTAGAAACATATTTTCTTACAAGAAATTTAATCTTACTCAAAGAAAATTCAGTACCGCTCTCAATATGATCAGCAAGTCGACCGGGAGTAGCAATAACAATGTGTGGGCTTTCGCTTAGAGAAGAATTTTGTATCATCATATCTATTGATTAGAAAATTGCATTAGAGATACTAAAATACGATTCATTTACTTACCCATTCCACCGGTAATGACACAATCTTTCAAACCAAGTGGTTTACCAAAAACACGGAATTGATCGGCAATTTGATACGCTAATTCTCTAATGAAACGAATAGTCGTAGGTATAGTTGATTATTTTACAAGAGACTTACCGTGTCGGTGTAAGAACAAGTGCAAAAATACCATAGATATCTTCACTGAGTACATCGAGGATAGGCAAAGCGAACGCTGCTGTTTTACCGGAGCCGGTTTTAGCACATGCTAAAATGTCTTGGCCTGTGGAGAAAATACGAATTATTCGAGGAAAAATGACGACGAGAGATATGTACCTTCGAGAATAGGTTGAATACACGCGTGTTGAACGGGTGTCGGATGCTCAAAACCGAGTAAACGACATTGATCTTTTAGCCATTTCTTCACTGGTAATGAGTCAAACGTGGATGACTCAACATAGTCTTTCCGTAATGACGTTTCTTCTTCACTATCGCTCATATTTCCTCTAAAAATACGACGAAGTAAATGTAAAACGATTCAATGAACACAATATTTTCTTAACAATGAACTAAATAAGTCAGACTGTTTTTTTATTAATTTGATTGTGTCCTGGCCAAATTGATTTATGTGAACTATGTCAATCGATGAGTCCATATATAGTACGAGCGAACGGATAGACCGTACGATGTTTGTTTGGTCGGAAAAGTCCTGTCGTTTAACCTATCAATAGTATAGATGCTCCTCACTAATGACATCTATCGTGGGGAATTAGCTGAAATCGAACTTTTAGCGCTTAGAGACTGAGGAACTAAAAGGAGGTTGAATGCAGCTATGGATTGGCAAATTTCCTCGCAACTGCGTTAGGTTAAATGCACATATCAATTGTAACAGCATTACTTTCATGAGATTTTGATGAAAATTAATCTTAGAATGATACGCGTCACCGTATCCGATTATTTCGAATATCGTATACAGGAATCTTTCCTGACATTTCCAGATACTATTTTAACTACTTTGGTCAAGTATTTGCCCAGATGTACATACTATAATGATAGGAATATCCATAGAGAATCTTACAGATGAGACCATCTATCAATCGAAAGCTGATTTCGAACGAACGAGGACTACTTTCTCCTCCTTCTCGATTATAGAATATCGCATACAGGTATCTATATGACGATTATATTAGCTTTGAACGTTACGAGAGTTCATCAATTATGGTGTGAAATGAAAATGTGTGAGACACATAGTTATAGAATATCGATACATGAATATGATCTTATTGAGAAATTCAAATGTAATAATAGATGCCACCACTGAGGTGGTCGATAAATAGAATTTTACTATTTGTTAAAGATTTTGACCATTTATCACAATATTATTCATTCGTGGTGTGACGCTGATGATGATGAAGTTGCAGATTTTTCAATCAATGACGAAAGAAAGTGGCGCATCTTGTCGATATCAATCGTCATTGATTTATAGCACTCGATATGCATAACTAGAGGAACTAATGCTTCATATGAGCAGGTTTAACCTTGAACCATGTATGAGACTCAATATGTTTTTTGTTACGGATGATATGTCCTGAATATAGTACACAAAAAAGACTCATCCTTGCATAGATCAGTAAGCACGTGATTGTATCGTAGTATACGACATAAAACAGTTACCACTGAGATAGAGTAATCATGAGTGGTTTCATCCAACGTGTAAAGGCGTTATTTTCAAAAACTCCAAAACAAGGCCCAGCTGTTCAACGACAGCCCGTCTATCAACAGCAACCACAGCCACAATCTGCACCTCAACCTCAATATGCGCAACAGCAACCACAGCCACAATTAGCACCTCAACCTCAATATGTGCAACAGCAACCACAGCCACAGTTTGCACCTCAACCTCAATATATGCAACAACCAGTGCAATACATGCAGCAACCAGTGCAATACATGCAGCAACCTCAATATGTACAACATCAACAACAAATGCCGCCGCAGTACATGCAGCAACCAATGCAACAGCCGTCGCCGTTTGGAAATGCTACTCAAATGCCGAATTATTTCGCGCCTTCGCCATCAACGATGGCTCCCAACGATCAAAATTCATCGATACAAGCAAATAATATGACTATCGCGAGTGCTACTGGTATTCCACTTCCGGAAATTGAACGTTTTCGGCACGAATTCAACAACTACGCTAATCGAAATGGTGTCATTGATCGTGACGGTTTTCGAAGACTATTCATCGCATCGTTGCTTAACACGACCTGGCAGGATATTGAACGCGAATCTGAATCTACTTTTCGTCGCTTCGATGTCAATCAGTCAGGCGTTCTCGACTTCAATGAATATATGCAAGCATGTTCACGTATGATTTTGGGAGGGAATCAGCAGCCAACAATGAATCAATACTAAATAAGAAAAATTAAAGTTACATTTCTTTGCCAATCAGTTTTAATCTAATAAACAGAAGACAATAAATAGTTTGTAATAGGTAAACCTGCCAGGATCGTCATCTACACGAATATAGATGGATGGACGGTCCTTCGTTCTTTTCTTCTGGTTGTTTGTTTTTCTTTTCTGGAGGTCAGTTGCTATTTTGTCTTCTTGGTCGAAAAGCAACAAGGACTTTCAATTCTTTTCCCTCTTCGACTCTTCAACAACTTCGGACAAACACCAATTCTAACAAAAACATAATCTTTTATTGTAGATGTCAAATATTGATCACGATGATGACGGTCTCGCTGCATATCGTCATGCATTAACGACTCAAGCTCCAGAAAATTCATCTTCTAAGCAAGACAAACGTACTGAACTACGCTCACGTTTCCTAAATGTTCTTGAATATCTCCAAAAGAATAAAAATATTTCGCCAATAGAACTTGATTTTCATCGCGAATCATCACTAACTGCCACTCATTGTCTTAGTATAGATTCGAACTTCTCGCAAATCTTAGTTCAAGATCTACAAACGTCCATTGGTTCTATGCCAACAGCATTGATTCGAACGAATGATCTGACAGCTATATCATTTACCATTCCATCGTTATGATAACTACAATTGAACAGCAAACTATAACAGCAGCAGCCACTTTGAGCGATAAAACACCATTTGTGGTAGGAGACGTTCATTTTCTTTCTGTTAAGATGTTCTTTTTTCAAAAATAAAATAAGACAAAGTTATACATTTATTATTCGTTTCTATGTAGTATATCGATTCTTGTTTGATTCAATCGACTAACGAAGAAGATGACGAACAGTACGAAGGTTGTTCTTGCTCCATTGAAGATACATGTTTGAATTGTTCATGTGCAACTCGCTTTGGTCTCAATTATGATCCCACACATTGTTTAAATCCCAACAAATCAACTCCGATATTCGAATGTAATTCCGAATGCAAATGTTCACTGGAAACATGTCACAATCGTGTTAGTCAACAAGAAGATCAATCCAACAACGTAACAATCCTTTCAGCATCAAATAAAGGCTACGGTGTTATAGTTAACAAACAGATTCCTCGTTCAGGAACATATATTGGCGAATACGTTGGCGAAGTTGTTTCAGAGAATGAAGCACATCGTCGGATTGCGTTAACAAAAACGTTCGAACATAATTATTTACTACTTTACAATGAGCACCATTTACAAACAATTACAAAAACATTTATTGACGCACGCTATTACGGAAATTGGACACGTTTTATCAACCATAGTTGTGACCCTAACTTACATATCGTCCCGATTCGAGTGGATCGACCAACACCTCCACGTTTAGCATTTTTTACTCGACGAGAAATTCAACCGAATGAAGAATTATCCTACAGTTATGGCACAATCGTCGACGAGAAACTTTCTAAACCCTGCTTTTGTTCCAGTTCAGAGTGCACTGGCTTTATGCCGTATCAGTTAGCTGATTGAACAGAAACTGACGCATCAAATGTGACTTTTTTTTCTTCTGTTGATTGGTTTTAAATCATGTGAATATTCGAGGAAAAAAATGACTTTTCGACCGATAATGAAGCCTGATAATAGATCATGTCAGTACAACATCTAGAACGTGACGACCGTGAAGTGAAGGTCATAATTTGTTTTCTTTTTTTTTGTCTTCTTTTAAATATGATCCAATGTGTTGGCGCACTACAACCGTCATATGATCATAAGAAAGTGATTGGTCTACAAATAACCGCACTATTCTTTTCCTTTTCTCTCGCTCTCTCTTCGTCCGTTCTGCATGTTGACAATTGCAAGAAGAATATTTGTTGTATTTTCATTGCTCTTTCTCATTTTCGTACAGTTACGCACTATTCGATAATACACAACAGGTGAGGTGGACGCAGATATTTGTATATTCATTTCACATCGTAATTTTTTTAGTCACACAATGACGCAAGGCAATTTAAACGAGAACACGTCATCTGACGAGTCATTAAGAGCTGAACAATCAGTACGTCAACTATGGCTCAATGCTGATTGTGTCTGTTTTGATGTTGATTCAACCGTTTGCACTGAGGAAGCTATTGACGAGTTGGCAAAGTTTCAGAAAGTCGGCGCGTTAGTCGAATCTATCACACGTAATGCTATGGGTGGTAACATGAGTTTTCGCACGGCATTGGAGGCTCGTCTTAATCTTATTCGACCAACAACCACGAATTTAGAAGAATTTATTATTCGTTATCCCTCTCAGTTAACCGATGGAATTAGTGAATTGATCAGCATCTTACACGAACGTCAAGTTCCCGTTTATCTAATCACAGGCGGTTTTCATTCAGTTGTTGATCCTGTTGCTACACAGCTGAATATTCCAGTTAAAAATGTATTTGCCAACAAGATATTGTTCAATGCTGATGGTACCTATGCCGGCTTTGATGAAAACGAAATGACCTCTGATTCAGGTGGTAAAGGACTAGTCGTAGAATATCTCAAGAAGAAATATAATTACAAACGTTTGATTATGATTGGTGATGGTGCCACTGATATGGAAGCAAATGCTGATGGCTTTATTGGTTTTGGTGGAAATATCATTCGAGAAAAAGTACGCGAGAGTGCACCATGGTTCGTTAATTCATTCTATGAATTGATTGATGAATTTCGACATGATACAATTGCATCTCGTGTTCCAGCGAATGTTCATCATCAACGTATATCAACTAAGAGATTCTCGACTGAAATAGAAGCTAACTGAACACTTCTCATTAAAAATATGCATTTTGTTCGTCTTTTTTTTTTTGTCGCAGTAGACTCACACGATCTATATATAAATAGTTGTAATAAATTCGTGAACGTGAATGTTTACGAAAAAGAAAAATGAATTAATAACTTGTCCTTGAATAGCAAACTTCCTCTGGCAATTCTTAGTCGACCGACAAGCTCTAAAATAGCACATAGACTGGGACATTGCTCAAGTTCGAAATGCCCTCTAACTCTAACAGCATGAGTGGCTAGGAATCTTACTTGTGTTGTCTTACGGGGTAGAGAAAAGTATGACCAATGCTCTATTATACAATGTATTATTAGTTTGTCAATTCAGCCCTATCACAATTCAATTGATAGATATATTGTTCTATCGATCGTGATTAGTTCGACAACGTAGTACATTTTGTGAGCAAAGGGACACGCTGACCTTAGAAATTGGTGTTTTATGCATCGAAAATCTTCTAAATCGCATAAACGGTTTCAGTCGGACGAACGCGTTCCCAGTAGGTAACAACGATAAGGGTGTTATCATGACTGTACTTTTTGGTATTTTTCAAATAAAAAAAAGTGTACCTGTTACACTCTAGATATCAAAGGTATCTATCTGTTTTTGTCAGTTCGAAAACCGTTTGCATATATAATTAGAGCACGTGATTTTGACGCTCCATTAGTGAAGGTATACAGTACTTAAAGCAGAGCGACCTTTATTTGTTAAAAAGGAATAAAATAGGTTATTTTGTTCACAAAGAGAAAGCAAGACTGAAATAAATATGAAAAATGTTCTGTGAATGATTGTTTATTGAATATGCTGACGTTTGACTAAGCTCAGTTTGCTTTTGAAGTACCGATACGTTGATGAAGGGTGCCCTCGTTCGCAGCATTGTCGTCCAATGGGTGAACACGAGCGTTATTATTTCTCGGGCTTGTTTTTCGTGCCGAGCTCGAGCTACGATCTCGTGGCAAATCGTTGTCATCAGTTGTTGTATGTTTTCTCATCATTCCAGTTTGACGATCACTATTTGCAACAGACACGGTCGAATTTCTTCTGTTTTTCGTTTCTGACAGATGATCTATTTGGCTATTCATCTCGTCTTCTTTCTCGATGATACCAACTTTTGTCCCAATCCAACGGAATTTGGCCACAATCTCTTCTTGCATCAAATCGAAACACATGGCTAAAATAGCCATGCCGAACAGGACGTAAATAGCTCCAAGAATAAGTTTCGCACCGGCATTTGGATCATCATTCTGTTGACCAGGAACCTAAAGAAGCTCATATTCGAAAAAAATTGCCATTCAAAGTTTGCTTTGACTTACAAAATCACCAAAACCAATAGTTGCTAGAAAAGAAAACAAAAGAAGTCATTTTGTTAGCTTTAAACATTTACTCAAATGCCTTACATAATGTAATAAAACAAAAGTATCCAGATTGTATCATTGTCCATCCCTCGAAATTATGAAACAAGGCGGAGCCGATCCAAATGTAGGCAGCAATGATAATCATTGTTACAGTTAATGGTACAGCAACACGATGATTCGATGGCTGTTCATCTTCAACGAAATCGTCATCGTCACCCATGTTATTTATTGGCCCTTTCACTGAATTTTTCTTATTATCATCTTGAGCTGGCCATGAAGTAGGATTTGTACCTACGGCGTTTTCTTCTTCTGCTTTAGCTTTACGTGTCGCAGCACTTCGTCGTTTTATTAACTTGCACGGAGCGCAAATGATCTTCCCATAAATAAAACGAAACATCTCACCGAGAACACCGCTAATATTTGCCACACACAAGAGAAAGATTGGAATACCTATCGTTGCGTAGCAGATACAACACAATTGTCCCTCCCCTAAACAGAATCTTTCTACAGCTATTTTCGATTTCTACACAACTTACACGTCGTCGGTCTAGAAAAAGACAAGAAAACTTCTTAGTTTATCTTCTGGGTTTTCTCATGATTTGACTTACGTTATATTTCCGTAACCAATTGTTGTTATGATTGTAATGGCGAACAATAAGGAGTTTGCATACGTCCATTTGTTTGTTGATAAACAATCATCGCCATAGTAACGATATTTCGTACTTGTCGAGATCACGAAGTTTCGATATGTGTACAACATCGTGTTAATCTTCGCCAGCGCAACTGTAGCATTATCTTTTCCACTTGTCGAACCTGTTGTTGCCGTCGTGTTGTGTTGAATGTAACTGACGATTTGTTGTTTAAGTTTCGTTATTTGAACAACCTGTTCACCATAAGCTTCGAGACAATTGTATTTTTCTTGACGTTCTTCTAGTAGTTGAAAGAGAAATCCACCGGCGACGGCGTAGACCACCACTAAGCCCACTAGACCGATGTGTGAGAAGAGAAATTTGGTTGTCTTTTTTAAACACTGTCGAGTTTTCGATGCTTCTAATTCATCAAGTTCGTGTTGCGGACCATTATTTCTATACCGACCGTATTTGTCATATGACGAACGATCATGCGAACGAATTCCGCTGAACGCAGCCGATGCATCGTGATATGCTAGCATATTTCCTTCTTCTTACAATTCAAGTGAATACTGAAAAATAAATAAAAAAAGAAGAGAGCTCTTTTCTCTCCATTTATATAGGTGCCCAGCATCTATACTCTACCGTTTCCTTCTCTTTTCCCCCTTACTTTTTTTGTCATTCGGCTGCCGTAATATTTTTCTTGTCTTAGGAAAAAAATTGATTTGGATGGAAATGGTTCTTGTCACAAGAGGCCTACCGTTTTTTCCTCTTTATTTTTCATGTTTCTTATTATGGGCACTTCCGCTAATGACGACACTTAGCGATGTGTCGTATGGTATGATAAATTTTTTATTTGTTTTATTGAATTAAATAAAAGAAAAAAAAAGCAAATGGAAAAAAGACTTTTATCGTACATGAATAAAACATTGTTTTTGCTACGGACAATTAAACTGTGTCTGATTTTCAGAAAAGAGATTTAGTTTTCAAAGAAAAATAATTCTCAATTTCAGACATATGGTAAAATTCCAAAACGGCGATGTTTTGTTGAGCAGTAAACAAACAAGAATGCTCGAGCGCTTGGAAAATCTTCGATGAAAGTAGAATAGGACCGATTCAATATGTTATCTCTGGAGAGTTGATTATTCTTCCTAGAGAAGAGAAATGAATTCGGTTGATTAATATAGGTTTTTCCACAGAAAAAGAATTAATGACCATATTCTACTGCGGAATTTTCAAGAAAAAGAAGAAGAACACTATTCTTTGCAATGTCAGAACAAAGTTTTGGAAAGAAGAGAAGCAATTTTTTTCCGCAGTTGAAGTGATTCTTATGTTCAGTTTAAACTTGATCATCGTCACGTTTTCTCGACATCAAACAATAGGCGCTATTGCATTCTGACAGAGGGTCAATTTTTTGGCAGATCATATCACAAGCTCAATAATGAAATTAACACATTCACAAAAACAGAAATTTCATAGTCGATACTTTTCATTTCAATCTTTCACTCGACGCACGTCACGAACCATGAATCATATGAACTAGTATCCACTTTATTGTTGTGATAGTGAGGCAATCAAGTGTGACAACTAATTGTTATTATTACTATTGCAACGTGTACGGTTATTTATATTCTTCTTTACAGGTTAAATTATACAAGGTCTCGTGTATAAATACTTTTGCGTAGTGTCAGATGAAAAAGCTACAACCAACAAGTTTCTGCTTTGAACTATTTCGACAGACACTTTGTTCAGTACCAACGGAAGGCGCCCCCGTCTACGAGCGAATGATTGGTTCATTCCTCTAACATCCTGATTCTACCATGTTAACCGTTCTTCTGCATCGATTCTGGCATTTTCATGACATAAGATGCATATTTGAATGCCTTATGAAAAAATACTTCACGATTTTCTTTCGACAAAGTCAGATGTAATGCTTCATGCTAGATTCACGAAAAATCTTTCGCTGCGTATAGCTTTATTGTTTTCGTCATTCCTTCAAGCACGAATTTCGTGTTCTACATCGTTACATTCATCTTTGATTTCAAGTTCTATGATTTGTTTAGCGATTAACCTGACTGAAGAAGAAATATTCGTTTTTTTTCTCATGCCAAAACGAATCTATTAATTCAACCTTCGTACGATGCACTTTTTTTCTATATTTCTAGAATTCAAAATGTCTCATGATTATCATGCTCATCACAATCATGCAGACATGTCCATTACAACAACAACAACGATGATGACCATGAATCATGCTAATCATATCAGGCCCGCGAAAATCAATTCACCATCGGGTCATAGTGGCCATGGTTCACATACGAAAGATATGATGATGATGGCAGTGAGTATTGGATTTAAACCGTTCTAGTTGAATAGAATAGGCATTGTTATTAGCGAACAAAGAATGTGTTGTTCTGCGTACTAAATAGTTTTTAATAGAAATCATCAGGAAATCAACGACTTCTTCTATTCTTTTTCGTATGTTTGACTGATTAATAAATAATAATGTCCTTCGCAGCAAGGGGTGAAAGTTTTGAAGCCATAAAACTTATCTAAATATTCAACTTATAAAAGAGAAGAGCAGGAAAACGAGTTGTTGACTCACTTTCTATCGAGTTTTTGTTAATCAAACAAGCCAACTCGGCGAAATACTACGTTCGGAATATTCACAATCGTGCGTTCATGTCTTCTCGCTTATTTTTTTCCACAGATGACCTTTCATGGTGGCTATACGGAACAAATTCTGTTCGATCAGTGGAACACGAAATCAGTTGCTGGTAACTGATCTTATAATAAAATAAAAGAAGATCATACTTAATCGTCTTTCTTTGCAGCCTTTGTCGGATCTTGGTTTGTAATATTTTTTGTTGCGGTACTCTACGAAGGATTAAAAACCGTACGAGATCATCTAGCCAAACGTGAAATACGTCGGCATCCGTCCGATGAAGATAATCGTCAATCACCGCTGTAAGTCTTGCTTAGTTCATCGAAAGTGTGCTTTAGTATTTCTCTACCTACCATTGATTGTTTGTTCTTTTCTTGATGATTCTCACTCTAGTGTACGTCAGCATGATCAACAGAATGATCGTTCTAACAATAATGATTTACTACCACGAGTTAGAACAACAGATAACCGTACTAAACGGTGAGCACTATTTGATTAGTCATACTGAATTTCATCAAATCGAACTTTACTTTTATCTCTTTCTCCTATATTTTTAGCGCTCGACTTTTGAGTACTTACCACATCATTCAAACTTTGTTGCATATTCTTCAAATGGGTATCAGTTATTTACTAATGCTGATAGCAATGACATTCAATGTTTATCTATTCCTTGCGGTTATCCTCGGCGCTGGCTTAGGCCATTTCCTATTCGGCTGGCGCCGCTCGACCGTTATCGATTATAACGAGCATTGCCATTAAAAACAAGTGGATTGAATAATAACAACAAGGCCTTGGTTTAGATTTCTTTTTGATGTTGTGAACTGTTTTCCAATAGATGTTTCATTTTGAAGCGATTGATTTCAAATCAAAAGAGAAACAAATTTACTTACAGATCTGTCATCTCATTTATCTACTTCCCACCACTATTCGTTGTTGTTTTACTATTGTCACACACATATACTATTTTTCTTGTTGTTCGTTTGGGATTTCTATTAAAAAAAAGCCACTCAATGAATAGATATATTTGCAGAAACACTCTGTCTATCTTCTTCGAGCTCGATAATCATGCTAAATCCAGCGGACCATGGATTTTATATGCGAAAGTTCAATGGCGCATGTTATCTCGCGAGAAATATGTTTATTTTAAGGAGTAATTATTTGCTCACGATACGAATACGAGAGTGTGACTTGTCAGAGAATTCCCTGATGTATTCGCGTTCATAATTGACCAATTATTTGCCTATAACATCAGACGTGAAGAAAGAGAAAGTACTTGTATCTTCTCGCAGGGCATACTCATATTAAAATTCGTCAAACATGAGCGTAAAAGAAAGACATGATCAACGTAATAAGTCATCGAACAAAACGTGGGGAAATCAATGGTAGGCAACGTCAAATGAGTTATTTGTTTGTTTTTTTTTCCATGGGAAAGTGGGCTGAATAATATTCGATACAATCTATTACGACGAACTGAAAGAGTATACATATATATTTGGCGTTTTTCACTGATGGTCAAAAGAATGAAAGATGCGTGAGAAAACGAACAAATGTTGACATTCATTGTAAAGAAGACAAGAAAGAATCACAAATATACACAGCCGTCGGTTGGTGAAGAATCATGCTGTTTATTGTTTGTTATTTTTTTTGAAAAAAAAGAGAGAAGAAAATAGAACGAAGAAGAGAAAAAGTATATCATGAATTCGATTATTTCTTTTGAACCTAGAAGAAGATTTGAATTAAAGAGAAAATTGACGATTTACAAAGAGAATCTTACCGGTAAATATAATTTAAATTCCGGCGGCAATTCATCTTCCGAATAGAGTCGATCAGAAAAGTAAACACGTCGAATTCGACAATTCGCATGAATCTACGAAATAATTTCGAACGCGTCTGTCTTCGTGTTTCAAAAGAAAAACGCTTTCAACATACTTGAACTCTTAGCGTTTCGATGTAATTCGTACCGTAGGCACGTCGTGTAAAATCAGATAAGTTAAATTGAATTTGATTCCATCCGTCATCCAAACGCATAGGCATTGTACAAATAAACGGTTTGACACGTGTCGTCGATTGATAGTTACTGGCACGAAAACGTCGACGAACATTGCGATCATCGAGAACCTGGTCAATCATATTGTATTGATCGAAGCAAATCGAAAGGTCGGTCTTACTTGAACTTCGAACGTAAAATACTTCTTTAAATTTTTGATAATCATCACAAGAAACGGAAGTTTGATGCCGAGCGTTTTCTTCGGATCAGCTGGACATGTGATGTATGTTGTGCTTACATTAGTACCGACTATTTCCAGGACAAGGGATTGAATTTCATTATCTGTGATTCGTTTGATATGTCCATTTCGCACCTAGAAAAATCGATGAGATTTCGCTGTTTGAACATGGTTGCCATACCTTTTTGTCCCAGATTTGCAATGGCTTACTACCGATACTGTAGAGAATCGACAGGAAACCACTTTGAAACGTATTTTTGAACATATCTCTGAAGGCAAGATGAGAGAATAAATGAATAAGGGTGCAAAATGCGAGTTTGTGGCAAGCAAGGTCGCCATAGGTACCTCAGTCTCTTGGAAACACAGTGTCGATCGACAACGACAACTCTTCTTTTTTCTCTTCGTGTTGATAATCAACTTATATATATTAATATGGCCAGTTGATTGCCTAGTAACCGACATTCATGAATATATGTGGCAAAATGAAATTTTATCTAAATCAGAATTCAAACACAACTTCTTCAAAAGATAGAAATGCGTCGAAAATCTGCATTTTGTTCGCATAGATGTCGCGCTAGTACAATCTACTGTCAGGTGAATATTTGATGTTTCTTCTAGCGTTGACTTAATCAGAAATGTTCTCACGATTTGCATTCGATGTCCGAACTTTAATTCACATTGGATACATTAGTAATCGAATATGCTCGTCAAATTCGAGGATTAATTATTTTTCTTATCAAATATGCAAAACTTATTATTAATTATTTTATTGGTTGTCATTTTGAATAGAAGAAAAACTTCTGATTATCATCACCGATCCAAAAGAAGAAAAGGACAAGTCAGTCAAAGAAGAAGAGAAGAAAAACTACGTTTTGCAATTGATTTCTTTCACAAAACGTCAGCGAGAGTCAGAAAATGATAGGAGAAAGGATGAGCAACAACAACAACAATAAACACGAAATGATGAAACGAGAGATAGTTTTGTTTATATTTTTGTTAGAAGAAGAAGAAGAAGAAGATACTCGTAGACATTTTGTTTCGCCTTAATCAAAAGAAGACATGAACGAATGAGAAAACACAAAATAAATAGAATAAATACATTTTTTTCACAAATGATAAATCCATAGTGTCGTAGAGGCACGTAAAAGTATACGAGGTACGTAGGTAATCAAAAAAATGTATGATTCATTGAAGTCAGAAGAAATGAAGAGAGTGAGAGAAAAACATTCAAACAACATAAAGAGAGAGAGAGAAAAGTGCGAAAAAAAGGAATGAATACTCGAAAGAAGGGGAATTTAGAAAGAGCAAGTGCATGGATATGAAAACTCGTGAACAGATTATGATTGTAAAAGAAAATTACATTGACGTCGGTTGAGGAAAAGCTTTGATAGCCGTGGCAACAGACATACCCGAACGATGAAAATGCACACATAACCAACGTGAGTCTTTCTTGTGCCATACACGAGTTTCTTCCGTTCGCACGCTTTGTGGTTGTCCATTACTAAAATTCATAAGAATGAAGCGAACCCTCGAACGAGGATGTCGGCCAATTCGAGTTCTTACCGGTCGAGAAATTGTAGAAGACGAACGTATGCAATACAAGCTGAATCATCGCCTAATGCATGAACAACTGGCGTTAGCATCGTACAGTTAATTGTTGGTTTGTTCGGTTTAGTTGACAAAACTAGAACGAAATGATTCGATGAGGAAATGTTCAAGAACAAGTCAATCACGTAAACACGAACAACACTACACAAAGTACACGAACAGAACGGCAATGTTTACCTGTATCGGAGCGAGTAAATCGCGCTGAAAAAATTTCAAGATTTAGTTACAAAATAGAATAAAGAAACAAAGATCTAATCGAGAGGAGATAACAAGACTTCAAAGCTGTACTATGTTTGTTTTCGATAAGATCATTTCTTGGTTTGATTATCATCAACGAATTTGATGATAAACTATCGAAATAATCCAGAGAACACGGCCTGAATCAGGTCTTAATTATTCCCGATTGCCGTCGGCGAGTCATAAACAAGAATAAATTAACTTATCAGACATAAAAAAAAACATTCCGATACGATGTTTCAAGGTCAATATGCTATTATTTGTTATTCTGATGAGATACTGACGTCTGACAAATCTTTGAAAAGCATTGCTACTCTATACCAAGCTCAAATATCATTAATATCGTAGATGAAGTTCTCGTTCACAAGAGAATGTACTCTCTTACCTGTATCAAAATAGAATTTGTGAAAATCCAATCCTTCCACAAGATTGCCTATGGTTTCCGGTTCGAAACATGTGATTTTTGGATCACATAATGTTCTACATGGAAAACAATTCGTCGTTTCATATCTTTTCGTGAAAGTCCTCCGTTTACGTACTTATACATATCATAGTCACCGTTAACAATTGCTTGTAATAATTGTTCGGTTACTTTAGTGATCTCCGAATCTAAAGAAGAGAAAAAAGCATATAGGTTCTTTTCAAAGTTTAGAATAGATATCTAAGTGCGAAGATCCTTTCCCGAGTATTATCAGTTAGAAATTAATAAAATAGATGCATTTGATTGCGTGTTGATTACGTGGGAAGATATCTTACTTAAATTCGTTACTTTCGTTGCTTGTGAAGTCAGAGTTAACATGGATGGTTTTGTCGAAGATGGAAAAGGCTTTTTTCCACCTGTAAAAAGTTTTCAATATATCGAAATGTTTCATTCGTTCATCAAAGCTCGTTTGTATCAATATGCTCAAGGTGAAACTATGAATCAAATCTTTATCTTACTTATTCGATCAACTCGTTCGAGATCATTAGCATCATCGATTGTTGCACTATTACTATCTGCAGATTCTTTGATCGCACTATTATCACTTTGTGTTGTCGGTCGACGATTACCTGCAAATAGACAAAAGTTAGGAAAGGAAAAACTCGACGAGCTCATTGTTTGTTGCAAGCAAATAGAAGATGTTAAAGCATATTGCGCAAATACAATTATATCGGACAGAGAAAGAAAAGGAAAGTTAAGTCAATAGAACTATCTCAATCCTTAAAAGAATCATCGACTAACAAGACTTTCTCGTTGATGTGGAAATCGATAGATTCGCGCGTACCTCCAATAGCAAAAACTGACGCTAAAGCAGAAGTTGTAACCGGGGATGTTCCACTGCCGGTTGTTGGTACTGTTGACTTTTTCCCATTGGTTGCTGCTGAGGTTCCAGCAAATACCGCTGAATCTAGAAATTGACCCATCGACGTGTAGTGCTTGTAATTAATCTACTCGTGCATCTGGTTTTCATACATATGTGCACATCAAAATCATTTATGCTTTTCTATATGCGTTGGAAGAACGAGCACACCCACATAGCCAAATTAAAGGGAGATCTGTGTAGTTGCAAGGATAGAACAGAGCAAGATGAGATAGGAGAAAAAGGATAGGACAAGAAATGGGATAAGAAGGCGATTGCATAGAAATAATGACAACAAATATAGCGACAGCAGTGAGAACAGCACAAAGGCAAACAAGCGAGCAAGGAAAACTTATATATAACAGTAAATACTGTTTCTTTTATCACAACGAGAAAGAAGTTTCATATTATCCTACTTCTTGTATTTTTTTTGTCGATACAGAAAAGCAAAGAACTCTCTGTTGGACTTCTCTACTAGACGATTTTGATATAATCAATGTCATCGTATGCATTCATTCCCGATCAACGAATCGTGCCTATTCTAAGAGACAGTCGTCATGTACAACTCCAAAACTAGGTGCCATTTCATTCCGATATAGATATTTATAGGTGAACACGAAAAGCATTGTCCGATATAATTAAAAGAAAAACACTCTTGTGAAACAGCACATGCAAAATATGAATACGCTGACTTACTTGGTATCAATGTACGGTTAACAAACATTGTTGATAGAATAGCTCCCTAAAGAATAGGAGATTGAAATCATTTCTCTCTTCGATGAAATTCTCACTTACAACAAAACAAATTAAACAGAATACAACAAAAAACATACTCTGCTGCCTCTTCTCCTTTTCCTTCTTCTTCTTGTCAATTAGATATTCTATCGAAATGATTTTCCCTATCGTTTAGTTAGCTTACTAACGACGAGTATAATCTATCTGTCGTCCTATTCAATCTATGATATCGACAGAAAAGGAAATAACAACAAAATGTATACAAGATTATTTTTTTTCTAGGCTTTTCTCCTTCTCTTCTTATCCGTTATTATTTTCTATTTATCATGTCAAGCTCGCTTGTTTTCCTACCTTTAATTTTCGACGTGCATTGAATTTACGCAAACAATCAACCGTTTCTTGTCGATGGATCGTACCGGCGACTCGTTCACGTTGCTAAAAAACAAAGGAAAGAACATGCTTAAGTTCCATTTTCTTTCGAAATTAACATTTAAAACTCCAATTTTATGATTGTTATTTTAAGAGAGAAGAAAAAGACTATAAGAACACATCATCATCACTAAGATTTGCCATTCTATCATATAGTCAGTTCGTTTAACATCCTCGCGGCATCACCATTCTTTTCTTTTTCTTTTCCTCAATCAGATTTTCTCGTACATTGAGCAAACAAAACGGTGAACGGATCATAAAGGAAAAAAACTATCTACCAGCAAACAGAACCCTTTGAAAGCGAACAGTTTTGTATACATAGTTGAGTTCTGACATTTCCCCACTAATCCGTTCGTTCTCTTTATTTGGTTACTTACGTAAATCCATGGATGTTTCAAGGCATCTGCTGCACTAATACGTTTGCTAGGATTGATATTTAACATTGAATCGATCAAACGCTTGGCTTCTATCGTCACTGTATCCCATTCAGGTGATGGATACTAAACGAATTCACCGGGGAAATCACACGCAACATAATCATAAAAGTAGAAAACATACATCATAAGCTCCTGCTTTAATTTGATTGTATAGTCGATGTTGATCTTCATCCCAAAATGGCGGATAGCCGACAAGAAGGATGTAAAGAATAACACCTGTGAAAAAGTGACGATAGATGCTTCTTCTTTTTCTTCTTCGAAGTGTTGGGACTTACCACAAGCCCATATATCGACTGGTTTACCATACGGTTCTTTTTTGAGCACTTCGGGACTGAGGTATCCAGGGGTACCAGCAAAACCTAGAGGGCACGAAAAAGAAATATGTTTTTCTTGTAATTATTCAAGCAAAAAATGAGATCTGCCTGTGATACATACCATACCATTGTGTTTGTTCACCAGTGACTTCAATTGCCAGACCAAAATCTGCAAGTTCTATAATCGAATGCATGATTTCATCTGTCAATAAGACGAAGATGCGATACTTACTGACAGCTGCTCCTTTTGTTTTACTGGCAAGTAGAAGATTTTCAGGCTAAAAAACACAGCTAAACATTCGATCGTGAACACTTCTTGTCCTTACTTTTAAATCTCTATGTACAATATTACTTTCATGACAATGCCGTACGGCTTCAAGAACCTGTTGGATGCAGTGACTAAAATCAATTCGATACGTGCAAATCAACTTTGTCAATGAAAACCAACCAAATCATACCTGGCATCTGCTTCACTGTAAAATTCTCTAGCAACGATATCTTCGAATAGTTCACCACCGGTGACTCTAGAAGAAGGAGAGGACAGTTTCATTTTCATTCGTCTCGATCCAATGGGTCTTACAGGTCAAAAACGAGATAGTGAAAACCTTCTTCAGCGATACTGTCATAAAGGCGAACTACAAATAGAAATGTGGAACCATAAAAACACTGGAATGAAAATGATTCATTTACCAATATTTGAATGTTTTAACTGTCGACAGATTCGAGCTTCTCGTTCAAGTTTTTGATGATCTATATGTAGAAAAAAAGATAGAAGACTTCAATATCACCCATTCATGTCTAATCGCGTACCTCGCGTTGATAACTTTTTCGTGTTGATAATTTTAGCAGCAAATTCTTGTGCCGTACTTTTTTGAATACATCGTCGGACGATTGAAAATGCACCTCTATGAAAGAAAAACAAAATATCATTAAGAGATGAATTAATCTGGTGCGTAATTGATTGTTATCTATTATTAATGAAACGTTTTCTCTTCTACTTTTTTATTCTATCAGAAGAATAAAAGCAACTATCAGCAATGTTTCCTCTCATTACTTGTTCTCTATGGATGAACAGTTCGGCTTGTAAAAAAAAAAGAAATTTCATCGTTTTCTATGTTCAAACAATTGACGAGACATATTCTAATAAGACAAGTGTTGGACTTGATAATAATGACTTTTCTCCTTTTTTTCCTTCCTGCTCTTGCCGTTCCCTCAATTATGATAATATACGTTTGGTCTTAGTTTTGAACGACAAGCTCTCTGATGATCGACTTCTTCATTCATCTCGACTAGGCAGACAATAGTTGGAGTGAAAAGATGAGGTCAGAATACGAATGAGTATATATATATATGTGTGTGTGTGTGTGTGTGAGAAAAATGACGAAGTTGATGATGAAGAGATTAGGAGAAAAATAATATCTGCGACATGCAAACGCGATTAATCAGAAGAAAATGCAGTATTGCTAGTGAAGAAAGGTTCGGTAATAAAACTAGTTGCTTGTTAACTAGAACTGGAAGTCAGAGAGCGAAAGATAGTCAATATTTGTTTACATTTATTCATGTCATTAATCAAATATATAAAGAAATGATAAAATGACAAAGAGGTAATCGAATGGGAAGAAGAAAAGAATATATATATATGTGTGTGTGCGAGTGAATGTATATGTAAAAATTACTCACTTGCCAAGCTCTTCTTTAAGATCATATTCATCAGTAAAACGAGTGGATGTCACGATTGAACTTGATACTGGTGTATTATTTATAACAGCAGCCATATTGGTAATAGACGATGTTGGTGGAGGCAATACCTTTATATCACTAGGTTTATCTTTTGTGCTGCTGTCGGTATTAACGGCGATATGATTGTTTGCGTTGTTGTTGTTGCTATTATTGTTGTTATTGCTGTTATTGTTTGTATTGTTATTGATAGTATTGAGAAATTTGTTGAACAATGTATTATTATATTTCATACAGATAATAGGATGCAACCAGATAAAGATGATTTTAATCGATTATATAAAACTGAATAAATAAAAGGAGGTGGACGTTGGGTCATCATTATTGTTAGTAAGAAGAATATATCAGATTATCGTGCGTATGTTAGTGACATGCGTTATATAAACGCAACAAAACGAAGAAGATCGTTCTCGTCGTCGTTTGTCGCAATGGCAATCTAGTAGTAGTAGTAGTAAGAGCAACAGAAACAGCAACTATAGAAGCTTATTTCTGGTCGACGACACACACAGAAACAGACCCTGTTGTCGATTCAGGTGGAGGGAGAGACAGAGAGACGCACACAAACTGAGCGAAGAAAATACGGAGAAGAATAAGAATAAGCAGAGGAGTAGAAGAAGAAGAAGAAGGAGAGGAAGAAATAGTAATAGTAGAGAACGAACAAGTAAACTCAACGCGACACTATATTTAACCAGTCAGATATAAGAAACAAAAGAAAGATTAGAATGGCTGCTTGCAAAACACATGAATGCACACACGTGCGTCATGTAGAGAAGGGAACTATATCTAATACGTAATGAAAAAGAGTGTCCAAATACGTTTTTCGATTTCATTCAATGAAAATATTTTTCGAAAAAGTATGTAAACAACAGATTAAATCGCACTGATAGACGATTGGTGCATTGTGGTGAACCAATAGATAGGCAGAACTGAATAATGCAATGCAATAACGTATTTTCACTTTTACTTGCTAAATTTAGTTATTCATTTGACAGATTTCTTAATCGATAGAAATATGATTGAAATCATCTGTAACGATCGTTTGGGCAAAAAAGTACGTGTCAAATGCAATCCGGATGACACAGTTGGGGATCTGAAAAAACTGATCGCTGCTCAAACTGGCACAAAGGCTGAAAAGATCGTTCTTAAAAAGTGGTGTAAGTACCGAGAAATCATCTATTTCCACATTTAAATGATCATTTTCTTTTGCTTCTAGACAATATCTTCAAAGACAATGTTACACTTGCAGATTATGGTAAGTTATCGATTGTTTTTGCCTTTCATTCGATTTTCTTTGTTGTGGTGTTCGTTTAGAAATTCATGATGGCATGAGCATTGAACTTTATTATCAATGAAAACAATATCCACTGTAATTGCGAAACTGTGAATAAAATTTATTTCGTAAAAAGCAAATAGACTCGAAAGCGTTTGAATAAAGAAAATTCATTCTGTTCTTTTGTTTAACTTCTATTCATAAATCAATAACGTTGCATAGGTTCTCTAATAACATAGGGATAACCTTGTGCTGGTGGTGCATACATGGGTTGTGCCGAAGGCACGTACACAACTCTTTCACTGAAGTAGAAGAAGCAGACATTTGATCAATATTCGGATAGACCGAAGAAAGAAAAAGATTTTACCGTGGCCGACAACAAGGTAAACAGCAACAAAGTAAATCGAGTGGTATACAACACAGGCAGATGTCTAATGAATCAGAGCATGGGCAAATGTCCGGCTAAAGCAAAAATAGCAGATAGAATTTATTTTGATCGGTTTTAAGCACATAATCTCTTTTCTCTTTGAACTCCCGGATCGTTCCCGAGAAAAAAAAACAAGTCAATCTACGCAATAACATATACGTACAATACACATGACTTGTGCTTATTCGTTAATGTTGCTTGTTCTCTTACAGAAGTATTGATGAATAAGAAATGGTATTAAGTTCCTGTGTGTGTGCTTTTTCTTCCCTTTCCTTCTCTACGGTGGTACGCCTATTCGAAAGGAGATTTCTTCGTCGCACGATATTTTTATTCTTGTGACGTCATGATTATTTGGCAAGAGATTATTTTTATCCTTTGTCTTATGAATCGAACTCGTTAAGGTTGGATTGAAATCTTCATGTCATTGCTTATTTTGTCTAGCTTATGCCGTCTTTATTGAAGAAAACACGAATGACAGTCAATAAACATCACACACTGTTCGTAGAAAACATTAATTATACAGCAAACGAAAGAAAAAAAAATATTTAAAACAAACCAAAACATGTCAGTCAATGAAAATGTGAGGAGGTTTTGTCAGTTGTGACTAGGAGATCAGGCATTCGAGCAATACCGATTTCGTTGGAAATCGTCGTTGTGTTTCATGTAAATAAATTGAATCGTTCTAAAAATGAGAAGTCATTTTGAAATCGCGTGCTCTATGAGATTTCGAAACGTTTCATGAATAAGCATAAACATTCTGTCATTTATTCAAGGATCAGAGAGAAGCGGATTTACTTTTACTCGTTAATGAAGATCTCGTTGACATGAGTTACGATGATCTAAGTGTTTCTAAGAAAAATGGAAATCAGTTCGCTTGAACGTACTTTTCGTCGAATATTTATTGGTGACAAGAGAAGCAGGTAACTTAAATGTATTGGTCATGTTGGCCGTTGTTAATTTGCTTCCTAGAGTTGTTAAGTCGGGAGGTGGTGGCAACGGTTGACCAGTAGCTGGATGTTGTTCAGCTTTATTGAGAGACGATGCTCGAGAATTTAAACTTGATCGAGATGAATAATGTGAATGAAAGTCGAATTTTTCGTGATGCGATGATGATACGGACGACGATGAATGATCATCATGTGTTGAGGATTGAGAAGACGAATTGCTGGTGCATCGATTAATTAAGAGATTATAAGCGTTTTTACCTTGCTCGCTCAAGTTACCTAAATAAAGGAAAGAGAGGTGTTTATCGAATGGGAAAGGATTTACCAACCAGTTCGTGAACGTTCTTCGAGTTCACGTGTGAATCGACATGTTTTTTCATTTGGTTTCTTTACAGTTAATTTTGATAGAAGACGAGAAAATGAAGGAGATGATCGATTGTTCGAATCTGAAACAAAAAACCTTCGCATGTCTCACGTCAAATCATCTTTTTGATTTACCTGTCATGTCATCGGATAGAAATTGATTGATATCGAAAGACGATGATGGGTCAATCTAAACATACACCGAATGAACTTCTCAAACGGATTATTTGAACATACATGATCCGCTGGTAGCGATTGTGGTGATGTTGATCTTGTCAGTTGATGATCTTCATGAACCGATGTTGTCTCTGGCTCCGAATAAATCTCTGTGAACGCTTGCATGACCTCGTCAAACAACGATGAAGATTGGTCGGGAGTCTAGAGCAAGCACGAGTACATTCGAGAAAGCTGAACTTAATTCATACCGATCGTTGTTCGATTGAAGTTTCCGTGGAATTCTTCGAAGCGAACTGAATATCTGGATTAGCATCTTCGATCTTACTTAAACAACTTATATCACCAAAGGCTTCACCTGAAACGATGTTTGAATAGCTTTTGTTGTTATAAGAATTCGCATTCAGAGAGTTACCTTCAACTCCAAGATGAAATGCATGAATAAAATCAGCTTGAGGCGAACTAATCATATCTTTGGATAGGTGTTTACATCTTGTTTTTGTCGAATTCTTTTTTATGCCTAGGATAAAGAAAAGAATCTGTTATTTTCAAGACTATGCGAAAGCATTCTTCTCATTAGACATGCACAAACTCTTCGTCGATTCTACACACTCATGTCTGTGAAGTCAAAAGAACGAATGCTACTTTTTTTTAGAAATACCTGTTTTCCGAGAGAATATATGATTCATTGTTGCCGGACTGGAATTTGTTGTTTGTTTAGAAGGCGTTTGTGTATGTAACGGTTCAACGTCACTAATATAAACAAAACCTATCTGACCGTCGACAGTTACACACTGAATAAAGTTCTTGATTGATGATGACGAGCTAGGAATGTCAAGGCTGAAAAGAAATAAATGTACAATATGTTTAAGTTTGATGTTTTTTACATATTTCTTTCAAGTATGTCAATATCTATACGCAAGGACATCATAACAAAACTGATTTGTAAACCAATCAATAAAAGTGCGTGAAAGGTAGCGCGTCGCACGTCAAAATAAAAAGCTCTGTTCTATTTGCTCACTTATATATGCAGCTAAAGAAATGAGAATGATGTTTATGTAACAATGAATCTCAACAAAACGAATACTTATGCACATCATATTTCAGTTTCTCTCTCGCGCGCTGTTCCTCTTCTTCTCCTTCTTCTGTTCTCAATAATATATACTTAGTTGTGGTAATTTGATGCACATACCATCGATCAAGGATTGTCAATGGTTCTAGTAGACATGATTGGATGGAAAGAAAATTATCAGGTAGACTTATTGATGTGTTATGATTGTTTTTCCATTGAACTTGTTCCAATTCGATCTAGAAGAATATGACAAGTCGATCGGTGATATTGTTCCCTGTTCTAGATAATGATATCTACTTCGGCTAATGTCATTTCTAATTCAGAAAACGTTGGACGTTCACACGGTTCATATTTCCAACAATGTAGCATTACTTGATACAGTTCAGATGTCGCATGCGATGGCCTTGGCAACTGCTGATAATTCGATGCATCAATTACTTCACTAATCTAGAGAAGAAGCGTTTTTCTTTCACTTCTCGAAGCTCGTCAATGCGTAAAGAGAAAAATTTACTTGATCATTGGTCATTCCTTGCCATGGCACTTGTCCGTAGCTGAAACATTCCCACATTGAAACACCGAATGAGTAAACATCGGATGCAATCGAAAAACAATGAGAATGTATCGCTTCGGGACTCATCCATGCTATTGGTAATTTTAATCTTTCTTTCCATGATGCATTCAAATGACCAAAACTCCAATCTGAAAGTTTCACCTAAGCGAAAGGGTCGGATCGATTCGTTCTTCAATCAATACTCACAAGTGACTTGTTGAAGACCAGATAATTTCGACAAGTTAAATTCTGATGAATGAAAAATCGTTTCTCTAAGTAGCTCAATGCTGCTGCTATTTGTTTAATAAATTCAAATAAAATCTGCACAGTGTATTCTCTCTTGGCATTCGGGGAAATTAAACAATCATCAAGTGATTTCATCGGTGCATATTCCATTATCTGAATAAGGTCGTTCATCGAATAAAAATATCAGATGTTATTTCTTGGCAAAACTTACAAACAGTATCGAACGATCTGTATGAATGGTAATACCGAAGAACTGGAGAATGTACGGATGTTTGATTTCTTGTAGAACGTTAACATCTTTCAATATGTCGTGGTAATGAAATTTCAAATCGAGTTTTTTCACAGCAACGGTTAACTAAACATGAACGAGTAGAAGATCAACGAAATGAGGTTCTTTTGAATTCTATTTACTAATTCGTTTTGTTTCGTTCGATAGAATGCTTTGAGAACTAAAAAGACAAGATGAGCGAAGTACGAATGGGTATTTCAACTTACCAACACCCAGTTTTCCTTGACCAATCCGTTCAATAAATTGTAGATTGTCTTTCAGAATCATTTTTGTGTCCATTGTCGATGAGTTTCGTTGCTCATAGTGTTGACCAGACGACAAATCACTTGTACTCTTTGTCGCGTCAGTTGGCGAACGGTGAGTTAATTTCTGATGATTGCATAAAGAAAAACAAGGAATTAATCGTTCTGATTTATGTCGCTTGGTGCGAATGTACAAAATGAACACCTGCTTGCCGTTGTCTCTGTATCTAATCGAAGAATAATTCTTTTTCTTCTTCTTCTCTCTACTCGGAGAGTTTCTCAATGATTGTGACGGAAATAGAACGATGTCGGTCAAAGAAGAGAAGATAATTACGTGCTTAGATCGGCAATCGCCATTTCCTACGAACACTTACTCGAACTAATAACTTGCCCAGAGTACTTGTCAATATTGTATGATTACTCAAAGTTAAGTTGGAAGACGACGAAAGATGACGTTTGATTTTTTCAAATTGCGGTTTAGACATGTTCGAGAAGGATTGATCGTAGTCGTTGAGATAGCATAAGTCACCAATACTATACACCTTAGAAATAAAAGATAACGATTGATGAATACAAATCAAGGTGACGACGTATCAACGTAGTTCAAGTATAATTTATGTGCGTCAGTTCATTTAAATATCCGTCTATACTATATTTAAACAAGTTCATTGTTGAAAATGAGCTATGTGAAAGTATTTAATGACAGCGGAAGGCGGCAATTTTGTGAATGAGAGTAGCATCTACTTTGGCATTACCTTTCGAACAATCCGGTTTTCTTTTTCATGGTGATACTTCATCCAATTTGGTATTGTATCGAAAAGAATATGTGTCATTACTTCTTTACATTTCATGTTTCGTTTTTTCTGTTATGAAACTGTGATGGTTACTACTAGTCGCCTTCTTTTTTTCTCTTTTTCTTTCTCTTTCGTTCGTTTCTACTTACCTTGAGCTCTTCAATAATCAATATACATATATAAGATTGATTGAGTTCTTTATTGACTTAGGTGAAAAAAGATCATCATTGCTATTGTAATGACCATTTACATCTACAATAAGAAATAGAAGAAGAAGGAGAGTTCGCATGCAAATAGAAATTACCGCCCTAACGGCACGAAGTAAAAATGACTGTCAGTTCAGCGAGAGAAGAGAATGATAATCATTGACCCTTGTGGGATGAACGCATAGATAGATAGATAGATGGATTCTTATGTGTGTATGCATTCGTCATGCAACATTGTTAAATTGACTTTAGTGGGTGTTGATTATTCTTTAGATTACTACTCCCTAAGTCCTTCTGTTGCTGAGAAGACATGAAATACAAAAGAACGAGTGGACACTATGTCAAGTCGTATAAATAGCTGAGAAAGAAAAACGAAGAAGATGTTCATTCTCTTCTTACTTAATCTTAATACAAATTTGAAAAAAAAACGCACCGACGAACGGACAAAGGTTAACAATGACAATTGATGGTGTTCAGTTAGTCTTAACAATCAACGAACCGTATGATGTTAAAGTATTGAATAAACGAACATGTGACGCTGTGAGTTATGTATCTAAGACTAGACGTAAACAACAATAGTACTAGACGTGTGTCTATATGTATAAACATAGATGTAACTGAAAAAAAAAACAAGATAACGATCAGTGTTAACATTTGAAGATCAAAAGATCTAAATTAGCTGTTGCAATGTGATGATGATGATGAAGAGAGGAGGAGGAAGTATAAATAAAAATTTCTTTTGCATATCTTCAATTAGCAAAAGATACTAAATGAGCTCGAGATATTTTGATCGTATTTCTTCCAGTGATTATTGTACAATTGATTAGATGGGAAATAAACATGATATGTATCGCATATGGTCAACGTAACAAGAAATGTTCTCTTCTATTAACATCAAACGTACGTAATACTGATCGATAAAGAGTATGTTTATCACATATTTCCAGTACAAGAAACAAACATTAGACTAAAGGCAATCAGTTTTAATGAACAGCAAAGATTTATAGATATAGTCCATTGTTCGAAAGTTAATCAAGTAACAGACAGTGTACAACTCTGATCGATTGAGATCAGATGGCATGCATGAAATGGTGCAAGTCTGATATAGTTGTACCATTCGAGAAGTTCATTGAATACTTCACGCAGAAGTTCAATTATGCACAAACTTCAAGTTATAATCAATGTTCAAATATTTGTTCATGTTCATAGTCGTGTGCTGTACTCGTCATTGTAGTAAATCTCGATGGTGGCCTCTAGGAATGACTATCAGCCATTGAACTCTCGATTAGTTATCCGCATATTCTATAAAAGCAATGCTCGCTAGCCAGCTGACACAGCCGCCCAAATGTACAATTTTAACCGGATGTCTTTAGTTGTGATAATTAGGTCTCATTCGACTCGGCATGATGTTTGATTTTTTCGCTTCATTTTAACTAAACGCTTCAATGCTGTTCCAACAAGAAAAAAGGTCAACTCACACCATGGGCAGGAAATGAAATAGAATCCTTCAATTGGCATAATACTATGCCTTTGGTTGTCTCTTTTGCACACTACATCTGTTTCTCGTTTACAATCGAATGATTGCAAATTTTTTCAAACTTCTAACTGAGAATATATTGGCATAGTATTGTTCCGGTCAGAATATATGTTGGGATAATTTTTTGTCCAGAATCGATGTCGTATTAGCAAACCGTTGTTTAACTTGATAAATAGAGGCAAATCAAAACAACAAAAGATCTCACACGTATCGGTTAAGAATATGTGCTTGTTGAAATCATCAAAATCAGCTCGTAATAAAAATATGAAAAAAGAAGAGCAGTAAAACTGATAATTATCTGTTAGATGAAAATGCTTCTCGGCGTAGAGAGTGCAAGATAAACAAAGGTAAATATACACACACACGTGTATCCACTCCCGCATCGAATGGAAATAGACTTCAATGAAATCAAGTTGCTAATTTCCTTGAACTAGTCTTAGGAAAACAAACAATGATTGAACCGACAAAAAATAACAAGTGGAAAAAGAGCCGCTGTATGTGTATTTTTTTAAAACACCACGGGAGATTCGTTTCACTAAGAGCGATATTGTATCCATTCGATATTTCGAGCAACAGCTTTTCTTAATGGTGTCCAGAATATCTCCATATATCCTCATCTGGTTCACTAATTTCAGCCATTTTGTTTTCAAGTTAAAGTCTAATGCTCGTTACGGACAATTGATTGACGAATGTATTTCCTAGCTAGTTTTCTTGTATGTAGATGTTAACAACAACGAATTTGTCAGTTTGCTTTTTTTCGAGTGAGAAAAATCATCAACTTAATATTCGTTCTTGCATATTGTCGAGAAAAGACACAACTTGAGTATAACGGATATTCCAAAGGTGTTGATATCTTATGCGCATAGTCTATCGATTTGACAATTGCCACCTTTTACAGATATTCCATCCAATGAACGAAGGCGAAAAGAGAAGTCAGGATATCCAATCGATGAATTTTTTTTTGCTCTCTTTTGCCTTTTCCTCTCCTGTGTGCAGTGGATATCAGTCAACTTTTAATTCAATTTACTTTCGCATCAACGCATTTTGTTTTCACAATCAACAATACTAATCAGCAGAAAGACACAGGTGAGTCGACGACAGAGCGAAACCAACGCATAGGAGAACATACGACAAGCTAATCTTTCGTTAATCCTGTTCTTTTGTAATATGTCGAGAAAAATCTTTGATTTTCTTCTCTTCCGGATACGATCTTGACTAAACACATTGTCCACCGTTTTATTGCTAATGGCATTTCTTTTGTTTTGATTTTACTTTTTATATGCTATATATTTTCTCACTAGACTATAATGAATGTTATTCTTTTTTGAACTATTTGAAAAGCTGTAGATAGACGCGTTAATTCTTCAGCACCTTTCCTTTTCTTCATTTGCCGAGACTTAATTTCTATTATATGACGATCGTCGCTCGTAAGAGTCAGTTGTTTTATCTTAAGATGTCTACGTAGATGTTTTTATTATTTTTTGCTTTGGCAATCAAGTGATGCGCCTTGCTCACCTAATTCGTCGTTCCGACAAGCGCATAGGTGTGGATAAGCAAGAATGAGTGATGCACGAGCACTACGTAACTTCAAATAGGTTCGTAACAGAAAAAGTTATTAACACTTGCGATTACGTTTCTCTTGAAAGAGCGACAGAAAGGGAGAGAGAGAGAGGAAATGAAGAAAAAGAGCGTAGACGATATTACCACCTGATAATAAATCGTCATTTCGATGTGATGCCTCATCGATAATGACAGCGAAACATTTTTACTTTGATTACGTCGTCATATGGAAAGAGAGGAAAACGTTTCTGCTAGGATAATTATATCGGGTGCCGCCCGATTAATCTTCTTTCGATGTGATACGTATATTCATTTTTCACGATGAATAATCGAATTGATGTTCTAGTCAATCGAAGATGATGTTTTCTCTTCATTCTATATAAACTATTCTCTTCTGATATTCGTCTTTCAGATAATTATTCAAAAGAATTAATGAATTCACTCGCATCAATCCTCTATTCATCATCACCAGCAAATACAAAGAAGCGAAAGAATCTATCTTTCCAACCTCTCCCTACCAAATCATCTCGATGTCAAGTTGGCATGTTATTCCGTTCATCAACACCGAAAGCATCGTTACAACCACGAATAACAACGGCAACAGTAGCAGGTAGATATGCTAATTTTCGTTGTACATCTAATTGATTATGAAAGTTCGTCGTTTTTTGATTGTCAATCAGCCTTTCGTTTGAATACATTAACTGGGGATGAGTCGCGCCCGTCAAGACGAAAAGTCACAGTTTTATGTTAAATGAAAATCAATAGAGTTGAAAAGAGCGACAGGATATCCTATATTGAGAGTGTGTACGCGCTAAAAAGAACAGCATCACTTCGCATTTCGCTTTCTTCGAGTCAGTAAAGCCTGTGATCGATAAACAACAATTGTCATTTTCGAGAGAAAAGCTGCGAGAAGCATTTCGACTGTCTCGACAATGACGACGTTTGTTTCGCACAAAACTGTTTGATTGAAATTGCGTTATTTTATTTTCCTTGAACATTTACTTATGATCAAGGAGGACATGATCGATTGTTTAAGTATTTAGTTGTCGGATTGCTTTCGTCTCTTTGAACTTCGCTGAGACTAATCCGCCCTTCTCCCATTTACCCCACTTGAACACGAAGTTTTATTTTCGAGAGTTGAACATGAAAAAATTCAATTTCTTCGCTTCTCCTCAGGTATATCATCTCGTTTGTTCAAAAGACAAACGAAAACATGTGCCGTAGACGAGAATGCTCTTCAAACACTTGTTGACTCGGATATTTAGTCAAATATCAAATGCCACCGATGCCGACATTCTTCTCTTTTTCTCAATTGATTTTTCATCTTCACTTCCTTCGTTCTAGATCATCCAACGACACTGTCCATTTCGTCATCTGCAGTATCATCAGCAATGTCCTCTCCTCAAAGTCCACGCTGTTCAACACCGGTATTTGCAAAACAGAGACGCACACGTCCATTTATTGCCTGTGAATTGTGTCGGCAACGTGCATTTCAATCCGTAAATACCGATAACCAAAAACAGAAGGAAAGTAGCGTGAAAAAGAAAACCTCGAAAGAACCAAGTCCTCATCGCCATTATCACCATTCAGCTACACTACAATATTATCAATATCAAACCAACACGAGTAGCAGTCTTCGACGAAGACGACGACAACGCTCATCCGTTGACCAACTACTCGTGTGGATTGTCTAAAATCTTTTCATTCGATACGAATTTCGCCTTCTGAACAGTAGCTGTAATTCATGTTGAATTATGTTCTCGTTGTTTTGCTTATGTATATACATAAATTGTTAGCGTAGATTTCGTTATGTTATCATTATTTACGTAATAAACTAATAATATCTACACCCCTGAAATCGAATATTGTTTTTTCGAACTAAACCTCACGTCAGATTTGTTCGTCATGCATGATATGCAGCTGTTCGAATGTTGCAACGAGTTAGTGGAACTAAAACATGTCACCATCGCGCCGCTACGCTCATCGTCATATCAGACTATCCATAACGTTCCCTTCCCTTGCTCGCTCTCTCTCTCTCTTCGCGAATAAATGATTAGTTGCTAATCGTTTTTAATTAATGAACATTTATCTCGATGAGTAGATGACGAAAAATTCATTCAAATGAGCGGAAATTGATTATTTATCGAGAGATTTCGTAGTGGAACGAACATATAAAATGAAATTGTACAGCAAAGGCACTTCATTCGAGTCAAAATGAATCTTTCCGGCTGGTCTTGCCAATCATCACCGTGCTATCCAATGCACTATTATTCGTACCCGTACTATCCAACAGCTTCGCAACTAAATTCATCACTCCAAGCTAGTTTGAACTCGTCATCAGGCTACGAAAGTGCTGCTAATGAAACCAGTTTGATCGAGCCGTCGTTCTCACCAACATCGTTTATCAAAGTTGGTTTCTATTGTAGCTTTCTGAAATTCTAATTCGAAACCATTTCGATTGTTTTAGGAGTGCAACTATAATTCTGTTCACCATCCCCGCGAAAATAACAAGAGACCATTGGAAGAAAGTGATGGTGAAGAGTTTTCCGTTGAGACTGAACATACTCACAAGAAACGTCGCGTACTTTCACGTCCTCAACGTCAAGAAGCGAATCGTCGTGAACGTCATCGAATGGAAATTATCAATGAAGCTTACGAGCAGTTACGAAATGTACTACCTTACAAAAAAGGTCGAAAGCGTCAAAAAATGTCTCGTATGGATACAGTTGATGGTGCTATTCGTTATATACAATCGCTTTTGGAAAGTCTTCATGGACCAAATTATAACTTTCATTCGAGTGAATAATCTTTTGTTGATGTGCATTTTAGTGTTTGTTCTGTAATAAACGTTCTGTGCTTATTACGAAGATTGTTCGTCGATAGAGGTCGTCACTGTTCGGTGTTGAACTAATAAGAAATGTGTGTGTTCCGTGAAATATTTAAGAGAAGTTATTTAGCGTGAAATTTACGTTTGATTTTACTTTTTTTCTGATGAAATTGATGAGATTGTTTATTGTGAGCGAACTCATTACTGGCCAACCAATCATAGTTGAAATAAATAGGCCTTTGTTTTTTTCTTTCTCTCTGTTGCCCTTTTGGTGATACGCACTTCGTATTGATGGTGAACGGGTGTGACATTTCGAGTAATTGTTATCAATATCAGAATTGAAACATGGTATGCTGGTATTATACAATGAATCATTCGGGTGTAAAGTGCAATTTGACATTCATCGGGCGGCGAAGGAAGCGGTATGAATATTTGTTTGTTGTTAGATTGAAATTAAGCAGGGTGATTTCGATTCTATTCAGATTTGTGGATTACAAGAAATGGCTGGATGAAATGTGAAGGATTACTGCAGTAGAAAAAAAAGTCGAATTTAATGGTCTTACTTACGTAATTATGATTATTTTTGAAGGGTAAGTGTTTGAAATGCGTTAGGACGACGTGTTGAAATACGTCTTTTGGCAATGATTTTTGGTAATTAGGAAGTCTTTCTTCCAGATATCGATAAAGTGGAAATGCGACCAATAATAATGCTGGTGAAGGTGCTTGAACTAAATTATGGTTGGCTATGGGAGTTCGTCAGTATAGAAAATGCTTGCAATAAGTGAATTTCAGTTCACAATTGAATCAATAGGCAGGTAAATACGAAAAACGAACATATCTAAAGCACCTTGATTTCAATGACAATACATTGGGATGAGTAAAAATTTATATGATCAAGAGCAACCGAGAAAACGAGAGTATTTTACTGATTTTGTCTATTTGTAGATTTAGACGACAGAGGCAGGCATAGGAAGAGCCCGTCTATCGGTAGTTATGATGCATCTCGTGAACGAGTGAGAGACACATATACTAGCATTGTGCATACGGTTATATTGATCGACAGAACACAAGTTTTATTCTTCGCGTTTGTATTTCGATTTTGAAAAAAAAAACAAAGCATTTCTGTTCGTGTTATGTAACGAGAGGAGTATATATATATATTATGTATTTGTATAAAATCATATTAAATGTACGCATTTGGTAAAAAACAGATGAGCAAACAAGCTGAGATTCCATTTTAGATCATCACTCGATAAAAAAAAGTAACCTATTTTCTTGATTCATAAGATGTCAACGGAAGCATTAACGGCAACTGATGCAGTTGCTAATAATGAAATGAATCCGACTGCAGCAATCAACAATGACCAATTAGAAGCATCAGAAACAAATGGCTTGTCGCATTCAAATGGAACCAATGCAAATATTGGAAATTTCGAATCATCAGCGGAAGGGCCAACAGAACCAACGAAGAACACATACGATGATGATGGTCAGCCAACAATCAATAAAAGCGATTTAGAACCAGAAGCACTTCGAAAAGTTTTTATCGGCGGTTTGTCATATAAAACAGATGATCAAACTTTTCGAGATTATTTTTCAAAATATGGAGATATAGACGTAAGTTAAAGAGAAATCGGAAGCGAGCGAATATATATGAGTGTGTTCTCTTTTCAGGACTGTATTATAATGCGTGATCGTGATAATCGTTCTCGAGGTAAACCATAAACAGATAAACATTTGATATTTATTCATACGGCTGATTAGGTTTTGGTTTTGTTACTTATTTATCTTCATCGATGGTTGATCGATTAATGGCTGCTCGCCCACACGTCCTAGACTCACGCGAAATAGAACCTAAACGAGCGATACCTAGAGAAGAAAGTGGAAAACCAGAATCGTCCCTAAGTGCTAAAAAATTGTTTGTTGGTGGAATACGAGAAGGAACTCTAAACGAAGATGATCTAAAAGAATACTTTTCGAAAGTAAGTTTGAGAAGAAGTGAAAAGGACGAATAAGATTTGATCATTTTTGTTCAATTTAGTATGGTAATATTGTTCAAACTGTAATTATGAAAACAAATGAAGGCAAATTTCGAGGCTTCGGATTTGTTGAGTTTGATGAGTAAGATATCGATAACTAATTATATTGATAGAACTGAAGATTTCGCATTTGTAGCTATGATCCAGTCGATAAAATCGTTCTTGAAAAGCATCATGTTGTCAAAGGCAATCCCGTAAACGTCGAAAAAGCTCTACCGAAAGATCAGACAGCGCGTGGACGAATGGCACAATCTCAATATGGTGGTTCAGGGGGTGGCGGTAATAGCGGCGGTGGCATGCGCGGACCATCCTCCAGAATGGGCGGCGGAGGAGCTGGCGGCAGTGGTGGATGGGGTCCTATGGGTGGTGGACCAAACTATGGAGGAGGCGGTAGCGGTAACGGCGGCTATCGATCAGGTGGCGGCGGCGGTTACGGAGGTGGTGGAGACTATAACAATCGGCCTCCACCGTATAGTGGTGGCTATGGTGGCGATATGGGCGGTAATGGTGGTATGATGGGCTTTGGTGGATCTGCACCAATGGGTGGAGACAACTATGGAATGGGTGGAGGCGGTCGAGGTGGTTATGACGAAGGTAAATGAAAACTATCTCTCCAGAGAAAAATTAATTCTATAAATATAACTGGTTTTTGAATAGGTTTTGGAGCTTTTGGTCAACCGTCAGGATTTGGCTTTGGTCAGAATTATGGTTCATCGTCCGGTGGTGGTCCTATGCGCCGTGGAGGTGGAGGCCGAGGCGGCAGTGGTGGTGCACCTTATGGGCGCGGTGGAGGTCGTGGAGGTGGCAGCGGTGGTGGATTCCGTGGTCGCAGCCAACAATAAAAGAACTATAATCTACATGTCCACATTTTTTTTTCTTTTCTTTCTACATGTTTGTGTTTACATGTGTGTGTGCGTGCGTGTGTATGTGTAAATATCTACATAGCGAACAACACAAAGAGAATGGATGTGTTTCCTTCATCTTTTTTTAACAAATATCTATAGACTGTTCGCAATGGAATATCTCTTTTTCTTTCCTAAAAACACAATTTTCCTTTGTTGTCTCTGCTCGCTGTTGTTATTCATATCAGTGTCATTTACTTGCTGAACCAAATAAAGGCGTAATATGTGAGATGCATTCGATAAAAGTTCATATGATGATTAATCGGATGACCCAATACTACATTTATGACAATTGCGAAAAAAAAAGAGAGACAAAAAGAAAATGAAAATGAAGCAGATATGAGTAAATAAAGACATAAACACATAGACAAAGACAACAGCGCCGACTCTGTACACATATATATCACTGTTGTGGACCTCGCGCTGTTCGTCGTCGGGGTTGTAGAAGAAAAGACAAGTTCCACACATAATCATGTAAAACGTAAAGAGAAATGAATTAAGAAATAACGAATAAAAGAAAAGAGACAAGAGTAAATATGATATCAAAGAAAATCAGTTCCCACGTAAAATAGGCAAACGATAATAACGAAGAAAACTTTGTATACACAAATAAATGATTGTTGTTTAGATTTTCAACGGCAGTTGTTCAGATCGTAAATTCGAAATCGGCAAGATGATGTTAATGAACAAGTATCCATCCTGATGGTATGAGTCGTCATTTCTACCAAACTAAATACAAGATAATACATCGATCAAGATACGAAAATAGTTTACAAAATAGATAATTTACTTTTTCCTATATTGATATTTCACTGTTCATTGCCGATTGCCGTCTTACAATTTCACCTTTTCCCTGGTCAAGTTCCATTTATTGCTTCTGACCACCTTTCCTCTCCGCCACACATTCATCTACTTCACTGTGAGCTACATAACGAACGACTGACCAGCTTGTTGGTCCTATTCTCTGTCTTCGTATTTCTCTCGTTTTTTTATTACTCAAAAAAAGAAAGCGAAGAACAAGATAGAAGCGCAATACTACCATAGCGCATTTTCTTTTTCTTTTTCTTTCTCTCGTTCACTTGTACCGTGGTGTCTACGTATTTGCATTGATGTCTGGACAATGTATACGCAAGAGAATGACCGAGGAACAACGATAGTCTTGGTCAGTCGACGAAGAATTATCAAATACAACCATCGAGAGAGGGAGAGAGAGAGAGAAAAAAGCGTGCAGGAAACAACTACCGCTGTCGAAATGGACATGAACCCATGTGAGTACGAGTGCACAGACGTCTAGACAGACCGCTCTTCTAACCTATTTAGAAGTCGTCTCCGTTGTTGTTGTGTGAGAGAGAAAGATAGAGAGGGAGCAAGAGAGCGAAAGGGTTACTAATGAATGTATGTGTATGTATATACACATAAATATATACATCGATGTATATGCACTCAGAAATGTGTGAAAAGAAATGCAAATACAACAAAGATGAATAAGACAAACTTTTATTACTAACAATTGAATATACATGCGCACGGGTTATTATTAGTCTATTGAGACGGAATTCCAATGTGTGCATATAATCGTTTTTTTTTCATCTCTATAGAAAAATATGACACAAGTGTCTGACTGGAAGACAATCGCATGAGAAACATATGTTCAATATTGCGTGTGGATTCGAGATCGATTGATTATTCATAGGATATGTCGTCAATGGACAATGAATCAATATGTATAATTTGCGAGCAAAGATGGACTTTTGTTTCAGACGTCGATAGTCGATCGGAGAAGAAAGAGACTCTTCAATTAGGTTTAATTTGTTTCAAATATGAATAATAGATAAAGATTCAGATTTATTTACATTGTGCTTTGTTCGATACACGTACTGAATTGAGAAATTTGACTCCTAATCTTTTTTTATCATATCCATTTCATGTCTATTGAGTTATACAAACGTGTAAATGAATTACTTTTCAATGAGTTATAGATTAAAACAAATACGAATCCGAGCTGAGAGCCAATCACTTTGAAAGTGAAGTTGAACTTTATTTTTATGAGCAACAAATGGAATGTATGATTATTTACAACAAAATAGTAGTAACAAGATTTAATCGTTCTTTTTTTCTAGTTTTGTCTTCTCAGGTGGAACATGTACAGATTTTATCTGACGGTAATTGCAAAGAATGATACATAGGATGAAAACATTGACAAAACCGAAGAGAATCGATGCTAGCCATATTTGGACGAATGTATTTTTCGATTGAAATTCGAGTTGGTACGCTTCATAAAGCCACCAGCCTTGTGATCCTAACCAAGCGACAAGACATATGAACAAAGTTTTCCATATTGAACGTAAATTGGGCAAGAGTAAAGGTATGAATATCAGATACCAAAGGAAATATTGTGATGTTGTCACTTTGTTAAATGTAACAAATGAAAATGTCAATGCGAATAAACATAATTCCAATTGATCATATAATCGACATGAAAAAATGAGCGTATTCAATACTTGTGGAATAAATGTTATCAAGGAAAGTAAATGGTGATTTGGACTAAGGTATGTTAAGTAGAAGTATGGTGAAAAGTTATGTCGTGCATCGCGACGAATAATATGATAGAGATATGTTTCGTGTAAATATTCATAACCGTAGAGGTAATAAAAGAGTACATTGAGAAGAATCGTAGTTGCAACGAAAGAGATCACCAGTTGAAAACGACGAAATGTCAGATGTAAGGATAGACTACGTTCAATGTGAAAATATAATGCAAGAGAATATATGACTGGATAGATTTTTAAATGTGCGGCAAATGCAAGGAGAATCTGAAATGAAAATTCAAGATAAAAAGAAGAATTATGACTCAAATAAGAAAAGACTTACTCCCGTTAGCCATGTACGTTCATTTGGTTGCTTTGCATTGTAAAGTGTCGCAAGTACAGTGGCAGCTACGATTGCCTCGTAACTACCTCTGGTTGCAATTATCGCAGACATGGGATTATAAAACCATAGTAATGCATATTTCCGGTGTTGCAACGGTAGGATCCTTGCAATGAAGACACCGACAAGAACATCACAAATTGAAAAGAGTAATTTTCCCCAGTTTTCATCAAGAAGTAGATTCGGTGTTAGTAAATAAGCTAACAAAGGTGTATATCGATATGTTGTACGTTGGTACGGACTTTCGTTGTGTAAAACATGATTTGCACCATCGGTGACAACACGATAATCGATATCAGTGTACAGCGGTCCATCACCAGCTAGATCTTTATCATAGACGTCACCAACAAAAATTAAGACAAGTCGGAATAGAAGACCAACGATAGTATGAACGATCAACGATGCCATTTTGAAAAATGAAAATGTTTATGGCTTTGTTCGTCGAAAATGATATGAAAGGTTAAGTTAGATAAACGCCCTCTACAATATTTGATTGGAGCGTATATTGACAGGTGAACGTACGTGTCAAATTTCGTTTGATATTTCTCGCAAATTAGGAATTCTATCGTTAGATCGTCTTGACGTCATTCCATATCTGATTTGCATCGGTATATCGACCGATGCGTGAGATAGAGCCAATTCAAAACAAACCTTTGGTTACTTTCAGAAAGAGATACAAGTCAGTTTCGAATTTCGAAGAGGAAATGAGATTGATTAATTGATATCTATGAGACAATGTGGTGTATTTTCGATACAAGTATGCAAGATAGTTTTAAAGCTATATTCCGTCTGCAAAAGAAGGTCACATGATGCATGCGAAGCGAGTTCTGATTGTATTGTAACAAGACCGTCTAGTCAAAATTATCTTGAAAACGAACCATCTGATCCATAGAGAAACCCACTGTGTTTTCCTTCCTAATCATCTCGAAGGCGAGTGTATAGACTTTTTTTTCAAATTTATCTGCTTGTACAATTTAATCAAACAGATAGTGAATGGTTCACTGCGAAAAATGAAACGATTCGACGAGCAACATTCTGCCGCTACTGATTCGTATCGATATGAAAATAAAATAACGATTAACGCTGAAGTGTTCCTTCCTAATCAAAAGAGATGATCTCTTTTTTCGATGACTAGTGCTCAACTTGCTGTTACTTCTGTTCCTGATGGGTTCAAAGGCATTTATCCATATTCTCTACGCTTTGATCGATCTGATTTGTCTTTTTGTTTCACATGGAAAAGGATTCTTTGAAAATAATTAGCCGACATTCTTCACTGCATATACATTAGATAACAAGCGTGTTGCTATTTTTTTTCCCTATACGATGCTAACTGGACTTATCTGAAAAAGCGATCAGTAACATCGAACATATATTAGTGGTGCTTCTGCCTGCTGTCGCCTGTTTCATTTTGTAGTCAGAGCTTAGCGAAGCATAGATTAAATTATGCAGTGCATTGACTTGAAAGATCTGTAGAAAATGATAACAAGATAATCAGATGACCATGTTGATCGCGAAGTTCGCTTTTATACTCGCGTAGTTCTATTTCTTGGATTGACGAATATTTAGATTCATTCTTGAAAGAAGTCACCTGTCATAAGATTGATGAGCGAAAAGTTTCAGGAATCAGTTGACTTTTGTTTGTTTTTATCCATATGGATTGCTCGTCTTCTTCAACAGATAGACAAATGTCGAAAGAAGAGAAAATGATTGATCGAGACCGAGCGGTGGACGACGTCAAGAATATTATATACGAATTATTATGTATATGTGCATGGCAAATCCACGCCTGCTTAGTGGTGCCATTAGAAAGTCATTTTTCACGCCAATATGCACCTCTCTGCTTGATGGATATAAACCTTTTAGAATTAATAAGAAGATATTAAGAAAAAAAATGCTTTTTTATGTCAGAAAATATCGTCGAAATAATGTCAAGTCAATGCGAATCTCCAACAAAATCGTCTCTTATACTAAACGAGCATGTAGAGAAGATTTGCTCTTTTGATTAAGCGAAGAATAATGTCAGAAATGTTTACTGTATCGTTTGTTGATTAACCAAAATAGAAAGTTTTGAAAAAAAAAATCGATCTCATATTTTCTGATATCTTCCTATTGTTAATGATTAGTTCCTATGCCCTTTTGCATTCTTATTGATGAGTATATACAAATGTCACAAACTCGAAATTGATTTTTCTTCCGTACTCTTCTCTTCCGATATTAGCATCTAATAGCCAGGCTCACAGTGACGACAAGTGTTGAAAGACAAAATGTTTATATATCATTGGAATTTCGAACAACAGACCGGTTGATGAGAGTGAAAGTGATGATGTCTGTCATCATCAAGCTCGACGTTTCGACGGTATTCTTTGGCTGCTGCTTATATTTCTTCTTCGTCGATCGTGCTATATGTCAAATGATAATTAGAAAAGATGCTTTCTTCTGTGTACCCGTCCGTTCTCTTTCTCAAGCTACTTACTGTTCCACGTGCTAAATAGATCTATTCATTCTCATTCGACAGGCAGCATACGTACATTCTGATTTCTGGGAATCATCTATCATCACTCATCTGACTGAAAGGACATTAACTATTGAACAAGATGTACGTAAATCATCAAAGATTTCAAAAGAAACAACGAACTATTCGATACAATTTTCATTCATGCTGAACATACAATTAACTAACATCAAATAAACAAAGTCAAGTCAAACCGTTGGGAATTGAAATAAATAAAAGTTCTATTATACAGTTCAATAAAGACGAGTACTGCTATTAAACGATTCATTTCCAAAGAAGATGAAAGATCACACTGTAATCTGGTATATCACTCAGAAAGTTCCCATCTCTCGCGTTTATTACAGATGTTCAATATCTGGCAGGTTGACTCTGAACTCAACAGAGCACGTTGATCGAATGTGATACGTATAAGCGAAGTAGGAAATCCGTCATCATCAGTTATGGAGTACGTGCTCAGCACACACACACACACACAAGGCGAGTCAATCAACAAACATTTTTCATTGTATATACATAATGACCAGCATTCGCATATACATTCTTGCTGAATGATCAGTTGCAATAACACTAGCAGACGCGTTCTGATCAACTCATCACGAAACAAGCAACTGATGATAATGATAATAGGCAAGTAAGATTGAAAGACGAACAGGTTGCCAAAACAGGCTGACAAATGGCAACAACAGAAGGGCAGAATAGATCGATACTTGTTTATCGTTGGACTCGTGATAAATATTAACCATTGACAACGTCGATGAGAAAGAATACTATGCAATATGATCGCTTTATTGCTCATTTGTCTGCTACATTGAATGATAGGATTGCTTTTCTAGACGAGCAGGTTATCTTCTCCATCCGCTCCATTCGTTTTCTTTTGATAGAAAACAAACGTCAATCAAGATCAGTTCTATGTTCAGATAAACTCACTTTCTTTGAGATTTTCAACGGAAGCGGCAACAATTATGAAGTCTGTTTTCTCATCATTAACACTCGTTAAAGCAGAACTATGCTTATATTCAATTTAACGGTTGTTCGCTTTTCCGAGAATGTATCTAATCGATTAAGAGAAAGATAGAGAGGGCAAGAGACTTGAAGAATGGAAGAGAAGGAAAGGTGATTTATGAGCACATAAGTCGTTTGTTCTCGATGATGATGAATGGTCGTCAGATCTTTCGTAAATTCTTAACTTATCGTCAATTTGACCGAGGAATCTTGAACAGGAAACTGACCGAAACGGAAATTCACTCGCCCTATCCCGACACGGTGATAAAATTCGAGTATTCATTTCCTATGAGTTCGTTCGGCAAGAAGAAAACAAAACTGTCTTCTGATTGTCTATCGTTTTTATATTATAAAGAGAGAAAAAAAAAGAACAAATTGTGACAAAGAGAGAAAGATGCACAAAGACAAAAAGTGTACATATGTATGCAATAAGGTCAGTTAGTGAAATAAATACACATCAGAATGATCAGGGTACATAACATGAGAAAGAAAAATACTTGCCAAATACTTGAGAAAAACCCTATGTTAAATCGAAAATGCAGCCGTACTGCTACATTCATCAAGAGTATTCGTGTCTGCTGTTGTTGGTACAGACACCGATGTTGTTGTTTGCTGCAAACAGTTTTCCATATGTTTGTTGAGTAAGGACATACGCGAAAATGTTTTCGAACATTTCGTACAGCGATATTTTTTAATATCCGAATGGGTTTGCATATGTGCGCGCAAATTTGATCGGTCGGCAAAGGCTCGGCAGCAGATTTCACATTGAAAGGGTTTTTCTCCAGTATGTGTGCGAACGTGTCCTTGCAATAGCCACGGACGTGAAAATGCTTTACCACAGATTTTACATTTACACGGTAGCGTATGTGTGCGAATGTGCATCTTCAATGCGCCCAATGAATTGTAGGTCTTTTCACAAAATTTACATTGAAATTGTTTCTTTATTTGAGCGATACAGTGAAATTGTTTATGTTTAGAAAGTCCGCCAAATGTTGAGTATGATTTGGAGCAACCATCACACTGATAACGTGAATTGATTGTTGAATTTGGTGAGGGAGACGACGATGAACATGATGAAGAGGTTGGCGGAGTGAATGAACACGGTTTTTTTATCGAAGGATGGTTAGTTGGCTGGATTGGATTCGTTTTGGACATTTGCATAGCAAAGTATTGATAACTAAGATAATAGAGATAGGAAAAATCATTTGTCGACATTAAACGTGGAAATATCATTGAGGGTTTCGGAAATGCTCGATGTAATTTTGTTTCATTAGGAAGTTTCCCTTCTATTGAATCATCGTTCATTGAATTATTTTCTTCTTCGTCTTCTTCAGCGTCTAACATAGATTCACCAGATAAGAGATTGGATATGAGAAAACTTTTTCGATTGTCCGATTCTATAATATCATCGAAAGAAAGATTGAAATACTTTTGTCAAAGAAATAGAAGCTCGATTTCTTACCAGTCATCGTTTCGTCTTCGATTAGATTGTCGGTCGTAGTACTCATGATAATTTCTCTTATTTGGATAGAGCAGTATCTGCTGTCTTATGTCTTTTCTTCTCTTTCTCTCCGAATAGATTTTCTCACTTTTTATTCGTGTTCTTCTTCTCTCTCGTCTCGCGCATTCTGATAGGCTCGTTTTCTCTCTATCGTTGTCACAATGTATAACGCACTGGCTGTGTTTTTTCTGCCACTATCCAACCAGGCACTGTGCAATTATCATCTTGATGATAGTGAAGCGTTATTTCTGTTTCTTCTTCGCCTTTCCCTTTCTCCGTCTTTCTATGTCGACATAACTATGTCGTTATTCCGAGAAAATTGCCAGCTGAAAAGCAATAGTGTTGTAATTCTCAACGCAAATTACTCCATTTGATCGATGCAATCATCATGCATAGATGCGAGAATGCCTCCTATTATCGAGCCAATAGAAATGAGAAAAATCATTATTCGATGCACTTGTCCAATGAAAAGATTGTAAATGATCTACGAGATTAAGTATTTGTCTCTGCAGAGATTTTTCAGGGTGTGACTTAATCAGTTCTAAGCTTCATATTACTGCTTGAATAGATTTATATAATATCATCTTGTTGATCATAATGGTAGTCTTCATTCAATATTGATTTACGAAAGGCAACAGATACAACAGCACGCGTATGGTACGATGTATATATTAAGAGGGAGAGTCAATCAATCACTTCATGTATCTGTTCATTATATAAAACGAAAAATCTAAGATAAACAATTGAAGGAAAGGAAGAAAAACAGAAATGATGATACCGCCCTTCGACACCGTTTCGAAGCATGTTCTTTTGTTGATATTACTCGATGAACGAGAACAACACTCAGCAAATAAATGAAGTTCAATTCGAACGTGATCTCCGGCTGAAATTTCTTGATTTACATTCATCAATTATGGCAAAGAAACATTGCCCTCTTTCTCCTTCGATACTGAAAGGTGTGGATTATCGTCATTCTCTCGCTCGGCAGGTCGCACAAACCTGCTCAACGTTTCAACATCATTAGCATTGTTCGATATTTCTTTCTTTTTAATACATCAATGTTCGACTGCTCTTCTCGACACGTTCAGAAAGCACACCTTTCTCGTACGAATATTCCCAGCATGGCAGTTTGACTTGTAGGAAGGTCATTGTTACTATAGAACATCTTATTATTGCCATTTATCAATTAATTAATATAAAATTATACAATAAGAAAAAGGCAAAACAAGTAACTGAACGACAGATCGAATAATTTGATTTCTGTACATGGTAGCGATGAGCGTTCATTTCGATGGTGAAAGCGTAGGCAACGGTTCTCTTTGTAAGAGTTCAATGAGATGTTTTTGCTCTTCAGATGGTGTCACTGAGGGTACAAGTTGAGTATTCTTATGCAATTCAGGTGCAGATGAAACATGCGTAATCACTCTAGAAATCCAAAGTAGAATAATAAGTTGCAGTTCGATTCGTCTTACTTTAAAACATCTTCCGATTCGTATTGAGTTCCTTCATCAACAATATCTCCTTCTTTTCGTGGGGGTTCGATCGTTTCAGCTAGAGAGAATACTACCGGTTCTTCAGCTGTTCCTTGAACAATGGTGTAGTCGATGCCAAGTTCAGCGTCTTCAGCTTTCGCCAGAGCGATTGCCACTGTTTTTGGATCGACACGTCCTAATGGTATCTTAGGAACAGCACCCCATGCGAAATCACGATTTGTACATTTCATACGAGTATAATAGGCAAATGCGGCCAAAAGGATCGCACAAATAAATAACATTGGCAAAACAATGGTATGAAAATTCGGATAATCACTATATGGAATTATTATTGGAAGAACTTTTGCAGTTAAATTAGTGTTATTGATTGAAGAATGTCGTGAGAGGATTTCATTTGGTTTGACATGCTTTGGTGTCCACCAAGTGACATATGGTTCACTACCATTTCGGTCTAAACCGAAATAATGACTAACGATGGAGCCAAAAGAAGCCGGAGTGTTGGTGATTGTCTTTGCGAGCCAAGTGGAAAGGAAAATTGAGACTAAAGACATGACTAAGATGCAACATATGATTGTTGTTAAACTCGAACGAGCTTCGAGCATGAGATGTTTGGTTTCGTCAGCGATCGCATGTGTGTCTAAATGAATGAAAACGTTAATATATCGATGAAAATCGTACAATTTATCCTCTACCTTCGCGAAGTGTTTCCGAAACATCGCATGCGTCATCTTCTTTGGACATTTTGTATTTGAAATGAATTGAACAATACAAACAAAAAGTGTACGTTCATATTCGCTCATAATTGGTTTATTTCTTCCGTCAATTGTCATTCTCCTATTCTTTAACGTCATCTTTTCTGACCTCGTCGCGACTATCAACGTTGTATTTCTATTCGCTCACATATTTTCATACGAAATATTATTCAGTTAGATGATAAATAACTTGATATTTAACTAAAACAAAACTTCATTCGATTGTATTTAAACAATCTAGTATTCCGTAGCCATGTCGAAGTCGACTTGTCCATCTCATTTATCTTCCACGGCGACAACACCAGATTTAGATTTGAATAACATTCAAATTCAAACTCTCATGGACTTTCGTAATCAAACAAACTCCAATGATAAACGTTTGAATAATGTTAACTATGTTCGACAAGTTTTGCGACGATTTTTCGGTATCTACAATAAAAAATCAACATTGAACAATTCTACCGATGATAATTATTCGAACAATTTAATGTCTCCGATATTAATTCATCCATGTTTACAATTGAGTAAACATGCAAAATTTTCCGGTAAAGAAAATTCACGTCAAAAAAAGCGCCTGAGAGTTCAAGAGATTTGACTTTGTTTTTAGGTGACTTATTAGTCGACTGGTTTTTAGTGCATTTCGAAGATCGTTATGATAATCTTCCATTGATTAAACAGGTCATTTTACAATGTTGTACATGTCTACTTGGACTTGATGTTCTTCGACGGGAAGATCAACAAGAGACAGACTTGTTTCAGGTATGTTCCGAACAAATTTTCACTGATTCCGCGAAATTTCTCTTTCTATTCAACATTAATATGAATCAGGACAGATTTTACATTCGTTATACTCATGAGAAATCATATTCTCTAATATCAATAGCGTTATATTAAGAAAACGCTCTATTCCCATCTGTTTTTTTTTGTCAACCAAAATCAGAGATAATCGAAGTTTTATTCGTTATTTATATTGTCGGACGACCATGTATGATGAAAAAAGGTGTAAAAAACCTTGTCATCTGACGAAGGTAATCAATTGTATTCACTAGATATATGTGAATAAAGGAGGGTAGAGGTAACGAAAAAAAAAAGGTGTCAGAAACCATCATGGGTCTTCGTACACATACATATGTCAAAAGCGATCAATGATATCGACATAATTGAACACGATGCAATACGTATTTGATGTTCGAATGACATAGATTGTTTGACAAACACATTTTTCTTTTCCTATAATGTCATTCTTGAAGCAATCGTGTGGATAGACGGGTGCGTGTGCGCTTTCAAACTACCTGTTCGAATTGCATTAGATATCATTATTTATCATCTCACCTCGTTCTATAGAAAAACGTTCTCGTACTGTTTGTATAATAGTTGATATCATCTTTTCTTTTTCTTACACATTCATTTTTCTTTTTCGATGTATACTCAATAATTATAAACATCAATTTCTTTTTTTTTGTTCCGGAAAAAGCCATACTAATTCAAGTGATTTTTTTTATCTCGATTGCTTGCATTCATAGTTGTTGTTCTGATTATTTTTACCTTGATTGGAATGGAAAATGGCCTTGATGTTCAACATATCCATTCAAGTCTGTCAAAACCTTCGACATCGATGATATCGAATCGATGTGCACAACGTTTGTCTGCGCGTTATTTAGTTCAACTAACATGCTGAACAGTAAAACAAAGAAGAAGAAGAACAACACTAGTCATCAAGGTTTTTGTTCATAGAAAGAGAAAAAAGTCATGACCTGAGGAAGAATTTGTTGATCATGTCTGTTGAATAGGAATAATATTGATCATTTGTTGCATGTTTTTCGATGATTCCAATCGCTTTTTATCGGCATGGATTTGTCGAATGATCAGTTGACATGAACAGATCGAAAAGAAACAGCCGAGAACGAACAGAAGTATAAGTTTCGCGACAATTAAACGATGAGTTGATATGTACGATTTGTATTCCTCCATTGTCGCATTCATTTGTTTTTATTCGATTTTGCAGGCAAGTTTGCGAAAAAGATAATGATGACAAATCTGATCATTTCATTCGCAAGAAAATGACGAAACGGAATCTCGAAGTCAAGCTTCATTTGTATCTGTTGTCGTTTGATTTCTTTTTTTCTCGCTGTTAAATGTCATGATTGATAATGATGATCAATTCTATCTTTCATTTTCTCTCTCGATATTACTTAGATACAAAACGTGTACTCATGGACAACTAACCATAATACAGATATGGAATACTCTTCCTCATCACCATCCGTTATTAATGAGAGTGAGTTTGGTATACGTGTTGTGAACGTATATGTGTGTATATTGTCTTTTATTGATGATAGTGTAAGGTGTGAAGCTTTCTGTGTTCGTGTCAAGTGTGAAGGATGTTATATCGATATCGTTCTGTGTTCTAGTCAGTAAGGTGTGACTGAAGAAGCGAAAGAGGCAGGCCAAACAGGTATCATTGTCGATTGCTCTTTTGGTACGTTTATAACACACTATTCTATCATTTATATCTCTTATTGATCTGCTCATTTCTCTTTCTGCCTTCACTTTCATATTAATCAATAGAGAATATCAATCTCATTCGTTTTTCCTCTCAATATACTCACAAATATGAACAAAAAATGACGACCTTCATCTAAACGTATATATTCTTTTTTTCTAATAGTTAATCACCATCTGATCGAAAGCAAAGAATATAAATATAAATCATCGACAGCGACAACCATTTTGGATATTCTTACGGTGCGTGTATATTGAATTGACATAGAAGAAGAAAAACGATATTTATCTCTAATTTTATCTTTAGAGTGAATACGGTTTTCATTCCGATGTTCAACAAATAGAAAGCAATTCGATATCTACCCAAGTCAATCTTGAGAACAAGATTGAGAAAAAACACGTAGCAATCCAAACAGGCCCAATCGTCATATCTTCCATTGAGGTAATTATCAAACCTTCTAGACTGCAATCCTTGTTGTACAAAGTATTATATTAGAAATGTTCGACACTTGATACTGATTCCATGTCGTCATTTATTGTATCAAAAACCGATTCGAATAGTAATCCATCGTCACCGATATCGCCACATCGTGTCGATGAGAGTACTGTTCGGCAGACAATGCAAAAACTCTTTCTACATGATAATATTAACGATTCATCGTCGCCCGGTGATGATGATGATGTTCGTTCACCTTTAACATCTTCACAATCATTCAAAAACGATCATGCAAAGTTTACAAGTATTTCTTCGTTCATTATTCTGTTCGTCACTCCTACACAGTTCGAGTTTTTGTCTAGGTGAATTACTTTTGGAATGGATCACATTGAATTCCGATTCAAGAAACTCGAATTCACAACCAGCTACTGTACGCTCAAATATTAACATCAATTCCAACGATAACGACTTTTACAAAGTAAGAAAAGAGTTTATTTTAATTAATAACAACATACAACCAAATTATTCTCGTTTTAGCCATTCAACATGTCTGCTAGAGGATCGTTTCTTTCCTGTGCTAACGGACAATATGGACCTTCTTCTTCACTCATATCAAAATATAATATTGACGATGACGTACAGTCACTACTCTCGGATCTGGTTATGCAAGTAGATAAAAAATCAAACGAAATAGTATCAACACCACCGCCACCACCTCTTCCGCCTCCTTTGCCACCATTTTGCCAACCGACAAAAGAGATAATCACAACATCCGCACCTGTAGCAGCAGTACTGGGCTTTAGTAGTCCTCCACCTCCACCGCCGATGATGCCAGAATTTAGTGGTAGGTTCAAATTGTCATTCGAATATGCATCATCTAAGATTCCAAATTTCAGCTCCACTTCAACTGCCACAATATTTGCGTAAAAAGCGGAAATATTCTGTTATCGAACCTGTCAAAAAAGTTCAATGGAGTAAAGTTAGTATTTGATCAATTCATTCTCGTTATAATTGCATTCTCATTATCAGATCAATCCATATACAATCAAAAAAGAATCAATGTGGGTCAATGTTGATGAAGAAAAATACGTCAATGATGTACTTTTCTCCGACATACGAAAGAATTTCGCCAGTAAAATCACTCCGAGTATATCATTCTTATATTTCAACGAAATTCAACACGAAAAACAAAACGAATTCTTCTAGATCGACAACCCATTCATGAACTTGTTGATAAATCGAAAGAACTGCGTGTACTCGATGCAAAAGCTGCTCAAAATTTTGGTAAAAGACTTCTTTTCCTCAAAGAGAACGAATTTTCTTATCGAAATTCTTTCTCTCGCTGTTTTCTAGCGATCATGTTTAGTCAATTGAAAGTAACGCCATCGGTATTTCGGGAATGGATGTTAACATGTGATAATGAAAATTTGAAATATGATTTTTTGAAACAATTAGAAAAATACTTACCATCAAGTGAAGAATTGAAAATTTTAGCTGATTATCAACATGAAATCAATGATTTACAATACTCCGAACAGTATTTTTGTGCAGTAAATTATCTTTCGAAAACGATCGAACAATCTATTGAGGTAGTAATTGCATTTTGATTTATGTTCAGATCGGTGATATCAAACGATTGAAGCAACGTTTAAAAACACTTCTCTTCAAAGCAAATTACAAAGAAACAGTTGAAGAAACAGACAAAGTTTGTTGAATTCGATATTAGAAACAAAACATTCGAAGTTGTGTTGCTTCTTCAGGCATTTGTTGAAGTCCGTTCTGCATGTGATCATGTCCGACATTCCGTTCGGTTTAAGAAAATGCTCGAATTAATCTTAACTGTTGGTAACTATATGAATTCAAGTGCCAAATCATACGAACCCATCCATGGTTTTGACATCAGTTTTCTCCCCAAAGTAATTCTATTGACTGATTTCGAAGAGAACGCAGAATAGAAGTCGACTGGTTTGTTCTAGTTACATTCCACTAAAGCAAATGATGGTCGTCGTTCATTATTGCATTTCATTGTTCAAGCCATTCAGGACAAACATCGTGATCTACTTTCATTTTCCGATGAGTTTTATCTGCTTGCTGATGGAGTATCGAAAAGTATGTTGAGATGAATTTTATCAGAGTGGAAACATTTGCTTTTTTTTGTCGGTTTTAGTTAACATATTGGAACTTCAAAAGCAACCACAGGAAATCAAACGTGAATTGAAAAATGCTCGTGAAGAACTAGCGATTGCCAAAAATGCAGAAGATCAAATTGAAGGCGATCAATTTGCTGAAGCTATAGAAGTGAATTTAATCGAAATTCAGATGAAAATGTTACTTTTCGTTTTCTAAGGATTTCCTAAGCGTTGCTGATGACGACGTTGCTCGACTGGAGCAACTCGATGAGGAAATGACAAATGCCTATCAAAATTTATGTGATTTCTTAGCGATCGATTTGAAAAATTATTCTCTGACTGAATTTTTTACTGATCTTAAACTATTCTGTACTTTCTTTTCCGTAAGTCTTTTCTTCTTCACACATGAAAAGTTCAGTTTCATCTTTGATTTCCGTTTAGACTTGTTTGCAAGAGATTCGAGCTTGGCGTGAACAAGCTGTTCGTGCGGCGAAAACAACGTAAGTAGTCCATACACCGAGAATAAGGCTCAATCTCACGTTAGAGAATTGATCATCAAACAAGAAAAGTTACCTTCGCCCTTTAGTCAAAACCTGATGTCTACTTCACAATATTTCGTTCGTACATCGTCGTCCCGTCGTTTTCCCACACGGTCTGATTCGACCGATGATTTTCTTTTGGCAGTTGCCGAAAGTGGTCTATCGCCATCACGTGGTACATCTCCATCGCAGACATATCGTCGACAGGTAGCTTGCACAGATCGAGCATTGCATGACAAAGCTAGAATAAACCAATGCGAAGTGCATGTTTTCGTTTTTCTTACTAAACTACTAACCGACAACACTCATTGAATATGATATTCAAATTTGATTCGTTTGTTTTAGAAATACTCAATCATATGTCGAGAGAAAGACTCTCGATATTCCCGATGATACAATAGGAACAACTCGACGTCCGTTATCACGTATTGAAGCTTTGATTGATAAACGCAAAACCAATCGTGGCTTAACCCCGACAACAACATCAACCAAAAAACGATCTCAATCATAGAGAATGATCATTTTTCGTTCGACGCTGGCATTCCTAACCTATATTTTCACCATCCAGTGATTCTGAAATAAACTCGTTTCGTTTTTCGTTTTCTCTCTCTTCACTGTTTGTTTCTGTGTAAACACGTGCATCTGCTATTTTTTTATCAGTTCATCATCTATTTATTTCATTTCTTTCCATTGATAAAAAAAAAGTCGCCGTTCTAGCCAAAAAGATTACTTCACGAATCATTCTAGAGCTTGTCTTTTCACAAACATTACAGATGAATGTCTGTTTGTTCGCATAGATTCATTCGATTACTGACACGGCAAATGCATTTGAAATTACCCGCAGCAGTTAAGGGTAAGACAACGTTAGATCGTGAGCAGTTCCAACAAACGATCAATGTACCCTACGTTAACGTTCCTGTGGAATGTATTCAAACGTCAAAATGGAAAAATGCTCTATTGACATTACCATCAATGAAGAATGTTCGAGATCTGCAACCAGTATCGAAAACCCATAAACAAGTCCTGTTAGATCCGGATGTTATTGTGACGAAAGAGGATGCGATTAAGATGATGCCATCCATTGCAAAATACATCGAAGAATCATTCGATTTCATGGACTTAGGAATCAAATATGAGAATTATTCTATAGAGCAAGTGATCAAAGCAATCCTACCGGATGATTTAGGAAAAGATGGACCGATTAATACCGGCTCTGGATATAGTCTCATCGGACATATAGCTCATTTCAATTTGAAAGATGCTGTTCTACCATACAAACATGTTATCGGTAAGTAAACATTCATAGACTAAAGAGTATCTTCGAAAGAAGTACGATAAGCATTGCGATTGACGATATTTTCTTTTTCGAATAAATACATTCTCTTCTAAGAATTGTAGCGCAAGTAGTTCTCGATAAACTTGTTAATGTTAAAACCGTGGTGAATAAACTGCACGAAATCGATTCTGTTCATCGAAATTTTGATTTGGAGATCCTTGCCGGTGAACAAAACACGATTGTCAAGTGTCGCGAAAGTAAAGCAACGTTCCAATTCGATTTTTCCAAAGTTTATTGGAATCCTCGATTAAGTACGTAACCACAAATACTGATGCTTTCCATTTCCTATTGAGTGATTCGTTCAGGCACCGAACGCGAACGTATCGTCAAAATTCTTCATCATAATGATCTGGTTTTTGATGTTTTTGCTGGTGTTGGGCCATTCGTTGTTCCTGCTCTAATGCTTGGTTGTAATGTTTATGCTAATGATCTCAATCCGGAATCTGTCAAATGGATGACAATTAACTTAAAAACAAATCAATCAAAGAAATCTTCCAATCAATATCATGTATTCAATTTAGATGGCCGAGAATTTCTTCGCACGATTGTCTTTCCTCGCATTGAATCTTATCAGAAAGAGATTCTCGACGACAAAGAAAAACGTTGGTGCCTATCGGACAATAAAATTGTGATTCTCATGAATCTACCAGACATCGCTCTGTCATTCTTGGATGTTTTCCCTGAATGGCTAGAGAAGGATTGTGAAGAAAGACAACAATGGATCTTACCGATTCATATTCACTGTTATACATTTTCAAAAGCTGAAAATACCGACGAAGATATTCATTTACGATTGAAGACTTTCATGCCGAACATCAGTGATCAACAAATATCATGTCGATTCGTTCGGCAAGTCGCACCGAAGAAAGATATGATGTGTGCGAAGATTGTTCTTTACGAAAAAAAACACAATGATGAAGATCATCCATCGAAGCGTTTTAAAAACGATTCTTCCGAGTGACTGTTGTCACAATGTTTTGTTATGAAAATCAAATAAAATTTTGCTCGGTAACGAGAATATATTTCTTGCGAGGAAAAAAAACAATTACGGAGATGATAAAAAAGACATTTGACGATATATTTGTGCATTAGCTAATGGTAATTGAAATTTCGAGCGATTGACAAGAAGCTCTTCGAAACATTGGTAAGCAATGGGATCGACTTTGAGATAGAATTTATTGGCAATCAACTCATGACGACCAGCTAGTAATGGTAAATCAGCGGTACCAAATACACATATACCACGTATGATAGTACCATGACATTGGTATTCACCCCAATTACAGAACCGGCCTGTCCATTTGGCAGGGTCAGTTTGTGCTATGAAAACAAAGTACTACTGTAATTGAATCGAACGTTCATCGTAGGTGCATCAATTACCTTTAGATCCACCGGGAACTTTTAAATGTGTATTATAGTTTAATGTTGCCCAAACATGTTCGTCAGGGCTGTAAGTATCCTGTGACCAATTCAACAGATCTTTAGCAATTGGATTTGTTTGTATGTAATTGACAAATCCACGAGAAAATACACCTAGAATTATTAAAGGTATTTATCTGCCTTAATAGAAAGGAAAACGGCACCATACCATAAGCAGATCCTTTGAAAATTGAAATATTGTGCGGAGGTGGTTTCTTTCTTTCGTCTGTTCTGCTGATATAAGATTCATGTGTTCCACGCGTATTATTATTGTACTTAAAAACATATTCAAATCGATGCACGTTTCTATTTCTCCATATGCCTTCAATATCATTGAATCCTCGGTAAATCGACAGAATTTTCACCAATTCGCTATTGGTTCTCAACGGTAGTTCTGAACCGGCGATATTTAACAAATATTTCCACGATGGGTATTTCAATAGATCTTCCATGCAATTCAAGTCCGCCTGTAAGCGCCGGAAAGTTGCATAAAGGACTCGTTCACGTTTGTTTGTTAGGAAAATATTATCGAAACAATTGGCAATAGATCGCACAGATTCGAAAACCGTTCTTTCTGCACCACTATCAACATGAATACAATAGATATTTTGTGGACGATAGATCAGACGTAAGAGACGTTCGAATTGTTCGACGTTGTCATGTAGTAAAATAGTAAATGCTATCGGAAATTGTTGATTGATTGATGAATCTCGGTAATGGAAGGGTTGATTGAAACGTTCGGAGCGATAATTAATACATAGACTTTTCGGTACATGATATTTCTCGTTCGAAATTGCAGGATATGAGTTCGTTTTGTTGCGTAAGAGATTGTTTGCGCGCTCAATTTCATTTGGATCACTTTCGAAAAGTTTTTGACACGATACAGGATACGAATATGATTGTAAGTGTTGAAAGAAGGTTTTGTACGAGATGGACGATTGAAGATTATAGGAGTAGGAGTCAGCAGGTTGAAAATAGGTCGTACGAACGAATGTAATCGTAAAGAAAAATCCGAGAAATAGTAAACAATTATTGAGCATTAATCGGCGATTAGGCCACACCTTTGTTCGCCATGAATTCGATTGCATTATGAAATTTTCCAGCTGATAATATAACACGAACTTGTACGGTCAGAAAACAGAAGAAGCGCTCATTTTGTTTTCCACATTTTATCTCTTCATAATATATCATCCACATTCACACTTCGATCTATACATATTTAAATTTCAGTGAATACGACGAAACCAACATGATAGACGTCATTTTTGTTCTCTTGTCTTTATCCAAAATATATGGAGATTTGTCTCTCAAAATTGGACTGAATATTATTCTAGAATTGATTAAATTAATGATATGCACACGGTGTCATATGGAATCAAACATCGAAACTTGTATTTTAGCCTCGAAGAACAATATATACCTAAGGTTGTCACTGAAGACTGATGCTGCACAAGAGAACTTTGTTAATTATAGAATATACCGCTTCTGGCTTTTTTTCAGTAGTTTCATTTTGATTCGAGTAACTTCGTGACATCGTCAGATAAAAAGTACGAGCGTTATCATCAAGACTGGCCGTTTTCTGATGAGAACTTTTTTTTACTGGAATCATTTTTGTTAGTCACAGAATTGAAAGTCTGCATAGACGTAATTCAGTCGCACGAACACCGATATGGATGAATTCAATGTGTACCCCTTGTAATGGTTCAAAAAAGAAGCTACAATAACACATTTCCCCTAGCAATAATGCCGACTTCGAACTTCATATCCTATAAATAACGCACCTCTCTGTATTATTTAAAACAATTCAGTATACCACAGATGGTCTTTTCTCATCGATTATCTTCCATGATAATCATCTATCTCTATGTGTGTATATAAATACAAATCCCCTTTCATACCCGCCAGTTAGAAGACGTTTGTGTATAGTGATGATCACCATTTGTATAATTTCTCTGCTTGTTTCTTCCGTCACATCTCAACTCACTCACGGACAAACTCGAGTGCTCTACGAATCTTTCGACCCTCCGACACTCAACACTTCCCTCTGGAACTACGGATATCCATGGGGTACTTATTACACTCATCGAGCGAACACAAACCAGCGTCTCGTTCGAGTCACTCAAGATGGTTATTTGAATCTAACTGCTATCAAAGAGCGATCCATCACACTCGGTGTCATGACAGAATTTGGTCCACTCGATATTGACTTCTCTTCAGGTGCTGTCAACACCAATGGAAAGTTCTGCATGAAAAACGGCTTCATCGACATTACTCTTCGTGTACCACCGACAGAAAGTACATGGCCTGCCGTGTTTCTCGTACCAGAAGATTCAGGTCGTGTGCCTATGCTTACTATTATGGAAGCATTCGATTCACGATCTCGCTATGCCTACGGATTCAAGTACACGAACAGCAAGGGTGAAGTCGAAGAACAGAACTTTATTGCAGACAACAAACAAACAAGTGACAATCTACATCGATATGGACTAGACTGGGGATATGATCAGATCACATGGTACTATGATGACAAGTGGGTGAACACGGTCACAAAATCTGATGAGCTGAAACAAGTGGATAGCCTGTGTTTGGTGATTGGACTTGGTGTGGGTGGTAAAGCGCAAGCTTCAACAATCAATGCTGCTGAATATCCATCAGTGATGAGTGTGGATCTATTGGAAGTGTGGCAACCCAAATATGATGGATTTTACAAGTTCCGAAATGTTCAAACAGGTTTGTTGCTAGAAATCGATAGCGCCTTACATGATTGGGCTGCTTCTGTTCTGCAATGGCATGATAATGGAGGTGATTGGCAAGTAAGTGATATTTATTTCGTATAGAGTTAGATGCGATAGTTGTATGTTGTATAGAAATGGCATGTTCAATATGCTGGTCATGGTCAATTTCGACTTATTACCGGACACAGCCGGCAAGGTTTAGATAGTGACAACTGGGGTACAGCTGATGGCACAAGGTTAATTCAGTATCCATATCACAGTGGAAACAATCAACTGTGGAAGTTACAAATCGTTGATGAAAGCAAGCCGGATATTGTTCAGTTGATTAATGTTCATACTATCGGTAATTCCGATGCTCCAAAAATGGTATCTGTGCCTGCAACTGATACAGCACCGGGTGCGCGATTACATTTATGGCGCGACATGAATAGTGATCTGCAAAAATGGCAGATGATTCGTCTTTGAAAATATCTATTGTAATAGTGGTTTTATTTTCTTCATAATAAAAGGAAAGGTGAATTGCAATTCCAACGATGACTGTGGTGTTATGAGGGTTCAACTGACGGAAGCACGATTGCTTGTTAGGCGGCATTCTACTGTATCGTACCTTGATTTCGTTCAGAATGTAGACAGCCAAAAGTGGTGGGTTGAAAATGATAGTTATTGTACCCAAAGACAACAGAGTGATTTTCCATGATAAAGAGTTTGTGAAGTTTATTTTTTCCAGATAAAAGGAGATAACAAGCAGTAGGTAGTGTGCATCTTCTACGAAACGATTGTCTCAAAAACAAAAAAGGTTAGTATCAATTATATTTCTAGAGAGATAAAAAGTAGCTTTGGTATCGTATCTGTCATGATATTAGAAAACAAACAGTGATATGTATGAGCACTAAAAATGGAGGACAGTATTGAGAAACTTTGTTAGCATTAACGCCTATCGAAAGACAAGCTGATTGTTCTTTTAAGATATTATTTCAGTCTTCCGTATGTAAAAAATAAAGTCGGTTGTGTCTAAGACTACGAAATTATGCACATGATGATGTCAAGAAGATAAACGTTCGCAACCAGCGAATGCTCCTTCACACATCTGGATTAAATACACGATCCAAATACTCTTCTGATCAAATATAAATGAGATAGCTGATCATATCGTGTAAGAAAATACCGTACCTGAACAATCCGAACAATAAGTCAATTGAGACATTGAAACGAATGAGAAGGAATAGCTACGTGTTGAAGGTACACCATCTTATCCTATTAAGGTTGCCAACGACACTAAGAGTGCGATGGTAAAACTCATTTGACTAATCTTCAGCATTATATTAGTTTTCAATCCATGTTTGTAATGAAAGTAACGATTGAAAATGAGAAGTAAATGGCATGATCATAAAATAACGTTAGTGCTATGTATGGTATGATCAATCAGGGGATAATGGTCTTTAAGTTAGATTCGTTTTTTTCTCAGCAGAGAGAGAGAAAGTCATCGGTTTTTGTTTGAAGCAGACTACTACAGCAGCATTGTCTGATAGAGAATGGCTTACATATACCACTAATTAATATTTACTCATCCAAATGTGTGTCACGAAGCGTTTTTTTATACTTCGTTAAAAAGAGAACGTTCGCTTTTCAATATCATAAGGGCAGTCCACCGAGGAAAACCACATTGACGCTGTATTTATCAGCGAGAAAAACATCTTTTCCAATCGGAAGAAGGTCATATTACTACCGATGGTGTATGTTAAAGTCGCAAAGATTAGTGAATGAATTCTCAATGTGTAGAAGATAGCTCATGTGTGACACCGTAGAAATCGTCTATTCTACTTTAGCCATTAAATGGCAAGCAGTTTTTGACGAGAAAAACAACAATCATGAAGAAAAACGTTTTTAGAAATCTAGTTACCGGTGGTAACCGTGAAAATTTGCACCATCTTAAACGACAATTGAAACACTCTGGATACTTTTTCTAATCGACGACTATGAGAAAAAAGTCACTCTTTTTATTTACGTTCATGTGTAGAAGCCCGGATTTGCAGCTGAACATTATTGAAAAGTCACGCTGACATATATATTTCTTGTCTGAGATCCTATACAATATGCTTTCTAACGCTTTTTCCATACGAATATACAGTTCATGTTACAACATTGTTTTTCGTTCGCCCTTAATAAGGTATGTGTTCAAGTGATATTTTCTAAGGAAAATTACTAAGCACCCTATCACACGATATATGGATACTTTCTCTTGCTGACATGCACGCGTATATCAACATAACCTTGTTGAAGTTATTCGTTAATAATTTAGATACCATACAGACGGAACCACATAGGAAATAAGTATACAATAGTTTAAATCAAGTTATCATTTCTCCATGAGAATACTTTCACCAAAATTGATCTTATAAGTGGCGAAAGATTCATCTCATAAATATCCAAATGAAGGATTGGGTAAATGTGAATTAGTATTCATGATACATAATGCGAACAAACTAAACATCCATTTTTCCGGTAGTTGAAACAAGAACATTACCCTATATTTTCGGTCAACATCATATCCTATAAATAATGCACCTCTCCATATTATTTAAAACAATTCAGTATACCACAGATGGTCTTTTCTCATTGATTATCTTCCATGATAATCATCTACCTCTGTGTGTGTATATAAATACAAATCCCCTTTCATACCCGCCAGTTAGAAGACGTTTGTGTATAGTGATGATCACCATTTGTATAATTTCTCTGCTTGTTTCGTCTGTCACATCTCAACTCACTCACGGACAAACTCGAGTGCTCTACGAATCTTTCGACCCTCCGACACTCAACACTTCCCTCTGGAACTACGGATATCCATGGGGTACTTATTACACTCATCGAGCGAACACAAACCAGCGTCTCGTTCGAGTCACTCAAGATGGTTATTTGAATCTAACTGCTATCAAAGAGCGATCCATCACACTCGGTGTCATGACAGAATTTGGTCCACTCGATATTGACTTCTCTTCAGGTGCTGTCAACACCAATGGAAAGTTCTGCATGAAAAACGGCTTCATCGACATTACTCTTCGTGTACCACCGACAGAAAGTACATGGCCTGCCGTGTTTCTCGTACCAGAAGATTCAGGTCGTGTGCCTATGCTTACTATTATGGAAGCATTCGATTCACGATCTCGCTATGCCTACGGATTCAAGTACACGAACAGCAAGGGTGAAGTCGAAGAACAGAACTTTATTGCAGACAACAAACAAACAAGTGACAATCTACATCGATATGGACTAGACTGGGGATATGATCAGATCACATGGTACTATGATGACAAGTGGGTGAACACGGTCACAAAATCTGATGAGCTGAAACAAGTGGATAGCCTGTGTTTGGTGATTGGACTTGGTGTGGGTGGTAAAGCGCAAGCTTCAACAATCAATGCTGCTGAATATCCATCAGTGATGAGTGTGGATCTATTGGAAGTGTGGCGACCCAAATATGATGGATTTTACAAGTTCCGAAATGTTCAAACTGGATTGTTGCTAGAAATCGATAGCGCATCACACGATTGGTCTGCTTCTGTTCTACAATGGCATGATAATGGAGGTGATTGGCAAGTAAGTGATATTTATTTCGTATAGAGTTAGATGCGATAGTTGTATGTTGTATAGAAATGGCATGTTCAATATGCTGGTCATGGTCAATTCCGACTTATTACAGGACACAGTCGTTTTGGTTTAGATAATCCGGGTTCAGGTGTGGCTGATGGCACAAAGTTAATTCAGTATCCATATCACAGTGGAAACAATCAACTGTGGAAATTACAAATCGTTGATGAAAGCAAGCCGGATATTGTTCAGTTGATTAATGTCTATACAATAGGTAATGCAGATACTCCGAAGTTGGTATCTGTACCTGAAAATGATACATCAGCGGGTGTGCAGTTACATTTATGGCGCGACATGAATAGTGATCTGCAAAAATGGCAGATGATTCGTCTTTGAAAACACCTATTGTAATAATGATCTCGATGTTTTGTACAATAGAAAAGCATGATATACAGCTTGCTGGAAACTATATAGTATATACTGTCTCCGATTTCGATCTAACACCCTCTATTGATGAAGAATTATTGACTTCACACTGATAGGATACAACGAGGTTGACGATGAGTCACAATCCTTTTCTCTTTTTCTTCTTCTTTAGCATGTCACATCACGTCAATGGGTGGAAGAAAGAACGAATATATCCGATCCGACTACTAACTGCAGCTGATTGCACGATTGGGTAGTTAAGCGTCTGTACTAAAAATACTAGCAAAAGACAGACGTCAAAAGGTGTGGGAATGTCCTGTCGACTGCGCATGTCAAAATAGTCACCCACACCTCACCTACACTTTCTTCAGCGTTTTTATCATCGCTGTTTCCCGACTTTTCCTATCGGTATCGTTCTTTCAATATTTAGATGTGAATTTCAAAGATGTCGATTTTCCGTTTATTTTCCAATACTAATAAAGGTTTGAACTTCGAATCGTTATTTTTTCCCCCCATTGTATGCTCAATTTCATTGTCCAGAAAAAACTCGTGAGCGCAGTCGAAGTCGCAACCGAGCAGAAAATCTCTCCGGTGTTCAACAATGGCCCTACTATCGTGATTTAGCAATACAATCAGGTAGAATCAAGTAATTCTTTCTATGAAAATAAGTCAACGATTGTTGCTCTAGGCCATTTTACCATTCCATCTGAACTTGCTTCACTACGACACTCCCGTCTAAATCGTTCACTTTATAATCTTGTTTATACACCAAATGATGAATTGAACTATTTCATTCTCTTTATGGAGTCATGCTCTTTATCGGCTTATTTGAAATTCATTCTTGACGTTCATGCATTTGAAAAACTAAGCCGACAACATTCCGCGAAAAATTCCGACCAACAAACAGCGGCACTGACTCTGTTTCATCGATACTTTGCAATCGATGCCAAATATCCCATTCCAATTGACGATGATATGCGTCAAACGACATTTTGTAAATCCAATTACTTTTATTCTTGCAAGTCGATTAACTCGTACGTTGTTTTAGCTTTGATTTGTCCATCAAGTGATATTACTGAAACAGATTCGGATTGTTTTCGAATGGGAAGGGAATATGTTTGGAATTTAATCGAACAGAAGTTTGTTTGAAAGATGCCAACACAATGAAGAGCAATCTCATGTCTTTTTCTTTAGTGCTTATCCGTCGTATTTGACGAGTGCATATCATATAAACTATCAACTTAAAATGTTAACATGTAATGAACTTCAATTACATGATATTCTTTACAATAACTCATCGTTATCTTATTTCATGGAGGTAAAACTACTTTCTTGCCGAAGATTTCGATTAGCTCGTTTATCTAGTTTTCGGAACAAGAGAAAGTTATTGATTTAGTTCGTTTTTGGCTCGCAATTGAACATTTCTATCAGAGTACTATCAATCGAATGATTGACAATCAAACATTAACAGAAAATGCTTTGAATATATATGATAAGTATGTATATTTTCCTGAATAACACGAGTATAAATACAGCAAACACTTTCTCTCTCCCTCTCTCTCTCTCTCTCTTCACTAGATACATATCATTACAAGCATCATCACGATTAGGATTTGATGATGCTATTCGTGCACGTATTGAATGTAGTATATGTCAACCAGACATGGATGCTGGTCCATCAAGTGATACATTTGACCAAACAGCTTGGATTATCTATGCCATTCTTCAACGTGTATGTAGATGAATGCAAACAGAACTTGTTTATGTAAACAATGTATTTGCGTATTTTTTTCCAGGAATATTTTCCTCGATTTTTACAAAGTGTGATCTTCTGTAGACATATCAGTGATCTAATGTTAAAAATACGAAATGAAGAAACAGCATTAACATCTCGACCTGTGAAAACGGTTGAATCGGGTAAGGATTTCGTATTCTTCATGCTGAACAAGTCGAAAATTGTGTCTTCAAACAGATGCGGCGTCGATTAATTCGGATAATATGGTGCCATCTTCGGCAGTTCCAACTGCAGCGTCTGCAACAACGCAATCAAATCGGCAAAGGAATCCGAGTGTTTCGTCATCGTGTCCTAGTTTAAATCAAGAGTTAGCGATCAAGTCTATGGGAAAGTATTCCATGGGTTATATCGATCCACTGGGTCGTTTTATTCGTGATCCTGATGTTGATTCTCTGGATAGTGCATCCTCTTCTCAACGCAAAACATCTTCGAATCCAATTCAATTTCTGACGAATTTAGTTCGTAATGAACAAGATGAAGTCGTAAGCTATTCGCAATCTTACTGTTAGTTTTCGTATCATATGTACTCTATTTAGGCAATGGATGAAGCAGCTGCTCGATTCGCTGAAACGTTTATCAATGAAATCACTACAATGACAGCAAATCTTGATAATCAATAATGATATGATTCTTCGTTTTTGTGTTATTTCAATCGAATGAAAAACAGTGTTTATTTCTTCTTCTTCTTCTTCTTCTTCTGCTTCTTTTTTTTCTGTCAGATGTGTGCCTCTTTCTATTCTTATAAGTATTCCTAGTCACTTGTCTTTCATCAATATGTAATTTCCAAATAATTCCGACGTAATTATCTAAATTTAATTTTAGATTATGTCTTCATCATCACCACCTAAACGTCTTCGAAAACATTCTCAAAATGAATTCATCTCATTAATGATCTCATCGAAACGCTTACCATCGACATCCTATCATCAAATAACGGATTTAAATCTTTCAAATTTACAATTAATTCAAATCGATTCATTTCCATTTGAACATTTACCTAAACTCGTTTCGCTCGACTTATCCTACAATCAGTTAACGGTAATCAATCCTGATTGGTCGAAAGCCAAAGAAAATTTCATTGAGAAATTAAACGTCAGTCATAACAAATTAGAAACATTGTTATTTCTTCGCGATTTCAAACACTTAAAAAGTTTGAACATCACTGAGAATCTTCTACGAAACAATGAACGATTCTTATCATTACAACTTTGTCCGACTCTCGAACAACTAACTGATGCGAATCGAAATCAAATCGATGATGATCAGTTGAAATTAGATCAATGGTTACAAATCATCGAAACAAAGATCGATCGTCTCTGGGCGATGTCTTACTATGACAAATACAAACAGGAATTGCCCAATGAGAAAAATCAACAAGTAGTCAAAAAATTAATCGAAGATTTTCGCCATGCAACAATCAAAATTATTGAAAGGCAACCGGATTTCAACCAAGCTCATCTATCGCCGTTAGCTAACTATTTAATAACGAAGAAGATCGACGAACTTTGTAGTTCACCACCGAAGCTGCAAGCAAAAAAGAGCTTTAAAACTCATTTAACGGCTGAATTCAATGATGTTATGGATATCAAAACACATTTCGAACCAATAAAATTTCTCCGTTGTCATCAAGCAAGTGAGAATGATTTGACAACAGTATCTGTACGAATGGGTTTGTTCGAACCAAATACAACACAAAACATTTTCGCAACTTGCGGTGGACAAAAAGTGTGTTTCATCGATTGTGATATATGCGAAGTCACTCATCTCTATGAAGTCGCCGCATTGCGTTCGACGACAATGGCAACACCAGCGCGAAAACTACGTGATAAGAGTGGCACAACGTCAAATGAACATTTTTCGTGTCTATGCTGGTTGGAAATTGCTGATGGAAAGGAAAATCACAAAGTTTTAGCTGTTGGAGCAACGAATGGACATATCTATCTTTTATCGCACAAACATAAACTTATGTTTGGACATATTGAGCTACCTGTAAGTTCTCACTGATCGAAAGAAGTCAGATTGACAAATCATTATCGTATTTCTATATTCAGGCATCGTCCATCAATTGCTTAACATGGGAGTCCAGCAATCCATCAATATTGATTATTGGCTCTTATCATACTGTACGTTTCTTAAACATTCAATGTCATCTAGATCGTTTCCTATCATTCATTCGTAAACAAAACAAGCCAATTGCTCAATTTGACTATGTCGAAACAGCTGCAGCTAATAACAAACTTTCATCGAATCATGTTTATTATTTCGACAATGGTGATGATTCAGTTCTCAGTGTAACAGATTTACTATGTTACCCATCGACAAAAGAGAACATGCTTCTCCTGGTTGGTACAACATCAGGTCTATTCGTTATTCATGAACAAACGCCAATTCGATTAACATTTCCACAATCAATGTGTACAGTTGGCGAACATATTGAATCCATTCGTTTAGTCGATGGTCATCCACGTTTAGTAGCAATGAATATTCTCGGTCTTGATCAAATATGTTGTTTTGATCTTGAACAATCTCTTCCTCCTCATCAGCAACTCCATATGAGTCTGTCACTTCCAAATCCTTATCGACAAATACCAACGAAGATGGCTGTATGTTCAACAAACAATGAAAAAGAAAATAATAACACTTCATTCGAATGTATTCTTGGCAGTGATCATGGTTCATACTTCTATCATCAAATCCGTATGAATGTACATAATAAGAAAACGAGAAAAGCATCATTCGACAATAAACGCTATGAAATTACTTGGCCACAAGTGAAAACATCTTCAGCCCCTAGTCTTCTTTCAGCTTGTCTCAACGAAACCTATCTGTGTTTAACTACAAGTAATAATCTGATATGTATATACAAACGAAAATGAATGTCTAGATTAGTCATGTTATTTTTCCTTTGTTGTTATTATGTGAAATAGAAAATAAATTTGCTAAACAAATAAAGATGCACGACTGGAATTGAGTCTTTCTTGAAAGCGCTGTACAGCATGATGTCCTTGTACAAATGTTTCGAACATACCGGCTAGTTTTGATGCATATTGACGATCACTTTCTAACATAACTTGTCGGCTGCGTAGGGCTTGAAACAAGAAAAATGCCATTAGAAAATGGTAGATAAAAAAGAAAAGTGTAAATAAACTAAGAACGTAGTAATCGATCATTTTTGATATGCTGGTATGTCGAATAAGAAAGCCAATTATTGAATGCCATATCGAATTGAGAGAAATGAAAACTAAGGATACTAATGTGTATTTGTCTAACAGGGTTAAGTAAGACACTGGAGGAAGCAGGCGAGATACTGACCAACGGAACATGATCGACGTGAGTAACAGTGTACCTAGACGAAAGAGCAGAGATAGTTAGCTATTACACTTGATTAAAACGAACAAGTGATCTGGAGTCGACTTTGAGGATGTTCGGGAGCAACACCATATACAGTCAAAGCAATGAGTGTGATTAAGAAAATGAGTAGATAGACATTCCAATAGAAATATCCCGGTCGACGAGCAACGCAACATGTTACTAAAATAAGTAAGAATTCGTGTTTTATGTGAAACATTGCTTAAATTTACCTAAAAATGTTGATTGACGAATTGGTCGAAAACTAAAATCTTCTGTTGTTATGGTCGAACGTGTCTCAATATGTTCGTACAGAAACCACTCTTGCTGTGCTAAAAAAAACTCGTGTTTGCTTATATAGAAAAAGTAAGTCCATGAATCAATACTAACCCAGAAAAGCTTCTCGATTGACCATCGATGGTTGAAATCGATTTTCAACGAGAACACATTCTTCAATGGGACATCGTGTGACAATTTGTAACGATAACTGTTGCACATCAGCTGGAAAACTGTTCAATTCTAGTTTCTCCCAGAATGTTCCAACGACTTTTCGAATCTCCCAAACATAGACAATATCATTTCCTTTATTATTCGCTGAAACAGATTCATCTAGATGATTAACAAATTCACTGGCCACTTCTTGTTTTATATCTCCAAGTGCATTTTTAACATAAAGATTCGGATTCCACGATGTTGCTTCAGGATCATATAACCAACGAGCTTCGATTACAACTTCCGCGTAGAATTTCTCGTGCAGTGTGTTGACCTATTGTTTGCTAATCACAATGAACGAATAAGACGAGACGAATTTCTACTTACTTCGCCAAGACGGATAAATTTAACACGAAGTGCTACTTCACGTGGTGGCTTTGCTTTTGGAATTGCCATGGTTTTTTTTACATGTGTATCCATCGAATGTCGTGGACTTGGAAGACGCTGATGACTAGATGCCGAAGTCGCAACTGAAAAACCAAAATAGCCATTCGCATTCGTAACAGTCTTTAACGGATGAAAACATGCTTTACTTGCTGATACTGTAGCAGATCTTGAGTTCGAAGATAGATTAGACATCGATGGAAAATGTGTTGATGTTCGACTCACATTTCCAGTTGTTGCTGATCGCCGTTGTTGTACGATCGGTGATGTTGTGAGTGGGTGAATGCCTCGTTTGACAGATTCAGAATAGGAATCGGATCGTATCGAATTAGACATCATTGAAACAAAAATCAGACATGAAATTTTGTTGGTAGTGTAAGGATCATTCAATAACTAGATCAATATCTATGATAACTAGCTAACGAATGGAATCTTTTCGTCTGTTGTAATCTTATCGATGAAGATTGATATGATTGAGATAGTTAGTTCTTATCGATTGCATAGCGGACAATTGTTACTTAGTTTTGTTTATGTAGCATTGAAAGACGCACCAGATGAAAATGAAAAATCGAAGAGGAAATGTAACCAGACAGATGACGCACGATCGAAGAAGAAATGCAGGACAATTGAAAAAAGGAAAAAAAAATAGAAGAATGTAACATTGATTTTTTTCCACTTGATCATCTTGCGGTTTTCACCATTCAAGTGACAGCTGACAGCAGGTACGCAAAATAATGATATACTTATTAAAATCTTATTGGATCATATCATTAATGAGACAAGTACCAATTCATCGAAGTCTTTATCCAACTTAGAAAGGACTGAGAGAGATTTATCTTGCATGTTATGTATCGATCTGACTAGCAATTGAGCGACCTCTATGTGCTAAATCCAATTGATGATACCATACGCGAATCGAATGTAAGTAGTAGCATCATTGCTGCTATATTTCGATCTGTATAAGTTGATCTCTTTATTTAATCGCAAAACAGTGAAATGGCATTTCTTCGCAATTCTCTACTTAAAGTAAATGAAAATTTGACAAAAATATTCCGTTTCAATTTTAATTTGTATATATAGCTTATACCTACACCAACCAAATCTATTTTTGCATCACAAAAACGTTTCTATTTGTTACTTCACGAATATGTCTCAATGGGATTATTGGAAGAGGCTGGTATTCGCGTGCCAAAGTATCGTTTGGCGGAAACGGCTGATCAAGCCTATAAAATTGCTGCTAGCCAAGGTTGGAATATACATTCTTTGTTGGAAATTTATTTTCACAAAACCATTCTTTTAAGAACTTGGCAACGATCTTGTTATCAAGGCACAAATTCTTGCTGGTGGTCGAGGCAAAGGTACATTCGATACCGGACTGAAAGGTGGTGTGAAGATGACCTATTCGTAAGTGGTATTTGTCCGAAAAATGTATCGTCTTACTTATTTCTATTGTATTCTTCAGACCAGATGAAGTGAAACAGATTTCATCAAAAATGTTGGGTCACCGTCTATATACTAAACAAACGGGTCGTGAAGGCAAGCCTGTTAGTAAATTGATTTTGTGCGAAAAACTATTTACTCGACGAGAATATTACTTTGCTTGTAAGTAGTAATTTCCTCCGAGTACTTCAAGATACTTAAGAAGTTATTCTTGTGCATTTCAGTGGCATTAGAACGACGTTTTGATGGTCCAGTGCTCATCACTTCGACTCAAGGTGGTACAAATATTGAAGAGATAGCTATGGAACATCCAGAAGCAATCATTCATCATCCAATTGACATTCATACAGGTTTAGAACATAAAGATGCGTTGAGCATTGCGGAGAGACTTGGATTTCGTAATGAAGCTCTTGAAGAAGTTTGTTTATTTTTTTCTTCTGTTTTACATATACTGATTTTCTTCGTTCTTTCTTTTTCAAAGGCAGCAGACACTATGATGAAATTATACAAATTATTTATTAGCAAAGATATCATTCTCTTGGAAATTAATCCGTTAACTGAAGGCGCCGATGGAAAAATCTATTGTTCGTAGCAAATATCTCATAAATTTTAATGGAAGATTGATTTCGTATACTTAGGTATGGATTGTAAAATAAATGTTGATGCTAATTCTGAATTTCGCCAACATGCGGTATTCGAGCAGAAAGATAATAGTCAAAACGATTGGCGTGATATCAAAGCTGAAGAGTCAAATCTGAATTACATTGGTCTCGATGGTGAAATAGGATGTTTGGTCAATGGTGCTGGTCTAGCTATGGCAACTATGGATATTATTAAACTACATGGTGGTAATCCAGCTAATTTTCTTGATGTTGGTGGTGGCGCTTCGGCTGCCCAAGTGAAAAATGCATTCGAATTAATTACAGCCGATCCACGAGTATGTAAAAAGAGAGAGAGAAAAGAATGTGCCATTTGAATGACTGTGTTTCACTCAATTAGGTGCAAGCTGTGTTCGTGAATATTTTCGGAGGAATTATGCGATGCGATGTTATTGCCCAAGGAATTGTTGCAGCTGCCAAAGAACTTAAACTAACCATCCCAATCGTTGTTCGATTACAAGGTAACTGAGTACCATTTTTGATATTGATTTGCACTGAAATAAGTTTAGGAACACGAGTTGATGACGCTAAAGCTATCATTGCCACCAGTCAATTCAAAATTCTCCCTTGCGATGATCTAGACGATGGAGCTCGATTAGTAAGAAGAGACTTTTTCTTATCTATTTCTATCATCGTTATTTTTCCAGGTTGTCAAACTTGCTCAGATCGTCAGCTTGGCTCGATCAGCTTCCATAGCTGTTCAATTCGAATTACCAATTTAAGCGTTGCATGAATTATCTGCTCGGCATCGATCATTAGTGCTAACTTTCTATTGAACTCTGTTCTAGAATAGTGTAATCGAATAAATTTCTTACTTCTTCGCTTATGACATTTCCCATTCAACTATTTTTCCTTCACTGTTGTGTATATTAATGTTCACATAGTTTCAAATAAGTCATTAGTCTATAACAACAAGCAATAACAAATCTTTCGATCATATCAAAGATGCTGTAGTGAACCGTCAAGGAGAAAAACACAAAATTTTGAACGTTTACATCACTGTACGATCTTCTTAAATACATGATAAACCCGTCAAACAACTGTTTCTATCATTCCTTTACTTTTATGTGAAATGTGTGTAGCCATACGACAACTCAAAGTGTTCGTCGGCACATGAATACAATAAATAATAATTATAATAACATCCTCACCCACAAGGTAGAAGATTTCATTCAATCAATACAAAGCGAAATCGTATTGCTAACAAATATGCTTCGTAATAAGAACACGTTGCCTTACGAGAAACGAGGAGACATACGTCATTTAAAAACAAACAATTCTTGTTTTTAGCGGTAATTGTCATTTTATAACTAACAAACGTAAACAAGGCTCTTTGCATTAGATTTTATCTGGACGTTCATAAATGAATTGTTGATGTGCATTCTGAGCAAAGTGCATGTTTCCCTGGCTATGAAATTTTTACACTCACATGATGATTGTGGTTTCTTTTTTCAAACAAATTAAAACCTAGTTATTTACTTAAAACCTTCTAAAATTAGAAACAAAATTTGTGATCTACTATGCAAAAAAAGTACATTGGAAAAAAAGCGAGTGGTTAATTGGAATTCTAAAACATCTAAGCCTCCGTTCATGTTATCTTCAGAGAATTCCAAACATATTCACATCATCCACTATCTTTTCATATGTCCATAAACTCAACTATCATAGTTGACACACAAAATAATTTTACATATTATTACAACAAAATTCCTTCACATAATTTCACCTATACCAATCAGTTTACATCAATAGTTCAATTCAAATATTTATTTCTCATTAGAATTGAAAATACTCTATATCAATGAGTAGAAAATCTGCATGTGTACTTGGTTACCCGTCTAAAAATATACGCGTTCGAACACTTGTTATCTTCATGTGCATACAATTGAAACATGTGAGTGTTTCAAGATTGGTTATAAAACATTTTTCGCTCGTATTGATTTAAATAAAAGAGATACTCGGAATATTTTAGGTAAGGTTTTCTGCGCATATTTTTTGACAGCTGAATGAAAATAATTTGCTTATTTATATTACTTAGCATTCTTTTTTACATCTGAATACGCATGATTTCCAAATAAATCTTGATATGAACACACAATATCAATTCATTGTAATTTATAATAGGAATGGAATACTCACAACAACAACAATTCACTCTCTCTCTCTTCACTGAAATACACAAGGGAAATAGCTTTGCGTTGATAGACAACTGTAAAATATTCATTTCCGGATAGCTAGATTTCTCCATCGGATTATTTTTGGTTCACTAATGAAGTTCAAAAAAAGAAAATCTCTTGTTTTTTTCGATTATGTTCTTATCAAATATCTGCCTAGTTCAATCCATTGACAAGGAAAATCTATTTTTCATCAATACATCTATTTTCTTTTCTTTGTAGAACAATGAGAACGGTAGTTTTTCTTTCATTTTTCTTCATCTATTATTCCGAAGCTTTGTGAAGAAATCTCACTGCATGCAATCATTTATGCTTTGTTCTTTTCCGGAGTCGATTTACTTGGTACTCTTCTAATATGCAGTTCATGTATATATTTAGTTGCACACGGTGCAAAAAAGAAATGCGTTTGCGGGAAACGCGAATTTCGCCGTACTGATATTCGCCATAGACTGTCACAACCATTTGTTTTCCTTAAAAAAAGTTTCTACACTCATTAACACGTTTAGTGCGCACACACAGCACCAGGTGAGGGTGAGAACTCTATCTGAATTGAGTAAATATCTTTTTAACCAACATTTTAACTGTACGGCGAAAGTCATTACGGCGAAATTCATGCTACCCGCGTTTGCACGCGCGTGGAAGCAAAACAAACGAGAGAAAGAACGCGAGATAAAGAGGAATACTAAAAAAAAACGAAATATAGAGAACAAGGCAAAGTAGAACAAAAAGAACGTCAACAACAACATCAGCAAAGCAAGCAAGCCAAGATGAAAAGAAATGAATATGATACCTGAGATACAAGGTGAACAAAAAGCGCGCGTGTATGCAACTAACTCTTCATAGAGATATGTAGTGACAAAAAAACAACCGGGTTGTTCATTTCTGTGTATATATAGTCGAATAATACAGGATGATAGTAATACACTGATATACCGTTACAAGTACAGTAATAACAGTTGAAATAGAAAAGAAACAAAGAGAATAGAAGAACATGGCAATAGGGTATGCGATGTTATTTACAACAAATCGAACAAAACAGGAATGTATACATATACATGTGTTAGAATTAATGATAAGTAAAGACGAAACGAAAGAGAGAGAGTGACAAATGAAAAAAAAACCGGTGAGAAGAATTTTGCTCAGCGGGACTTGACACGGGATTTCATGGAGTAAAAGTTAGTTAAGGGAAGAGTGAATAACACAAGGATCAAACAAATATTGCCTTTAACATATAAAACATTTGAATGATAGTCTGTAATTTTATCCCTCGTGAATACCAATTTCCATTGGTGTTCGATCATGTGTACCCGATGAACAGCAATTGCGTAATGGTGATCCACTCCCATTACTACTGTGATTTGTTGCACCAAATACACTTGATGATAAGAACCAAGATATTCCCCGACTGGGTGATGATGTTGTTTGTGTCGGTGAGTCGCTTAGTTGTTGAGGTATATTGATACTTGCTGAAGACAAGGTCACATTTGGAAGAGATTGCAACGAAGACTTTGTCGTTGGTGTTGATGGTGTGTTTGCAATGTTTGTTTGCTGTTTGTACGAATGTGAAAAGCGTTGCGATTTGAGACGTCGCACCGCTTCCTTAATTAGATTTCCCTCATCTATTAAACGTTGTAATAAACTTGGTAAACGACGTTTCTTATCATTATTTGGACAATTCAAATGATGATGATTTAATGAACGTTTTGAAGTGGATGATTTATGGTGAGTATTCAACGATTTCCATGTGCCCGTCGATGAAACATCGGATGTATTCGTATGTAAGGGCTCAATGCTGCCTGATTGTAGGCGTTTCAAGTTGGTTGTTGATGTTGAATTCGATTGTGTTTGTGTTGGTTGTTGTTGTTGTTGCTGATGATAACCAAAATGTCGACGACAACCCGAACGAAATCGGAGAATTTCAGTTAATTTATCCTATGAAAAGTGTCGCGATTATTGAAAGCTAATCTTTAACATATTCAAGTAGATATTTACCAATAATAAATTCAATTCAGGTGTTGATGATTCGATTTCAGGTTCAGTTTCATTCGACATTAATGAATGACTTTCAATTGGAATCGGAGATGTACGATCAAGAGAACACATTGATGATAGATAAGACACAAGCAATCACCACCAACTAGGAACTGCCAAGCAGTACAAATCGAAGTTGATAATCAATCATTGAAGAACATTTTTCAAATATTATCTGAAAACAAATGAAAGAAAAATTTCATTGACAACAACAACAACATCGACAATAATAATAATAATAATAATAATAACACGAAGGGAAAAAAAGAAATAAGGATGAGTCAGAACTGGCTTGATTGGACAATGAAGACGAGCGACGACATATTGTCGCCGGTCGGCAGTAGTAAACGGGAAAATGGTGATGAAGAAGAATAATCGTAACGAGAGGGGGCGCGCAATTCAACCTAATCTTACAAAACAAGTTCATATATTTATGCGTATATATTTCTTCTTTTTCTCGTAGTTAATATAAATAAACATGCTTTCTAGGAGGCAAAAAAGAAAGAGGCCAAAGATAAGAATAAACTCAACAAGAAGGTGCTTATATATATATATATATATATACTAAAATAAATTAAAAATAAACAGATGATATATTTAACACCTTCTGCTCTTCCATCAAGGTGTATAATAATGATTGAAAATAGAGAACTCTATATATGTATACGCATGTGTGCAACTACGAAATCAATTTGACAACTTTACTATTCAGAACACAAGCTACTATTTTTTTACCTCCTCTCTCTCTCTCTCTCTCTCTCTCTCTCGTTCTCGCTTTCTTTCTTTCTCATTCTATTTATATATTCATTCGTTGTAATAGTAATCGTTACCGCTGCCACAATTGCCGCTGCGTCATGCCTTTGCATGCTTGAAAACAACACAAAATGCATACGCACCACTACAATCAAGCAAGCGAATGAGAGAGAGAGCAAGCCAATTTCTAATAATATAAAACGCCAAGTACACGATGGGGAGGGGAAAGAGAGAACGAGAGTTATTAAATAGAATAAAAAAAGAAATACGAACAAACATTGGAATATAAGATTTGATCAAATATATTTATTGTGAGAGGAGAGGGGTGGGTGGGTTGGTGAAAGAATGAGAGTAGATAGCTCATTGGTAAAAAACAATAGTCACATCTGGTGCACAACATACACATTCACGGCTAGTTTGACAAGATGAGTAGCTCTGATATATGCACGCCGCCTTAATAACAACTGTGTATGTATGTATGCCTGTATGTATGAGTGTCTAGAGACACGTCAAAAGTGGCATCGCGCTGCTGTTGCTGTTACTACTTACTAAAGAATTCGCTTTCTCTTTTTCCTCTCTGTCTATATGTTCTGTCTTTTTCTCTTCTTCTCTCGTGCGCTTTCTCTTTTTCATTTAATCTTTTTTTCGCACATTTCCTGTGTGCTCAGAAGATGATAAATGAGACAAAGAAGAAGAGACACAGACGCACATATACATACATACAAATCAGGGGGCAGTACTAACATAGAAAAAAAAGGAAAAATAGAATAGAAACAAATCAGATGTGCATGCACATACACACATCATCTCTTCCTAGTGATAGTTTGCAAAAACGAGTGCATTCATCACTTGTGTTACTGTTTACTGGCACGAAGCCAAAAACGAATAAACGATCAGTTTTCTCAATCTTTTCCTCACTCATCCAAAAGTATCTTTTACATCACATATTACTTTATGTTTGACAGTTTGTATACTAGATGTAAGAAAAAGAAAAGAGAAAGAAAAAAAAACAAGATAAGCGAGTAAACATGTAGACTTGGTCTTTTGCCAAGATATTACACGACCGAAAGCAATATGTGTATGTAAAAAAAAAAGAAAAGCAGTTTATGTAGTTAGAAAATGAAAGATAACTTCGCTCTCTATATACATGCTTGCCTTTATCTCTATTCCAATGTACTCTTAAAGCTTAACTTATGAGTATAGAGTATAACTACTCACATTTCAATCGAAGCAGGACAAAGAAGAGAGGAACTAGTACGACGTACTTTAAATCGATGAAAGAATGCGATGAACGAGTCGTAATGGGAAATTGAATGGGCAATCGAGCAAAGAGAAAAAACGAGACATGGAGGAGAGAGAGAGACAGAGTTAACGATCAATAGGTGATCACCAACAGAGTACTAATGTTCTCGTTTAATGGTAATACTCTTGTTGTATTAGTTTCACTCTAAATTTATCATCGAATTGGTTCATTGCAAACGAGGCATCGCATTAGAATGAGAAAGGGAGAGAGAAAGAAAGGCACGCTCGTGTTACCTTTCTATTCTTGACATATTCTTAATACCTCGCAAATCAATGTGATGGCCGTCGGATCGAGCGAGTGAATATAACGTCAACGATCAAAACAAGCTGTGACAAGTATCAGCATCTCGATGACGGTGTTGGTAGTAAATAACACAAACGCATATGCAGAGTAAATTTACATATGGCATACACGCACACACACTACACTACATCAAATGCCGCATAAATTGAAAAAGTAGAACGCAGAAGAAAAAGAAGAAGAAGAAGACGAAGAAGAAAGAAAAGAGACTAATCGATGACTAATCACATACGTCAATCTACCCAGGGTTCGGGTAATGTGTGTATATATATACACCTGGATAAGATTCCCAATTTATACATTGATAATAACATGACAATGATGCAATCTCTGCTAACAAGAATGTGCATGAGTACGGAATGTGTACACGCACATCTAGACATACTTTCATCAAAATAGATGACCCACTCTCTCAGTCATTCTTTCTTTATTCAGTTCTTTTTTTCTTCTTTTTCCTTTCTTTTTGACCAGAGGGATTTGATTGACAAACATATGCATTCGAGAAAAAAACGAGAATCAAGAGAAGATTGCTATGACTATATCCGGCCTATGAAATGTATGTGTCCCTTGTGTGACTACGATCGGCTTATCTTATGTTTTATCTCATCTATTCAAGGTGGATCTTCTACAACTATATGCCAAGAGAGAGAGAGAGGGAGAGAAGAAAAAAAGCCAAGATGGAAAAGCCATTAACAATTATTGCTTAGTTTGAAAGATGTTACTAATTGCTGTCATGAAGTAAGAAAAGGAAAACGGATAGGAGTGAATGAAAAAAAAAAGAAATGTATGTTACTAGTGTTTCTATTTTTTATTTGACTTCGACGACTACTTATTGGGATCTATATATTTATATAAATACAAATATATATATGTGTGTGTGTGCGTGAGGAGTACACAACACATTTTCACCGGAAGACAAACGGCTTGACAATTTAAAAAAAAATTATATAACGAAGCATTTGTTTTTTCTTAAAGCATAATATAAATAAATAGAAGAAAGTAAAATAGATTGCCTGTGCGCTAAGACAATTATATATAACATTGAACAAAAAGGAAATGAATAACATCAGTATATTGTTATAATTAATATAAGTCAATGTACCTATGTTATAACTTTTCATTTCGATTACGAAAGTGAGCATAAATATGATCAGCAAGTAATCAGTACTACTTGTACGTAGAAGTACAACGGAAGAGAGAGATGGCGAGCTCGAAGACTAACATTTTACTGCTGCTCTATTCAATGTCTTGAAAAGATAAACTATCTGATCAATTTATATAATGATAGACTTTTTACTTTGCTAAGATTTCCTCCAGGCAATTAGTCAATGTATATGTCGTGAGCAAAAGAGCGAAACAAGCAAATACATGTAGGCACTTGATCTCTTATCTTATGTACATCCATACCGGCGCCGATGGGTTTAACTGTATGTGATATATATATAGAATGAGAAAGAGAAAGATGTTCGGTGCTGTTTACAGATCGACGCACTAATTGGCACGCACAAGCATGCAATACTCTTTCTGTCTTTTGTCCCACTATAGAGATAGTTAAATAGATGGATAGCCGATCAAATGTGGTTCGATGAAGCCAGTGCTGTACGAACATACTTCTCTGTTTCTCTCTCTTCTTGATTGCCTCAAGGCGGGAATGCATCAATATGGGTGGGGCTTTACCAGAATTTGATCATTCCTATCATCATTCAAAGAATAATCGAAGATTTCTTTCACTTCAATTAATAATAAGAAATCAAACAAAATAGATTCTCATCTGCATCGCAATTAATCAAATCATGTTGCATCGTAGAAGATATATTCGCTCAAAATCATTCCAATTCCGGCCATATTTACTTTTTGTTTCTCTTTCTCTCTCAGGAAATTCCTTCTATTATTGATGATCTCTTCTGGAAAACTATTTGATTAGAAACAAAATAAAACTTCTCCTTCGGACAAGTTGTTCTTCGTTAACGAAGACGACTAAATAGATTATTGTTTTTCCCTATTTCTATCTAACAATCATCTTAACCTTGACGAAACAATCTCAGATTTGAGATGCATGTCTCAGTACGATTAATCATCAAACATACAAGTCGACTGGAGTCTTCGAAGATTTCTCTCGGCATACGCAAGCATTTACCTCTAACGGTATTTTCAAGTTAGGACTATTAGCAACAAACCGCTCGATCGAGAAACCTGAATTTTTGATGAAAATCATTTCAATATGTTCATACAGACAACGGATATGTATGTTTTTTTTGAAGCATCAGTTCAAGGAAAGAGAAAATGAACTAAAAGTTTCTCATCCTGATTTATATATCTGTATATCAGTTTCTACGAAATTTATTCATAGGCTTAAAAAGAAAACAATCGTTTCAATTCGTACATGATTACATAGAATGTACAGATTACGATAGAAATGGTGAATGTTCATCATGAAACCAACATGTTTGTCGTACGAGTGAATGGATCAGTATCCGAAGTTCGTTCGGATAGGATGTGAGTAGTTTGGAAAAGACGTCCAGAGAACTATTTGCATTATTGATTAATAAATGAGAGAAAAACGCTCGAATGAGACATGAGACTAAATTTGGCTTAGATACAATATCGACAAGTTCAGTTGTTCGTCCCTGAAGGAATTCTTCCAATACGTAATGAACGAGACGGTAGGGTAAATAATCAAGAAGATATTTATCACAAAGAAGAAATAAATCCTTGATGCGATCTAGTTGAATGATTTCGTTGTTATTTTCAAGCAAATTGATTAAATGTGTGAATGACTCGATTGGGACTGTTTCGGGTAGATAAATTGGAATAACCGATCGATGACGTTCAGCAAAAGGACTGTGAAATAAGGATTGAAAATACTCGGAATGTACACTTAAGAGATCAATGTTGACAGTTAGTAATTGTTGATTATTAATATTCAATTCAATGGATGTTTGTTGAGTAACTGGCAAACTTTGACAATGTTTCTGTAGTTCATTAAGACTAAAACAAAGATTGAAATTGATTTTGAGAGGTGTATATGGAGAGACTTACAATTCAGAAAGATAGTTTCTATCTTGTTGAGATGTACATCGACTAACTAGCTTGTGAAAAGCCCAAAAAGAAGTAACGTCAGTGGATTGAATGAGTAGATGGTCGTAACCTGAGCATTTATCAAACAGAATAGATTTCAATGCTTGTTCTCTAGATAAAATTAAAAACATGCACGATTGTAATGAAATGAGTCGTTCTTCATTCGTCTTACTTCAGTGTAGCGACCACGGTGAGCATCAGATGAGATTTATCATCAACATTGGGATCATTTAATCGTCGAATGACTTCATTGACACCGTACGGTGTATTCAGACAACTGTCAATGTTCTTGATTAGGTTGTGCTCAATAACTTTCAACCGATTCTGTTCGTTTGTCCATGACAAGCGTTGGAAAAATGCGCGATTATCATTGAGGAGAATATCGAATAAATACTGATCATCGCTGGTAGGTTTCTCGTGGGACTGTTTCGAAGAGTTATTGTGATAGAAAATTGACGACATCAAATAGGGTAAACCGAGATCGAGTAAATATTCTGTACAGTCGGTCATTTTTGTCAAACGAGAAAGTATTCGTATGGCACGTGGATTCGGTTCATCGCATAGAGAAATGTATCGAAGCAGGACGGAAACAAGCCGACGAGTATACAGCGAACGTCGAAGAGTTTTCTCCGTTGTATCGTAGGAGAACTTCGATAATAGAGTGAAAATTAATGCTTCAGTACGACGACGGATTTCAATATTTGTGTTTGTCAAAGGAATCTGAGCCGATGATGATGTTGGTCGTTCTTCATCCAAGTGTGTATTTTCAACAAATTCAGTAAATAAACTTTCGTTGATGTCAATCATTACGGAAATACGTTTTTGTTTACCATCAGTCTATCGAGAACAAAAATAGTGCCATTTTCTAAGGTGAAAATTCGATTTTTACCGTGTTCTCTGTTTTCATTCGCTTCGTCTTACGGAAATCTTCGTCATTATCAGCTCCAGATCTTTTCTCATTATTCTCATATTTAACCATAACCACTGATTCCAATAGATCACACATCCGTTCAATAAACTGCATTTGCTTCACAAAGATACTCAATGATTGCTCATCATATATGAATTGTCCGATGGCTGTTAATAACAAATCCAGAAAATTTGATCGATACTGGTATTTTTCTAAATAGTTGAAGATTAGTTGTAATTTGTTGATATCCTCTTTGATTAAACGACGATTGTTAGTTTCTTGACAACAAACACAAAATAAACCAATAAATTTCAAATGTTCGTACGTAGATTGGTATTGATGATTTGTAATTAACTTCAATAGGAAGTCTAAACCTTGACGTGCACCAAATTCCGTACGCATATCACTATGTCGCAAAAGATTATTCAAAAGACGAAATGCAATATGACGATATTCTTTATCTGATTTAGCTTCAATCGTTGTAATTAGAAAACGAAAGATATCGCCTTCGCGTAACTAAAATAGAACAAGTTCGATCGAGATTAAATAGAAACAAAGTGAAGTTTTACTTGACAACGACTTCGATCTGAACTTTCAGTATCCCATTCTAACACAGCTTTCATTGCTTCTTTTCTCAAAGCAACTTTTTCAGCAAATAATTGTTTACATATGAATAACAGACACGCTGAATCCAACATTCGATCACGACAGAATGCATATGTACTCAATTTCCTAGTGCGAAACAAAAAAGAATGATTTGATTTCGTGCAGCGATCATGTCATACCTTGAACAACGAATAGTTGAATGCAAACATGCTGGATCTGAACAATCGCGTAAAACATTTCCCATCGATCGAGCCAAGTCTAGAACAATCATATAGAGAATCGTTTATGAAGAAAGTCGTCACATACCAGCTTCGATCATTTTCCGTGCAGCATCTTCTGCAGTGCACACATTGCCTAACAATCGAAAACAACGATTAATGATATCGATCTCACTGACATCGACGATTTTCTGACAGACAATTTCGATTAAATTAGTTTCAAAGATCTTAAATAGAAAATTAATCATTCAAGAGCATTCTCCTCATTAACAACTCATTTACCTGTTCATGTGATGCCTGTTCGCATGCAATATTTCCAAAAATACTCAACACCGTTGATTGAATTGCTAAATTATCCGTTAATAGATGTTCTAATAGTATACTAAACAAATCATCATGAATACGCATGTATAACCATGCATTTGTTCGTGTCGATAGTGGTTTAAAATGATCTAATGAACTTTGTTGTTGTTCAATGGATTGCGATTTAACTGATAAGCGTAAGCGATCAATAGCATTTTTATACAGATCAAATGATGAAATTAAGGTCCGTGGTGAATCAATGTATTCATCATCATCATCGGCGTCGACGAGATTGTTGAGATAATCGTTGTTGTCTTCTTCGCTTGAGCCAGACCGAGGTGGACTGAATGGTGGTGGAGATATCGACATTTCAATGAAATGAAATAAACCGAAGTGGTAGGAATATTTTTAGTTCTGTACGCTTTTATATAGCTCACACGCTCGTCATTTGATTGGTTAAGTCATTACGCAAACAGATGCCCGAAAAGTCTTTGACGATAGATGGCAATATTTTCCAACTACAGCTGGTGTATCGTTGAAAGTCAAATGGATTGACCGAATCGAATTAAGTAGAGTAAGAGTATGACAGAATGCATGTGCATAACAAGTCTTTTTTGCATTTTGATATTAATCACTCTCGTGTGTAAAATAACTACACTAATGATCTACATATTGTCACAATCGTAATATCAAATAAATGTATTTGATTTATTGTATTTACTATTTAATATCGGAATGTGTTCATTCGTAATCACACAGTCATTTCATAAGATAAATATAAAATCAAGAATAATCTACTTTTCAGCCTATCATAAATTCTAACTGTCATCTTTGAGCTGTTATACAATCCGACAGTACGGTAAATGTATCACACATAATCCGTTCTATTGAGTGCATCTATACGACATCGTGTGTGCAATAATTAGCGGATATCATAACGGTGCTGTTCGCTCGGTTTGAGTATAAACAGTTTAATTTTACAAATAACTAAAATGGTATTCTCTCTCTCAGTACATTTCAACGTATGTTTGAAATAAATAGTCAACGAATTTCTATGAGCATTTACCATAATACGAATATGCAAACATTCGCCCATGGAAATGAGTTCATTGGACGTAGAATTTGATTATGCATCGACTGATGATATTTTTATGGACGGAAATTCATTTGAACATAAGGTTTCGTATGATTTTCTGTTTTCTTCTGCTTAGCTAAATGGTGCGAAACTTATTCATTGAGTTCAATTGTACTAAACTCTAGGTTGAAACAGCAATACTCTAGCCTAGTCCAACTATTCTTCGATGGTAGTCCATGATACTTCAAATCCTTTCTGGAATATTAGCGTATCGCTGTTTCTCTCTTAACCAAACTACTTTGAAATGAAGTACCTGGTGGTGTATATGATGTTTGTGGTAACTCAGAATCTGAAGAATTACTCAAGTAAACAAGAATTCGGACAAGCGCGTGTTGACACTTAAAAAGTGCTGCTTTTGAGCGAATACATACGCTTGTTGTTCGAAAACATTAATATTATCACGTGTATATTCGAACATATTGTAGGCATTCATTTTAAATTTCTTTGGAAATATTTTTAAAAAGCTGTTAATAATAGTAGAATTCAAATCAAACACGAGCATAACAACCTTTCTACTGGAAAAAGTTTGTTTTTCAATGAGATGTAAATTTTGATAAATGATAATCAAATAGCAGCTCTTTTAAAATGGTCACTCCACTTTCTTGGAGATCCGCGCACTAATGGTAAAGATTCAGAACGAAAAAAATGGACTTGAATCTTGACAAATGTGAGAACTACCAGTAGTGCATTGTTATTTTACGAGTCTCGACGTCAAATTATCTCTAGTTTCTAAAATAATCATTATTACTGACTTTTGTTTCTTCTTTTGCGATCCACTTTCGTTAATATTTCAATGGACCTTTTAGTTAGTTTCACGTGACTTTACGACGATATAGCGTATCATTTTCATTAGGTAAAAGGATATCATTTAGTTAGATCAATAAATTTGATATGTTTTCGAAAGTGCATTACACACACGATAAACATAGTCAGTATAAGTATAGTAAAATATAAATGTAATATTCATTTGAATTTTGATTGGCGAGCAAACGGGCCAATACTCAGTTATCAAACAATGATGATTCAATGATTTCGTTCAAATTGAAAAAAGAAGACGTAGATGATGATAATCATTTCAAATGTCATTCCATCGCAATACCGTACGTACCCGATCGATTAGTACTGGTCCACATCAATCATCTCGATTCTATTCCAACGAATCTGAGAGCGATGACTCGTCTCGAATTGATTACATTCCAAGTATTCTACCCGAAATAGCAAAAATCGTACGAAAATTATTACCACGTATGTCCTATTATCAGTTGTCAATAGTAAAAGTCACGGATATGTTCGAATCGTTTAGAAGAAACTCCATTACACGTGCATGTACGAAATGTCGAATATATTGAAAATGGATGTCAACGGTTAAATGGCACATTGTATATGACAATATTTCGTTTGATATTTGCACCTGACAATGATATAGATAGTAATAATCTTGTAAGAACTATTCGATTTTGAATGCAGTTCGATCATCGAGTTTTGTTATTTATCTATTTAGATTGCATCAGGAAATAGATACATAGGCGAATATGATATCCCATTAGCATCTATCTATAGAATTATCGTTGCACGTTAGTGTTTCGGAATTGTTCTACAAAATCACGTGTTTTTGTTTTATAGCTGTTGATTCTAGATCGGGTTTTCGATCGTTTCTAAATGAAAATCAGATTCAATCGGAAACTCGTTCGTTCACAATCATCACTCGAGTATGTTGCGATCTCATTTTGTTTTATTAATGAATTTGTGTACGTTGTAAAGGACTTCCGAAACTTAACATTCTCAAAATGTTCAGTAACAAAATCGAATTCTCTGGGAAGTAAACAGCAAACATCTACATCACAAATGGAAAAGGTATAAACCGTTCTACAGAAGCTCCTTTATCGTAGTCTGTTTTGCATAGTACATCAGTTCGTTACAAATTCAATATCGTTGTCAACATAAAGAACAATTATATCTCTTCCATCTGATACAAAAACCTCCAGCGAATAATTTAAATTCTCGACACCCACGTAGCCGTGCATTGTCACCAATAACATCTTCGTCAAGTGGTCGATCCGCCGATGATGAGATCGCTGGTAAGACGTCTCTCAGTATCGTTCTTCTTTCAAAATGTATTCGTTATTTCGTCTAGACTTTTGTTTGAGCAACGATGAACGTATAAAAAGCTATATGACCTATCAAGATTGGAATGATGAATTGTACGAGGCGAATGAAAGACAGTGGGTGGTTAACCACGCCAAATTTGATAAATCATATATCGCGCGAACGTATGTAACTAGAATTACTTTTAGGAGGAGGTATTGATTCTTTTCTTTCGGTGACAGTGAAGGACCATATGTTCGTTTGACAACTCTAAATGAACGAGAGAATCTCGACGAATTGGTAAGTGTCATGAGATACGTTCGAATCCTTTAATAGACTTGTTTATTTAAAAAAGATTTGGCATTGGACTCATACACCTGACGCGTCAGTCGATCATCGTCAGCAATACAATAGAGAACAAATGCAATATATGCTTATCACTATACCCGATATAGGCGAGATCACCGTTGCTGGAGATCCGTAAGTAGACATCAGTGTGCTTTCACACAACAGAAATGAATTTCAACGCAGTACCTAACAATCTCTTTCTTTTCGATCAAAAGATGAGTTATCTATCACTTCAAGGTAATAGCCACAGGATTAGATGTTGCACGTTGGTGATGAATAATGAACTAATCCATACTATTGTGCTATCATCTTCACTCAACAGATTCATTGATTTTAGTTTTCGCCGAAATGACACGGATGCTAGTTTAACTTACTCGCATCACTATATACATGAGAGAACATTTCATCGATATAACTTAGCAAAATTTCCGTGCAATTTAAAACGCTTGCAAACTACTTATGAGAAACTACTCGAAATATGTACGATGTCTTGTGGTACGTACACGCATCGTCTGCTAAAATCATAGGTTAGTTTCTATACTTCTTAGACGATGATGATGAAAAATGGCTAACTAAACTTCAAGCATGCAAATGGTTGAAATACGTTTCGAAAACATTGCACGGCGCTGCTTCACTTGCTAAATTGTTAAATTGTAAACATATTGAGCTGGCAGGTATGAAATACGATTATGCATCTGTGGAAAATAAATTTCTATTCCCATAGGAAGTGACACAGATAATAATTGTTTGATGGCATCATTAATTCAAATATTTCTTCGACCGCATTGTCGAACGATCAAAGGTTTTTGTGAGTTAATTGTTCGCGAATGGATCGTTCGTGGTCATCCATTTCGGGAACGCTTTGGTCAAGTGTTGTCTGATGTGTACGGTTCACCGGCACAAGAAGTTTGTTCTTTATTTTCAAAAAAGACTTTTTACAAAAGAAACCTATTTCATTTCAGGCACCAGTGTTCCTTCTCTTTCTCGATTGTGTATATCAACTAATCAATCAGAATCCATTTGCATTCGAATTCACTGAATACCTTTTACTCGAACTCTATCACAATGTTTGCTATTGCTACCAACATACCTTCGCTTTAAATTCAGTTCTCGAACGTCTCGATGCAATCAGCAATTGTCCAAAATCGCGTTTGATTCTCTCCGCGTTTGATTTTTCACTATATCTGCTTCCTGATATTGTTCGTCTGTTGAAAAATCATGCAGCATTGATTATTCCTCCAAGATCGGCTACTTCCATATCACATACGAGAAGTAAGTCATCCACTGAACACTCACCAGGTCGTTTTGTCTACCGTCTTGAAAAACCTAAACCACCGAATTACGTTCGTCAAAATTCATTGCCATCACCAATGTTGGATTCCGAATACTATGAATACGATAATATCGAAGCGCCACAAACATTTATCCATAATTTTCAAGTTGATTGGCGTATATTCAATATTGTCTTATGGTCGAAATGTTATTGCCGTTATGATCAAAATTACTTTCCCAACCTCTTCGAACGACAATTATCGTTTGAAATCAGTTGTCTACAAGACGATATCAAACATCTGCGTGCAAAATCTCGACGTCAACCTCCCATAGACAGTTTCCATTCGGTAAATCATTTGATAATAACGAGGTGAATATCGATTCTACTTTGCATTCTTATAGATTCACTATACCAACTCGTGGCATCCACAGATGCTCGAAACTCACGTGTGAATATGAACAAAGCTATCATGACGCGTAGTGATCAATAAACATTCCATGATATGGTGCTATGTTTTTGCCTTTTATATTGATGTTTTTATTTAAAATCCTTTCTTAGTAATTGCTAACAAAAGATGCTTTTTAAGTTTTGATTGAACTCAATATTTTCTATACAAACCAAATATTACAGTAGTGATAACTTTATGATTTTTTTCTCTTTTACAGAAGAATAAATTGCTTTAATAATACTATCTCCGTGCTGTATAAGTATTAAAAATTGAGAAGATCATAGAATGGATAGGATGATGTTACATGGCGACACCTTATGGTTTTAAGATTACTGCTAAATGAGTTTCATCTATGATGGTGATAGAATAAGCCAATTATTTCGTATTCAAATCAAGGCGAGTGATTATTTTAGATAGAAGAAGAATGTTGTTCAAGCAGATTTTTACCCATCTATCAACGATCAAATCCTGTATTCGTTCGTTTTCTCGTTCTACTCGATTGTACAGTAAAGAATTCGTTGATCGTCATCTGCAAACTCTTATTGACGATCACGAATTCGCTACTGTTTCGTCTGTCTTGCTACATATTCGATCCTCCGGTCATCGTGTTTACATTATTCAGCCATCCATGAAATTCAAAGCGCGAGGTCGCCAATCGACCACTGCTGACTTGCAATTAGCAGAGTCCATTTCACTGATTCACACTTTGAACAAGTGGCAAGTTGTTGGACATGGCATTTATACATTAAAAACAAGCGGCTCCCAACGATATCTGTATGGAAAAGGCAACATCGAAAAGATCACTGAGGAAGTTCGTCAATGTCAAGCAACGGCAGTGTTCGTGTCAATTGATCGTCTTTCACTAGTTCAAATAGATGGATTGACGGAAAAATTTCATGTACCTGTCTACGATCGGTATTCAATTGTACTTCAAGTAGGAGAAATCTTTTCGTTTTCACTCATATGATGAAACTTTCATTTGTAGATCTTCAAAAACCACGCTCAAAGTGGTGCTGCTAAACTGCAAATTGCTCTGGCAGAAATTCCTCTATTAAGATATCGTAAAAATGATTCTGAATTATTCAAAGTAAATCTTCGAAAAAGATTCAAAGAATTGCTATTTAGTAGTTGTAAAGGATCGCGAACGAAAACTTCGTGCTGAAGTGATGAAACTTGAAGAACACCGAAAACTGATCAAACGTCGTCGCATATCGATGAATATTCCTACTGTTGCAGTTGTTGGATATACAAATGCTGGTAAAACATCATTGATCAAAGCTTTATCAAAGGATGCGTCCTTACAGCCCAAAAATCAATTATTTGCTACATTAGGTACAACAATCACAAAAAGGAAATACATCTTCAGGCCATATTCACTTCTCATCTAGATGTCACAACTCATGCTGGTACTCTTTCTAATGCTTTAAATGTTCTTTATGTGGATACGGTTGGCTTTATTGGTAATAACAAATTATGATAAATTGAATATCGATGAATGAAAGTTTTTCTTGTTCATATAGCTGATATTCCGACGACATTGATCGAAGCTTTTCGTGCGACGTTAAATGATGCCATAGATGCTCATTTATTAGTTCATGTTTGCGATATTAGCCATCCAGATTATCTAGTACAACAAAAGATTGTTATACAAACATTGAACGAACTCAATGTTTCTCCATCGAAGATTCAATCGATGATAACTGTTTTCAATAAATCTGACCTATTAGAAAAAGAAGTTACTTTGTCAGAGCAGTTCAATTCAGAAAAGAATAGTGGTTTATTTGTTTCGTGCAACACTGGCCAAGGTCTTGATCAGCTTATGGAAACAATACAAAACAAACTTATGGTTGCTAGTGAACGTGTTTCATGTCAATATCGTGTACTACAAGGAGGGCAACTTTATCAAACACTCGTGGATGGGAACATATGTTCCATCGAGTCAATGACTGTTGATGAAAATGATCCACAATTTATTCATTTGAAATGTCTTTTTTCCAAAAGTGGCTATGCGAAGTTTCAATCGCGTTATCCCGGTGCTGCGAAATACCAGGTTTCAATTGACTGATAACGGAATGTTTTTGCATATAGAAATAAAGTAGAAAAAGTGTTATTCTTCGTAAAAACTCTTCTTGCATATCAAAGATTTCCGAATGTCAGAGCTGAGAAGAATACAATTGTCAACACCTGCTCATATGTTTGTGTAAATAAATTCTGCTTTTATTTTACTTGAATAACTACTATAATCAACAACAATCATATCAATCGGAATCTGTTGATATGACTGGCTTTTTCTTTCTGTTCTATATACTTTCCTTCCGTCTGTCCAACAACGCCTCTTCATGCCAAATAAGGAAAAAGGTTATCTATTTTGGATGTAACAGGATGCATACTAGCTTATTCTACCCTTATGGCCTACTGTTCGCGATATCTACGATGATTCATCCATCGAACTAAATAACCGACATTGATATTGTTTACTGGCACATGCTGTATATTGAATAGATTGTTCATGGCAGCATTAAAACGTACCATCGATTTGAGCGGTGAAGATCTTCAAGAAGCCTGGCAAGATGTTAGAAACGACGCGTCAAATACGAATTGGTATCGGATCGATTTAATTATTTTTTCGAGAAATTACCTCTATTCTTGTTTCTGTCAAGGGTTCTGTTGACATATGGTGATAAAGGTGAAATCGTATTACGTGGTAAAGGTTCAGGCGGCCTTAACGAAATGAAGCGGAAACTTCATGACAATCAAATTTACGTAGGTGTTGTTCGAGTTCGAGCAGTTGATGAATATGGAAGTCATCGTGCTAAGTTCGTGTACATCAATTATGTCGGAGCAAACGTAGTAAGACGAGTATCATATACAGTTATTTCTAAATGATTGAATATATGTTTTGATTAGCCAACATTACGTGCTGCACGCGCTTCTACTCAACGATCGGATTTCGAGCGTTTTTTTCATGGTTATCATATACAAATTTATGCTAATACTCTCGAAGAACTATCAGAAGAACATATCATCGATTTATTACAAGCATGTGCTGGTGCACATAAACCACAAGCTTACGAATTCTCTTAGTTATTTATTCTTACTTATGTTGATCTTTTTGTTAGATGTTTGAATTTCATATCTAATAGATCAATCAATCTGACAATCGTATACTTTCTTTAGTTTAAAATATACAAACCGGATCGTCACAACAATAAACACCTAAAGCAAAACAAGTTTCTAATTCGAGAATGTTTTGGAGCAAGCCTTACAGGACAAAAAAGCTACCAAATTGTACCTTCAAAGTCTGGAGCATGATATCACTACGACGAAAGAAATGATAAGTACATGCAACTTCGATCGTTCGTTCAGTATTATGTTAGTACTGTTCCTATACTGGTAAAAATGGAAAAATTTCAATATAGACAACGTTGTTTCTTTTGAATTTCTCATTTTGTCAAGTAAATACATGAATTGATGTGTCTTTAACTAGAATAACTATCAGAACGTAAAGTCGTGAAAATGGCAGGTTATTTTTAAGTTGTTTGATTAGGAGGTTCATTATAATAACATTCTCACCAGAACGAAACGACCTGCGAGCAAAAACCAAAACACATATTAATTGTTTCTCCTGATCGTCAACAATTTGTGTCACGTTGGCGCGCTTGAGACTTCGTATTTCCGTTCAATTATCAAGTGTAATATGAAAAAGATTGCTAATTAATGTTCTTTACAGTAGATCATTTTCCTGCGTACACGTTTTTCTACGATGACATCAGGTAGACTTTGAAAATAGCTATTCGGATACAGATAGGTAGGCGTCCTATTTTCCCAACTACGTAAGATTTTCTAATGGAGTTTTTACTTCGATGCAGAAAAACATTCTTCTAATAACATTTCATGAAATACGGAAATTCATTTCTTTTTCACCAATTCTAAACTGTCTTCACACTTGAAAACACCAAGTACAATATAAGTTGCCTATACTCAATTAAACTTGAAAGAGTTGGCGTTTTGCCACGTGTGAATTCTAATTTCCAGTAAGTGTGAAGTTCTACAATTGTTTTTCTTCGGCTAGTGTTAATCAATAAAATCATATCACACTTTTCTCACAGACAAGTATAGCAGAAAGACATAATTAATTGAAATATTATTAGTGCGAACGAAAATATGAATTGTTCCGGCAATCAACACGTATGAAACGAAGGAAAATGATAAATATAGAAAGTCAGTTTTAGTTCATTTAATTAAAGAACATCGTTGAACGGAAGAAATCTGAATGCGGAAGCTTGATGCTGATGTTTGTAGATTTCTGTTCCTCTCAGCTCAATGGAGGAAACAGGCGTTCGGATGTTTTAAAGTATCGAGAAAAATCATATAAAGGAAATTGACTTGAAATTCTTTGTTACTCATCTGTCGTTTTCTTTATTTGACGAAACATCATAACAATAGGAAAAATCGAACACCACAGACATAAAAATCATTTTCGACTGATTTTTTTTTCGCTTCCGACAAATAGTTAATCTTGTCACGTAATTTGCACATTCTAAATATAAATCAATGATTCGCATCGTCGAGAAGAAAACGAACGATCTCCTATTATCATGTTGTCTTTAAGGAGAATTATTCTTTTATTATTTTCTTAGTTTATATACAAAGAGCATTTGCACAGCTTCTTTGAAACATGACTCGCGTTCGATACGCGAAGTTAATTCACCGCAACGCTTATACGCAGCTACCAAAGGATTCCAATGTGGTCGACTGTTGTGACGTTGTGGGGTTTGTCGAAGTCTATTTGATGATATTGAACGTTTTGATTTCAGCTGCCAATTGTCTGCAATATTATCTTCATCTTCGAAACTTTCATATTGTATTAATGAGTTGGTTTCGTCTTTGAAAGACGAGTCTTTTGAATCTGGATGCTAGAAGAGACAAACAGTCAAATGAGTATTTTGGGTGTGATGGATATACCTGCTGATCGTCTGCATAGATTTTGTAAAGAGAAACAGATTGCAAAAGGATAAAGAATAATAAAAGACAACGAATATGAATTGATGAGGATATCATTTATGTTCAATAGAGAGAAACAGTTCGATATCTAAAGGAGATGAAGAAGAGCATGAAAAGAAGCAAGTGCAAATATTTATATACTACAACAAGAAGAAAAAATATATGGAGGCACCAACAATGCAGTCCTCTCCTATTTCCTTCTTCTGTTACAGTTCAGATGTGGGTAGAACAAGTGTGAAAAAAGAAAATGCGACAAAGAGAAAAAAGAAAGAATGAAGGAGATGTGTTGATGAAGAGAAAAACCTCTAATAACATTATGATCGGCATATGGTATAGAAAATGCATCGAATATTTCTATCTTTGTTGCAATACTGTCATTAATGTTCAGTGTCCACAAAGAATTTGAAGGAAAAGTTGACATTTTCTGTTTTCTTCCCGTCAAAAAAATGTCAGAAAAGTACGAAAACATCTTGAAAATATTCTGAAGCTTTGCTCACAGCCTGTGTCACACTGATATGGAAAATAACATGGTTAGAATGATGAAATACATGTATTAAGATAATAACTTCACACATTTGCTCTTGAATATTCGCTCAAAAGAAATTCTCGGCCTTATACTTGTTCGTTTATGATACATTCATCTTAATCTTCGTATTAATCGACATTTGAAACGCCTACCACGGATCAGTGTGCAGACAATGAATGAGATATCCGATGTGATTTTATGATTTTTCACTCGGAGAGGTATTAAGAGACTTCGCCGGGTCGAGAAGAACAATTTACGGCATATTGACTTTCATTTATATTATTAGATTGATTATGATAAAATGGTGGGAAACGTTAGAAGTTGTACCCATTGATCTTCGGCGTGAGAAATACTGACATAATATGTGTTTATAGATACAAAATTCACGAAGTGAATTGTACGCAGGTGTTGCTTATGAAACAAGAAGATTCTTTTCTAGCAAATGTACTGTTTAATCAACAATTTAAGTTCAGTGTTTTTACCTGATAGAGAACATAAATAAACAAAATGGTACACCTGTGGAGTTGCATGACTCGATCTACTTTTTTAATATCGAATAATCCTGTTTTTCGATGTCTTCATAAAAGCGCTTTGTCTACCTTAGACAATAAATATTCTTGATTGAAACGGTGTTTAGCGTTACGGAACGCGAAGTTCTTTGTCATTTGATCGATCTAATAAGTAATTTAACATTGGTTCAGATTCAAAGTAATCGTACTCAACAACTAGATGTTATATGCAAATTGATTTGAAGAAGTGTTCGTTTATTGATATTTATACATATCCTTTACATAGAGCAAATGTATGGTCAGGTCCAAGTGCAACTGAGCGTACGCGTGCAGGTACAAAAACACGCATAGGCATAGGCGCATCTTCATCGAACTCGACACCTAATGCACCGTACCGATTCTTTCCCCACATAAATAATTCACCATTAGTTGTAATTGCCGCCGTGCTCATTAAGCCACTGGTTACATGATCAATTTTAACATCTTGATTAAATTCATTTTGTCCGAACAACTCCATTGGCATTGCTTGTGGAATATCGATCGTTGTATGCTTAGGACCGAAGCCAAGCAAACCAAAACCCCACATATATAACTGACCTTGATAATCGACAGCTGAACATAAAGAGCCACCAGCAGCAACACACTTCATATTTGTTAATGATGAACCATTTCGAAAGCGAAGACGACGTGGCTGTGCACATTGTAAAGAAGCAGGTGAATCAATAGGATCATTCATAATTCCCAATTGACGGTATTCATTGTTACCCCAACCGAACACGTCACCGGACTTATTCAAAGCTAACACACAGTCACCTTTCGAGGCAAGCTGAACAATATGTTCGTGTTCAATGTCACCACGAACTCGTTCTGGTCGTGCGACGCATTCATAATGGCCGACGCCTAACTGTCCATCTGTATTTAATCCACAAGAATAGACTCGACCTTTTTCTGTAAGAAATAACGTATGATCTTGCCCACAAACAATGTCAGTTACTTTATCATCGACGTCATTTAAATCAAGATTGAATGAATGAATTAACATGTTATTTTTATAAATCTCATCAGGAACAATTTGACGAGCACACTGACCGAATGCATTATTGCCAAATGAGAAGAGACCTGCAGAATGAACAATGATAACGATAATTTTTCTTTCTAGTCAAACTAACCAGAATTATCAGTTAAGACCACCGAATGTGCCCTACCAGCTGCTACTTGTATGATTCGTGTCGAACGTGGGTGCTTCATTGGTAGATGGATGACTTTTGGCACGATAATATAATCACCGAAACCTTTCGGATGATTACGATCTTTGAAATATGTCAATTGACTATCGGTATTCAGGCCGCAAGCCCACAATTTATCATATTTTAAAGTATTCGACGAGAATAATGTGAAACCATTTCCGCATGCGATCCGACTAATTTTAATCTGATGTTCATAGGAAAATGGATGTCGATATGGAATTGAACGGCGCAGACGAGTCTGTTGTTTCGTATCCGTACGTTTCGGATCAGGTCGTTTATTAACAAAATCAAAAACACCTAATGCACCCGTACCAATGTATCCCCAACAGTAAACAGACGGATAAAGGTATGAACGTTCACCAACAAAACTGACTGTTGGTACTGGTTTCTTTTTTGGATTGATAATATTTATATTTATGTGACGAGTGGACAATTTCAGGTAACATTGACTACATAGATTCAAAGAACGTTGAACGATAGTCATTTATTTTATCTATCTGGAATCAATTAGCGATGTAAGAACATAAATTACGGTATATGTTTATCACGAAGAAGTAAATGCAAAAAAAAGAGAGAGAAGAAAATTATCATTTATGGTTTATAACAAGGAATTTGAAAGATTTTCGGATCAGTCCAACCTTGTTGCATCACAGAAAATGGAAATGCGTCCATGCCGTGGCACGCTGCACCGTATCTGCCATCTTTGCGCAATGCTAAGACAGCACCCGTGTAACTGGGATAATATTTGGCAATACGTTTGACAGCGTCTAGACATGCTTCGTCAGGTGATGTTCCTTGGCGCATCAGTTGAACAGCATGATAGGAAGGAACAAAACGTTGCATTACGTCACCGTCGCCTGTCGCACACGCGCCGCCAATTTCATTATCAACATAAGCACCACTTCCTATGATAGGTGAGTCACCGACACGACCAGGAATTTTATACTGAAGACCGTTGGTTGAGGTGCCAGCTGCCATATTGGCCTCGGAATCTAAAGCAATCATACCAATCGTATCATGTTCGCGAGTTGGTAATTGATGGTGCGATGGTGATTTGTTTCCATCTATGAAAGAAGAAAATAATCTACGAACAGAAATGAAAACTAGAGAGTACCATCGTATGGTTGAGGTTTGTACGGTCCGCAACTTGTTGTCGAGTCTGGTTTAACATTACGTCGAAAGTTAGGTTGACAATTTGCATTTTTCCATTTGTTCCAAATATCAATCGATGCGTTACTATGAAGATCTTCTTCTTTGAAGCCCATGTCAATCGCAAATTTCGTCGCACTTTCTCCGACTAAAAACGAATGAGTAGAATATTCTAAAACTGCACGAGCAACACCAACAGCATTTTTGATACGATGCAAACTAAAACGATAAACAAACCAAATTCAGATCTCCACATTGTTGAAAAAATCAATTATACTTCGGAAACTACACTACAAGATGTCGTCACTCTCTCCCTCTCTTTCTCGAGCAAACGGAGAACTCTATTCAAAACTTAGGATATACTTGGCGACAGCACCAACACTCATTGTGCGTCCATCCATAATTAATGCATCCAATGTTGTTTCTCCGTCTTCTCCTGGATGATTTCCCCACCCGACGCTTCCATCACACTGTTCATCTTCACATGTTCGGCAACCGACTTCGACTGCATCGAGACATGTCGCACCTGGGATTTTCAATTTGTTAAACGCATTTCGGGTTGCATTTACAAACGGCCACGTGTTAACAACAATAGGCGTTGTTGCTGTTGTATTCGCCGTACTCATTGTTATATAACAACCGAATGCAATCAGAAGATAAAGAAGATCGTTAGACATCGAAATAAATAAAAAAAAAGTGAAAGATAAAAATGTAATAGAAGAAAATAAGAAGAGTTTCGTTTCTCTCTTAGTCTTTATATTAACACAAAATAAAGTTTCGCTATTTAGACACAAAAGAACAACAAATTATTTCAAACAAAAACGATTTTTCACTGGCTCATGCGAATTCCAACGTTTTTCTGGATCGTATGGTTCCCAACGACATGCTGGGAAGATATGCTTATTTCGTTCATACCACGAACGTAAACAAATCTTTCCGGCATGAGCTGATGATCCTCCAGGTTGATTATCATTCACGCCTGACGATGAAGGTGAATCACCTGAATTCACATCTGTCGTTGTTGTCGCCGATGCTGGTACTTCGATGATCGTATTAAGCTTCAGTGATTCTGTGAAAGTAAACAGAAGACCTGTTCGACCGCGCGCACGTGTGACGATAAAATCGTAGAATGAATAATGATGCGGAAGAATGACATCGTCTTTAACGAATATCAATTGATCGACTGATGCTGATTTTAATTCATTAAACATATTTTCTTTTCGAAGGATTTCCAATGCTTTCGAGAGAAACATTTGTATTGTCATGCGCTTCTTAATTCGTACCGAACGACGATGTCCTGAACCATCCCAGTAACTAAAGACAAGATCGACTTCTTCATTTTTCAACTTTTGCTGTTTCTCAACCCATTCTTGACGAAGCTTTTCGCGTAGAATTCGTTCTTCTTCTTCGCGATCTCTATCAGGTAAGAAACTTGTATCAACATCTGAAAAGATAAAGCAATATGATAGGTTATCGTTGTGATGTTTGACTTTTACCTGGATTTTTACCAAGACGTTTCTTGTTCGTTGCAGCAACCAACTGATCAAGTTCAGTATTTGTTGGCCCAGATTGAGATGTACTATCATTACTATCCGCATATTCATTTGTTGGAACATCATTCGATTTCTCTGAGTGATCATCTGTAGTGACAGGCTATGAATAACAAACGAATCAGTCGAGATTCCACTCGAAAGTAACAGCACAACCTACTTCTTCATTCTTAACTGGTTGAGGCTTCGTGTCTTCTTCAGCATCTTCTTCTTCTTCGTCGTCCCATTCATCAGCAAATGATAGTTTACTCGGTCGCTGATGCGCTCCAGCATTTTTCTGATTGTTTTGTTTGTTTTTCATTGAATCACCAAGTTTAGCTTCTCTTTCACGTGCCAGCTGTTGTTCTCGTGCATTGATAATCTCTTCTTGCTTCTTCTTCATTTCATCTAAGGATACCAGGCCAACCGTATCCGTTTTCAGCATCTGTTCAACAGCATCATAATGCGCTTTGAATTTCTCCTCGATGGCTTGCATACGATTTTCTTCTTCGATCTTTTTCTTCTTGATTTCAATCTGTTCGTGTTCTTGTTGACGTCGTTTCATGAGTTGATCAGCGCGCATCTGATCTTTGCCAGCTCCTAAAAATATCCAGTTCAAGTCTGCAAATGATCCTACGGATTGAACTTACCAGGGAAGAACGCCATGATGAATTAATCAATCTAGAAAAAGATAGAGAGCATTATTTTTATCATGATCGATCATATAGATATAGCAGAACATTCTGCTCACAAATGGAACCAGACAATCTATCTGACACAGTTATTATTTTAAAGACAGCAGAAAATATATAATCTCGTATTAAGGAACAAAATGCACACATTGATAGTAAACGTTGTAAAAGAAAAAGAGAGAAAGGATGAAGTGATTCAATCGAGACCACCCGAGAGAGTTGCAAAATCTGACCATTGTAATGAACAACCGCGAAAACTGAGACAATGCCGAAGACTAAATGAGAGAAAAACGTAAACTAGTAGGTAAAAACTGAAAACTTTCGTTTATACCGTCGAGTAGAAGTCGATTCAGCAGCTCGTGTTTGCTCATTTTGACACATTTGTCTAATATATGGTCGATAATCTAGATAAAAAGCTGGCCGATTGATAAGATTTTCCGTATTTTGTTCTTGCATGAACATTTTGAATGTATCATATAATTCGATTCTAAATGATTAATTGATAAAAATCTCGTTTGTAGAATGTGTAACACTTATTTACCTTTTCGAGTCATTCTTACAGTGATTAGCTAATAAAAGATGAGATTGTTCATATTCACATGTGTATTTTCTCGTCAGATCGTCAAACGGAGCTTTGAGAATGGACTCATCCCATTGCTCAGCAAGATAAGAGTAATACATTGTATCAAAAAGACGTGAAGACTGCAGTTTCGATTTCTCTTCGGTCCGTTCAGTTGAGATGTGATCTGTACAAGCTATCGGCGACGATTGTGCAAGAAATTGTAATGTTAATAGACTTTGACGTAAGTCACAAGAGCATGATTGAAAAAGAGCTACCAGATCATTGAGTACAGGTATTTCGAGCGTTTCAACCAAGAGTATCAGTCGAAGAAAACAGAAAATAAGTTCCTATAAGAAAACGAATTTATGAAAGGTATAAAAACAAAATCAACGTACTGGTTCGCTGGGTTCAAGATGAATCATTTCATAATCTCCTATTTTGGAAAGATTAAATATAACATCTTCTGGATTACTTCGACTATTCGATGTTAATATGATCGGTTTCTTTGCGGTTTCAAGCACCTTCTTCAAACATGACCAAAAATGATCATCTGCTGTTAATGTTTCAATCTAGAAGAAAAACGACGACAATCAAAACATTTAATTTGTTTCGTGATTGACAAACTTCGTCAAAAAGAATCAAAGAAGACTTTTCCACATGTACTGATGAAAGTAAAGATGGATCCGTAGACACAGGTTGTTGTTGTTTTTCTTCTTCTTGCTTCTTGTTCCGTCTAGTTGTCATTGCATTGACTTTGTTTGTTGAATCTGACCGACGTCGAGTATTGTTTTCTTTATGTTCATCAGTTTGATCAGTTTTCTTGCTATTGAAAAACGACATGATCGTACCGCGCTCATTCTTTGCTTTTTTCTTTACTGGCAAAGACGTATTGAGTTTCATAGGGTCCTCTGATTACCGATCAAAAGTCATAAAGCAGTTTAAATCAATGGTTCTTACCTGATGGTAAAATCGTATCTGACGCACAACGTTTTAGTGATAAGTAATGATGACTAGTCACTTGTTCTAGTTGTTTAAGTAGCGGTGCACGTGCACGAGATTGTGCTCCATTGATCTCAGTCACCTGAAATGGCTTATCGCTTCATCAAAAAGTGTCTTTGAAAGGTGAAATTTCTACTTTAAAATGGTGTTCTTCTGCAAGTGCATGTACAAGCGATGTTGTCCCGCAACCGTGTATAAAAATCAACTGTGGATGTTCCTGTTTTGATTGACAACGATTATAATATATCATATCTTAAATGATAATAATAACGAATATCAAATACACTTTATTCGATTGATTATGATTACAATTTTGACTTACTCGATTCGTCTATGAAATCCTCATCTGAATTATCCTCATAACCTCTGGTACGTTTTCGTCCTTTGCGTGTGGTTTTCTTTGGCTTTTCGTTATGCAATTTCTTTGTCCAATGTTTAAACCATTCATTTAAACGTCTGATCTGTTTCGTGTGACTACCGAGGTAAGTTTTCGTATGTCGCGCTCGATACACTTCCGTCCAAGGTAACTGTTCGTATTGATCTACAATAAGAAAGTATGTTTGATGAAATGAAAACGAAATGATTTACTTTGCTCGATTGCTTTCGTTCGATAGTCTTGCAAATATTGAAACATTGTTTGCCAATCAATAGTCGATTGAGCGTATGAACTCAGTTCATCATTAGTGTACTGTTGAAACAATTCCATCTGACGATCACGCGATGAAATATGCTTAAACTTTAAAAAACTGATATGAGTAAAAGTCTTACAGCTCGAATTCTATACTTGAACTCTTGGAGATGCAGTCTGGTCTGGATCGTTGAAAGGACATATACGATAAAAATCATTGGAATGATGCAATGGGATACTATCATCGCCATCCTCTTCTGCCACTTTCCATCGACTGATTAAAGGTACGATCTCATCTTGCAATGATGTATCGTCTTGGCGTACGTGTACTGGTAGAAGAAAATCTGTTTGACATTCTGGTTGCTCGATTGATAACGGCGGTTCAAGTTCCACATCACATTCGATTATATCTGGCAGAAAAAGAAAAGTAAAGGTTTTCTTTTCGATTATAGGATAAGCGTCAAAGGCGAAACTAATTTCGAATAGCCTGTACTAACTTAAGTAAGTTCATTTTCAAATGTTTTTTTTATCATACCATCATCTTTTTCATTTATAACTATTGGTGATTGTTTTTGAGACTTATCAAAGCATTGAAATATGGTCTTTTGTGTTAATTTCATCATAGAACAAATAACAGTCAATGCTTAAGTAATGAGAGAGTCACTTTTATTTCATTCATTTCAAGTAAGTGAAATCTCTTTTTTCCTGATTGGTGCATTTGTTCGATCAATTACAAATTTGAAATTATATTTTTCGAAATATTCCGATTAAAATCAAAATTTAAACAATATTGATCGATATTTAAGTTCATTCAATTATTTTTCTCACCTCTGTCGATAGTAGCGACATCACTAAATATTCAATTATATACCCTATGATGTTTATTGTTTATTTCTCATCCTCATTCCATAAAATGAATATTTTATCAGACGTGATGTGATGATCTGTTTCGCTTATCAATGGGATCGAAATCCTCACCGTCCGATATCGTAAGAAAAACAAATGAGTGACTTCACGTGAATCTTATCTTCTAATCATTTAGATCAATCTCAAACTAATTCTTGTTAGTGGCAGAACAGCTGAATTTCAATTTCGACCAACAACAACTGCATCTGATGTAGCTAAACATGTATTTGAAAACTGGCCTGAAGGTACGCATTCATGTCTTAAGATTTGTTTTCTCTTCATCGTTTTGAATTAGATTGGGGAAATGAACAAAGAGTTGATCGTTATGAAGTATTAAGATTAATCTATCAAGGACGATTTCTTCATGGCAATGTCACATTAGGAGCACTTCGTCTTCAGCAAGGCAAAACAACTGTGATGCATCTTGTTCCACGTGAAAATCTCCCTGAATCAACCAATGGCGATCAAAAACGTAAACATAAACATGACGCGAATCAAGAGCGAACAGCTGATCACTCCCAGAATGCAACATCACCGCATCGATCAGACGCAACAAGTCCAAATTCATCCACACCCGGGTGCTGTGAAGGATGTGTAATCTTCTAATGACAATAGAAAACTTCTTCTCCCTGTTGTTATTGTTCTCTCTGTGTCAGATGAACCATGGAGATTTATATCGGAGCATTTTCTCAAAAGAAAAGAAGCCGTCCGTTGTCATGTTTTCTTTGTTCACCGGTGGATCTTTAACACCTGCACTGAAAAAAAAAGGTACTCTACCAAATCCATCAAAAAGGTTTCGTAAGTGTTGAAAGCTTGCAAATGTGTCGACATGTTCAAAAAAATGCTTTTCAAAATCTTCCAAACCAAAAAACGATCGGTCGGCGGGCACACGCTCCGAACCCTCATCACGGAACCTTTTTAAGTTTCACATGCACCCAATAAAGGTTCGTCAGAAAATATGGAACCTTAAGGTTTCGCACCATGGTTTTATACGAATCTAAGAAGGTTTCGTATTTTGTGACGAAACCTTAAAAGGTTCCATGATGAGGGTTCGGAACATGTGCCTGCCGACCAATCCGTTTTTGGTTTCGTAGATTTTTGAAAAGCATTTTTTTGAACATGTTGACACATTTGCAAGCTTTCGACACTTCCGAAACCTTTTTGATGGGTTTGGTAGAGGACCTTATTTTTTTTCAGTGTGTTGTATTTTAAATTCATCTCATGATTTTTTTGCTTATTAATTATTGTACAAATCTAAATTTGCTTTTTGTTTGTTTTCTTTTTGATAAACATACTCGATGTTCTTATTCATTCGCAATTAAATGTTGTTGGTTATTGTAATTATTCATATTTATATACATATATATATACGAAACAGTAGACAAGCATGTGTCTACTTCATTAAAAGAAAATCTGATATTTACTGAAATAATTCAAACAAAATTAATTGTACTTGTTAATATAGAGACATTAAGTCGACGTAATCTCACATTATGAGCAAAGAAAATATACTACCTACTATCCGTCTGGATATATTTCCATAAAAACACACGTAAAGCGATATTTACCCTCATGGTACGATTAATAGATGGATATTAACTACCCATGCTCGACTGCGATGTCTTCGGAAGCACTTTGGTCTAGCGCGTATTTACTCAAGATTATAGATTTAAGGATGCTCCATCAAGCCTTGTCTTGAAAGACTTTTAAAGGAATTATAGGTTTAGTAATAGATAGATATATTTATAAAGATTCGACAACTGACGGAATAAACTAGTGCAGCGATTTCGAAATCGTCGTGTAACGTTGGTATGTGAACATTACAAAACGAGTCGAATTAAAATTCTTCTCACATGCACTGGTTGGCTTGACTCTTTAGATGTTATGCTTGAAATTTACTAATTATTTTGGTCCTGTGAGAGAAAGGGCATGAACTACTTAACTCTTTTGACACTTTGAGTGAGGTTGTCGGTGTTCCCTCTTGGGAGAAATAAGCCGGGTGAAACACGGTATGCACTTATCACCTCAATTCTGTTCTTTTTGGAATTTCTACTAAACAGTACTCCAATAAAACTATTCTTTGAAATATTATGAGATTTACCTGCAGGTAAGTGACTTAAGTCGTTTTCAGACTTTCAAATATCGGATTCTATTTTCTAAATTCATATTTTTGCTTTTTTTCTAGTCTTATTCGGACCATCTGTCTCGTTTGTTTTTCTTTCGAATTCATCTCTATTTATTAATCTTGAGAGAAAAAAGTGGAAAACTATTTCATCATCAGTTGCAATTGTAACGCTCTCGTTTTCTTATCGGACCAATCAGCTGACAGTCCATATTTAACTCTTTCTTGTCAACGTCGAATAGTAAGATATATCACATCACTCGTTCCCATTGGTTTTCGAAGTGATTGCTGTGACTTCGGTCTAACATGACATAAAGCCAAATTTTAATATTTGAGCTTTCATGCGCTGCGCGCCTTTATATTGATTTGTTTACATTTTTCAAGATGTCTAATGATCAACAGCGGCAAGATGCGGAAAATAAACTACAAAAGGAAATGGAGGGTATGTATCAAAGCCTGTTTTATTGATCAATTTGTTTTTGATAAAATCTATGCTTATGCTAGGTATGGATGATAGCGAACGGTTGGAGTATATAAACAAGTTAAGTACCACTGTTTTTGACGAAATCATCGAGAAGAAAAATGGCGAACCATCCAAATGGCAAAGTTATTGGGAGAAAGATGAAAATGACGTCGAACACTGGACAAAAAAAGACATTCGTCGTGATCCTGTCAAAGGTTTACTGACCGCCGTGGAAGATGGAGATCTTGCACGTGTTCAACAATACATCACTCGTGATCGATCATTACTCAGTGCACGAGATTCAGACGGCTACACCGCATTGCATCGTTCAGCGAACGGAAATCACTTGAAAATCTGTGAATATCTACTTGAATCAGGTGTAGATATCCACGCAGTTACGGAAGATAAATGGACCGCATTGCATTGTGCAGCCTTTTGGAATAATTATGAAATAGCTTCTCTATTATTACAAAATGGTATCGCTATAAATAGTCAAACAAATGGTGGACAAACAGCATTACATTTAGCTGCATCGCAACGAAACAATCGAGAAGTCATTCAACTTCTTCTTATGCATCCATTCATAAATGTAAATATTGAAAATAAACTAAATGAAACCGCGGCTACGATTGCCAAACGTTCCAGTTCGGTTCATTGTCTATTTGATTTATATACAGATGCATTGACAAAATTGAAATAAATTCTTATCAGGAATCGAGATATGTGCTATTGAATCTCACATATGACTTTATTGATGTGTTTTACTCTTCGCTTGTCAATGAATGAAGTCATAACTCGGATAAAAAACAAATGGGCAAGAGCGAAAACCGAATGTTTACCGATTTGTCGTCAAAAATAGACCGGAGTAGACTGCATGAATTTTGGAACTGCCCGATCTGGACCCATCTCTGACATAGTGTGCGTTTTATTTTACCCATAGACATTTCTAATTTCATTGGTGAATAAATATAATAAATTGTATTCAGTGTTCGATTCATATCATATCGATCTCATAGAAATGAAATTCAAAGACATGTCTAATGAACTTTTTCTGCGTATCTGGGATAAATTATTAATGGCCGATGTTATTTATAGTTTTTGTTTTCTAACCTCAATCAAAGAATTGATCTTATGCTATTAGAATTTTGTAGCCTTTACAAACGATTAGCTTTACGTTATTTTCCACATGAAAAAACATTCAAAGACGAATGGTGTTTAAATCTAACTGTTCTCAAATGATTTTATTAGCTGTGAATCATTTGAATATTTATCTATATCAAAGTATCACCGATGTGATAATGAACTTGATCTGAATTACAACAGTTGTTCTCTTAGTATTCTTTGTCAAAAATTGATACATCTGCGATCATTCCATTTGGCAATTCAAATACAATTCTTCGAAAGAAAACTAATAAAAATCTTGTTGTTAAAGATTTTTGTACAAATATTTTCTCTCCCATATACTTTTAATTCGTTCAATTAATTTACTTCATATTCAATTTAATGCTGATTTCGAACTAAAACAAGATTTATCGGAAAAACTTGAAAACCTTTCATGTGGAATGAATCGATTATATTTACATTTTGAGAAAGATCAAAAAATTATCATCATCGTTTCTTCAAACTTTACAATGTTCGTCTAGTCAAAGTGAAATATTCAACATTTTCTTTTCTTTGATCATTCAATTTTGTTTTCATATCATACAAACAAAACAGAGACATTATACCGGAAGATATACAAAGTCCAGTTCAATTGACATATTTCAATATATTTGAACTACTTGCTTCTCATACGTTTCCGTGTTCGGATCGGTATTGAATGAGAAAAATCGATGTGAAGTTAACACAATTAAACAAAACTTTAGCTGAAAACTTTCTTACTAGATAAGCCTTGCCCATAAAATTCTTTGCCTTGTGCATAGAACAACATACTTCTATTGATCAGGTCATTCTCATTATCCTATTTCATTTTCAAAGAATTGGTTATGTTCAACGATAATAGTTTCCGATTATTTTAGATTTGATGTTTTCAAACAACTCCTCATCAGAAAGTTCAACATCGAATGAAAACAATGCCACTGGTAATGGTAGTAGTGAAATTGAATCAAACAATTTACTTATCTAGGAGAACAAATGAAAATCCATTACCAGATGCGACGGGCACGGTATACATGATCAATTATGATGTATTATATACCATGCCGAGAATAACACTTAATCAACCGTACAAATCACGAAATCACCTAAAAAGTTCATTTTCAATGAACTGCTATTTAATGATAACATTTACTCCGTTTTTTCAATTATTTCTGCGTATTTTGAATATATAATTAACATATTTCTGCACGTATCGTCAAGGTAAAGAAATTTAGTTTCTTGATTTTCTTCATATTAAGAATATTTAGTATTATTATGACTGATCAAAACGATGAAATATCTCAAAGTTGGAACCGGACCGTACGAAGCGGCATATTTGTCAGTTGACAATGTCTAAAAATTGTCCTTGGTTTCCATGCTCTTTCACCGGAAAACTATTTTTATCTCTTTTTTTCTCTGAAATCTTGCTAATCATTAAAAGTATTTCATTTGCATGAATGATCATCTATTGTTCATAGCAGTTGCGTTGCTACCGTAAAAATTCAGGATTTTTGCCAGTTTTATGTGAAAAATCATCCGATCTGACAAGACCGGATGGAAGAAGTTCGTTCAATTTCAACTCTAGGATGAATTATTCTTGTTCAATATATTTTTATACAAAACTTAGAATAAGAACGTGCACGGAAGAACAGAGAAGACAAAAAAAAATGAATAACAATCATCACAGCAAATGAAGAAACGTTAATAGATTGAAATAAAGTTGATTTTTCCTTAAATAAAACGAAGAAAAAGAGATAATTGCTTGAGCTGTGTGTATATAAATAAATCAGTACACATCAGAAGTGAATGCGAGAAATAAAGAAAGTCTAGGCGATAATATGTAGGTGTAAAAATCACAACTGAAAAACAAAGTTTTAGCAAAAGAAACTACACAGCGTCAATGCTGGAGCACAGTTCACGGAGCAACTGGAGGTTTTTCGGTGTTACTGATGAACTTGAGCTAGCTCGGTCAATCAAAGTAGTGCCAAGTTCAGTGTAGAGAGCGGTTGTTATAACATGTACGGATGAGTTCAGATTGTTCGCACCACCAGCTGACGATGTGATTGTAGTAGAATTTTGACCACGAAGTAGAGATAATAGTTTCCAGTAAGTTGGCAATAGATGAATTTCGACTTGTTTGGGTTTACGTTGACATAATTGAGGCACAAGAGCTATGAGAAGATAAAAAGGAAATTCGTTTGTGAAAAAAAAATAATCAAATCGATCAAAGAAGAGATTTCCCCTTACCAGCTAGTTTTAAAATAAGTTCAGGTCGAATACGAAGATTGCTATTTTGACATAATGTACACAATGGTTGAACTAATACTCCGCAATCTATGAGAAATTTCATCAGAAACTTTTTCTTCGTTCGTATTCACTTACCAATGTATTCGATAGCAGTGTCAATGATATCCGATGCACACTGTGAGATGTCTCGATTTTTCGATGCGATATTCTGTGCAATGATTGGTAGAGTGGAGTTGATGACATTGGCCAAAGCATCACTTAGGATCGGTACGAGTTGATGCATCGTGTTCAATGCTTTGAGTACAACTTTGGAATTCATATCCGCTAGACATTCATTGAACCCATCGAAGATTTGTACAAGAGACTGAATTGCTGTTTCGGTTTCGAGTTCACATAATTTTTGAAATTCTTCAATGCCATTGAGACGTTCGCGAAAATCTGAACTTCGCATTTGCTTCGTTAATTCACGAACCTGCTCGGCTTGATCAGCTGTATTCGCTTTACGTGTTACAGATAGCTGACTGGTAAAACTCCTATAAAAATCAATTCCTCAAAATCAGATATATCACCTTTCAAATCAGAGTCATATTTACGGATTGGAATTCAGTTTGTCATTCGATAGGGCACGTCGAGCGTTGTTCCTTGCCGATTCACTTGGTGTTTCACCAATACCTCCCTATCCAATTATGAACGAGATAGAAAGTCATTCTATGGAATCTGGCACTTCTTTTACTTTAACTCGAATATTATCAAGAATTTCACACATGTTTGTATAGACACTCGGCGTGAGATATTGTTTCATCAATGCGTCCAATGTTTCGAAAGCCATTAACATATGATAGATCTTCTTACCGTACCATCTAGAATTCAAATTCAAAATTGAACAAAAACTTGAAGTGATCTTATCTTGCCTGATCTCCGGCGGTCCATCTGCAGCAAATGTCGCGCCAACTTGTAAGACACGTTCTGTAATATCTCGCGTACCACTTAGAATTTTAGTTGGGCCCAATTTTTCACAAACATAATAGATGTATTTCGCTGACGCTTTCCTCGCAGCTGGATTTCGATGTCTAAAATCAAACGAATTCCGCATGCAAATTGTTTAGATAAAGTTCAATCCGAACACTTACGTTGCACCAGCGGCGATCAGTGCTTGCAAGGCTTTTTGTAGTGTAACATTATCCACCATCGTGCGAAGGCACTTTTCAGTATCTAATCGAAAGAATTCGTTACACTCGGCACTCTTTTGTATTAAGGCTTTGACAGCTAGGTCAAGTTCGATATCCATGTTACGTTTCAAATACTTGAACATATCACAAAACGTTGATAAGGCAAAACGAGCAACTTGTGATCGAAGATTTTTCACCTAGAAAAGCAAAACAAATTCAATTAGTTCGTGAGAAAATGTCATATGAATAGAAAATGACTTCTTGAATGAGAGCTAGAACAACTTGATGTAGATTCTGTGTCACTGTGTCAGGATGCTGTGCAAGAAGTAATTGAAGTAGTGTGAGACCAGCACATTTCTGTTCCCAATCGTCATTGGCTACCGACTCCATCGCTTCTCGATAGGTAATTGTAGGATTTTTTATTTGTTCGACAGATCGATCTTCGGACAATGGACGGTTCAGAGTAAAGCGTTGATCATTCATGGAAATATCACGTCGATTGTTGAATGTTTGAGAACGAGCCATACTAAAATGAGAGAACGCACGATAACAAATACATAGAAAACATACTCAGACTTTCTTACGAATTTTTCAAAACACGTGAACGTTGTTGAGATGGAAAATTGGGTAAAACAGAAGTGATGTTTGAATCAATTTGGCGTCGATTACTGACTGGAATATCATTAGGAATTGCAGTTAGATCAGGTTGAGATGAATATCGACTGGTTGAATTGGATGACATTGGTATATCGTGGTCATCGTGATCATTGAGTTGGTCTTCGTGAGAACGATTTTCACGAGCTTGTCGGCGACGAGCCTTTTGCTCGATTTTTTCTTGAGTTTTCTGTTGAACACGTAAACGAAACGATGCTGATAATGATTGACCCATGTCCACAATCTATTGAAGAGATATTATGCAAGCAAAAAACGAAGAATCTCACATACATTTTCATTCTCTTTTGAATCACTGTCGAACTCATCGGACATTGTATCGATCTGATCACTCTGTTCATTCATGTAATTATTCATAATATTATTATTCTGTACTCGGAGTATATCGGTGTCCGTTTTTGTACGTAATGGAATATGTACCGCTAGAACAAATACAAAGAGATTAAACCGACTGCTTTCCAAATGTTATCTCTATAAACCTTTTCCAATCACTCCTATATCATGGGCGTCTTCGGCGTAAGATCCATCTTCCATATTCATATTTGCATTTGAGGAACTGTTGACGACAGAACCTGTAGATAAAGATATGAATCATGATCAATTGAGTACATATACTTTTGCGTTTATCGAAATAAGCTTTTCAAGGGCACATGAGGAAGAACTTGTCTATTTACCTTTGATAATTTTTGCTCGAGATTTTGCTCCGGACACATGTTGTTTATCTTCCGTACTGTCGTTTGACAAGCGTCTCGATGACGCTTTTTCATCGTTGTAACCTCGTCCAACAACTTCAACATATCGATTATTTCCTCGTTGTATTGTCTTCTCGTTTGAATGTTGATGATCATAATTTTGTCCTGATAATTGTTTTGTCAATGGTCCTTGTGACCTTTCAATAAGAGATTTCGAACCAGAACGTGCAAGACGTGGCTTCGTGGAAAATAATTGATCTTTGCTCAATGATCTATACACAACGCCGGAAAAAGATAGTTGTAATTCCACTTTTGCTCGAACCTACCTTGTTGCACTATTTGTATCATAATCAGTGTCGCGTCCAGATTGTGAGTAGACTCCACTCTCATTGCTCGTTTCTGGTGTTAGCGTGTGTGTTGAGGGTGATTCGACATCACTATTGGTACTGAATAGACGAGTTACTTTTCTTCGTGTGGAACTGCTGTGAACTGATCGGACCGGCTTTTTCGGCGTGGACTGGACGTTCTAAAGTATCCTCTCTTGCGAAAAAAAAACCTACGGCAAAACTGTTTTGCTTTACCTCACGTTGGTTCTCATCGACGGTATTGATCGATAACGATCGTGATCCAATGGTGCTATCGATACCTTCGTCATGGTCGAGATCGGAGTCGAGTTGGCGTGTCAGATACTTTTGTTCGTAATGATTGTGCACTTGTGAGGCTACAAGAAGATTGTGCGATGTTGGCATTCGGTTACCCGACAGACGATGAGGTATCACCGGACGAAATTGTAGTGTACTATTGTTATGAGTAGTTTCTAAATATATAAGCAAATCACACTTTGAATGACCGGTCACAAAAGAAATATTTGTCTTAATCTCAAGAAAAACACCTCACAACGATATTCATGGAAATTAACACAAACCTTGACGATGAACTGTAATCATTTCTTTTCGATTCGTATTTGTAGTCAATAAAGTGTTTGTTCGATCATTCGACACTACTTTGCCTGTATGTATATGATTAGCACAAGTGTTTCTAGGTTCGCCGGTTACTTTTATTGCTAAAAGATAGAAATCTACTAATTGCATATGTGATTAAGATGATTCGTATCGTTTTCCAAATAATCGAAAGAAAAGAGAAGTTTCATAAACGCAAAAGTCCATTGATTCAAACCGAAGAAAAGAGAATTTTTTTGTTTCTTTTTCAATAAACTTTGTTATTGTTGATAAGAGAAAGCGAGAGAGAAAAATAAAAATCAATCACCAGAGATATTCGTTTGTATGCTTAAAAAAAGACTTATTATAGTACATGTTTGGCTAGCCAGACAAGAAGAAGAAAGAAAGAAAAAAAAACTTTTGTATTGTTGTTTCTTATTCCTATACTACCAAGATGTCTTTGACGTGTTCTTCAGTCGCCTTTTGAATATCTTGCGAGAAATAGATTGAAATACTTACGATTGATCGATGCTTCGTAGTGTTGATTGTTATTACTGGCATACCGATGAGAATCATATTCAACGTTGGATGGTTTCAATGGCGGTATTTCCCGACTACGCATTACCTGTCAAAGAAATAAAATGAAAAAATAAGTTGCCAGTCAAAATCTCCAAACGACTGATCCGAAGATAGATGACAGATTATCATAGTTAGTTTGACAAGTCGCTCGTAGGAAGCTTATGATCTGCGTTACATAGAGTGTATTGCATAGATTGTTCATCAAGAAGCAAGTCTCATAAATATTTAACTCAAATGAGTTTCGATTTGAATAAGCTTTCAATATCATAATCGGATTTATTATTCTCAAGAAAATGAACGAAATCTTTTTAAATTCGTAAGTACCTGCGTCATCTACTATTGATTCAAAACTCAACCACAAAACAATACGATTATGAAAGAAAGAAGAAAAACACGACGAATATCAAATTTCGCCAATAACGTCCATAGAAGACGTATGTATAATTCTGTGTAACAATGTTTTTTTCTCTCTTCTCATCTACTCGCTGAATAAATGCAGAAAACCTATAAAAACCTTTTAAGAGCATGCATGCATGCATACTAAAACAAAGATAACCTGTATATTTACAGCTTAATTCAAGTCTATGACGGTAAACAAAGTCGTTTTATCACAAGCAAAGGTTGCAATTACTTTGATTGACTCGGTCATCGTTAAATGAAGAACTTCATACTGAGTACGCGTTTACTTTCTTCTCTGGAAGAACAACAGAATTCGTTGTTTGTAAGAATTTTCATGAGAATATGATTTCATCAGCATATGCGTGCAGCGGTCTAGCAGCTGATTTCTAGACACTCATTAAAAGTAAATGTACGGCGAAAGAGAAAATTTCGAATATTGACATATGATCTTTTACACTTGAGATAAGACATTTTTGTCGAACACATGATGAAATCTCGATGAGAACTTTTTAAACGATGTAATAAACAATGTGCTTTTATAAAAAGGGAACACTTGCCCAGGTACACTAAGCTCTCCGAGTGCAGAATCAAGTTCAAATAGAAAGTCCGACATTCTCTTTTAGATATATCAGACTATATCAATTTCTGTCATTGCCAAGAGAATCTTACCGGTTCTTGCGTATTCGCCTTCTTCGTAACAAATGGCATAGCTAATTGAAGCAGTTTGCTGCTTGTTGGTGACATTTTGGCAGATGAACTCTCATGGCTATTTGCTGTCTGAGGCGTTCGTACTGTATTATTGCTGTTCGCAAGTGCAATAAACTTCGCATCGGGATCATTCATTGTGCTTGAATCGCATACTAGGCCAGGAGTTATATTACCTTCGTCTGTTAGCGATGGAAATAGGTTACGTTGTAAACGAAAGCGTAAAGCGTTCGATGCATCGTACGACAACTTATCGATCAAAGATAGAACTAATTTAATCGATTGATTCGTTTCGATCATGGTTGACGTCAATGGTTTGTAGGCATTGAAATATGTACATATTACTGTAAAGCATTCCATGGCACCGTGTCGGAGCTCTCGTCGGTTTGACACCAACATGGGTAGTAAATGTTTGTAGATGTTCGATATACTGTCATAGTGATGTTGACGATGTTTGATCAGCGTTGCTGTAACTATAGCGAGAAGTTCTAACTGTATGCGGTAACTGTAATATTGAAATTGCTCGTCGATTAGTTCATTGAGAATGATTTGAGGATGAACGAAATTTTCGAGTAAGAGTATGAGACTTACGCTGAATTTCTATGTTGAAGGTAGAAAGGATTTGAAAAAAAAAGAAACGAAGGATGAGATAACATACCGCCAATTGTCGATTGTTCGATTGACCATTGAGAAGAACGTTTTTAAATGTCGTACATATGGATTTATAATTCTTCTTACAAAAATTGCCCTGTCCATGTTTAATAACCCATGCTAATGATGTCGATAGGACAAGTTTGATTTTAACCGATAGTTCAATATTAGCCGACATTATATACGATAAAATCTCGAGTATAGGTGATAGGAGTGCATTCAACGCTTGATGAAATTGCGCGTCGAATGCCGATGATGGTGGATGTTGAGAACGAAAGATCTGAAAAGCTTTATCCGATAGAACAATCAGGCGGTCGAGGTAGTTTAAGCGATTTGTATCGTTTGATGTCATCCATTTGGCACGCATAGTATCGATGAGTGAAAGCATTTCGGAATTGTCGCTTTGGGAAGAAAGGATCGATCGTTGAGTTGTAAAGAGGTTGTTCGAAAAAGCATTGCCGCCGTTGGAACGGTAGCCATTCATTTCTATAAAATTGATAAAAAAAATCTATCTAAGATGTGCTGAGATCATCAAATCTGATTGGGAAAAACTTTTGTTGTATGATTGCAAGTAATACAATATACTTTGTAATCGGGTCTTTTGCATATTTTTCAGTATGCATCAGATTTCTTTCGGTCAATACACAAAGTTTGCTCAACATGTGTTCTACACTTCTGAAAATCACATTGATAGAAAACTGCTGACATTAGTTTTGTCATCGACTGCTTGCCTGATGCATCACGTTTGTACATGAGTAGGAGAATGAGTTGTTGACATGCCTGCGAGCCGAAAAATCGCTTAAGAAATCGTTAATCAACAACAAATGCTACCTGTTTGGTTGATTTTAGTGCAAAAAATCCTTTTTTTTTATGTTCGTCTAGTACGGTCAGTGTGTATTGAGAGAAAATTTCTTGAAGAGAAAATCTCGAACGAAATTTGCAGATCACACAAGGAATTGTTATTCAATTAATTGTAGACAAAACATTGACGTGTTTTTCGAAATACTTATATCAACATATTCCAAAAAAGAAACTATTTGTTCTGTGTATACTCCCATGCAAATAATTTCTTCATTAGAACAATAATATTTAAGGCTTACCTTCGTTTATGTAAACATTTATTAGATTATTTCAATCAAAAGAATAGTTTACCTGTTTGAGAATAAACCAAATCATTCAGTTGAACGGGCGCTCTGGGAGTGGCTTCATCATCTTCGAAATCATTGTCCATTTGTTGAGGTACATATGTATAATAAAGTCGTCGTAACGAAGGGGAGTACGACTCGAGATAGGTGTTGAATAAGTCCGGTGTTGATATGCGTTTGATATGTTGAATAGCTCGAATCAGTATGGTGTTATAATTTGAACGGAAAAGATTGTCTTGCAAACATTGGAGAAGTAATTCGAATATCGGTGAGAGATTTTCATATTGATGACTTTTTGTAAATAGATCGTTTAATGCTTCGATGGACTTGATACAGATTCGAATATTTGGAGATTTCAAGCCATCTTTGATGTAGATATGTAGAAATGTTTGTGTGTCATCTGTTGAATGAAACTGTTTTACAAGTAATTGAGATGCCAAGGTTTGAATGTCATGGGATGAGGAAGAGAAGCATTGTATAATCACTGAAATTAAACTGATTGGTTTCGATTTTGACACATGCGTTTACTTACCAGGAAGATAAGTTCGTTGATCGTAATGATGAATAGTTGTTTGAAGTTCGGAGAGAAGTGCTAGACAATTATATTGATACTCGCTGTTTGTTGTTTGTTGAAGTGAAGTTATCAGTGCGATTAAAACATCGTATCTTTGAGAGACGTCGAGAATATTTGTCAGACGATTTCGTCGCGTATTTTTACACCAATGGTTAACGACTTGAAACTTATTTTCATTGTTTTGTCCATGAAGAAGTATATCAATTAGTTGACTATCAGCCATGGTGAGATCATGTTTAGGAAGAATGTATGGATTTGCAGCAGGAGAAGTAGAGTTTTTGGTCATCGTGTGGAGTGACGATGTTAAGGCCATGGAAGAAAATTGAAATGGAAGCAATTGAAAAAGTTGTCTTTCGTCTTTTAACTGATGATGTTTAACGACACAATGCCATGAATGTTATTTCTTTTCTCTCGAAACTCCTTCTGTTTTATTTATTCTGTAAACAAGGAAAAGAAGAAGTTATTTCATATGTGTGTGTATATATATAACCTTCGGTTCAAATTCGAGACAAGCTGAACTCTTGTCTGTTAATACAGCTTGATTAGAACTCTTGAAAATCCATATTGTCGATATTCATTTTTCTATTTATTTCATTAAGTGCTTAACGACATCAACGTTACTTCAGCTCATAGCAACCGCGTTGTTAATAGGGAAGAGAAAAGAGAGAAAGATTTCCGTTGTTTTTCTTACAAATAGCATTTCAAATGTAGGGTTTAATTCAATTGCAATAAGAAGAAAATTAAAGGATTAAGATTGAAGTTTCTTTTTTAAGTCGAGCTATTAGCGACCTCTGCCGCGCTCACCGTTGCAAGCAAACCATCCTGTCGTCATCGGTTTGGGGTAGCCAGGTTCGACACGTCGGCTTCTGATATCAAATACGTAGACATTACGATCAGGTTCAGTAAAGAAATAGTGCTTTCCATCGTGTGTGAATGCTGCGCGGACATTTTTCGGAACACCAGGAAATTGTTCGTCAATACGTTTGGGCGGTCGGCGAAATTCGTATTGAAGATCGTTTTCGTCGAATTTGTAAAGAATACCACCTTTTAACAGCCATATATGCCCTTTTTCATACAGAGCAGCAATAGGATTATATCTAATGAAACACAATATTCACGCGTGTATGTCTTGAAGGATAATTCGAAATACATACGGTGTGCCGGTGCCAAAAATACGTTTAGGAAATCCTTGGTCAAGTGATGACGGAGACGAGAATCGCCAGACACGGTAACCTTTAAACAAATAGATTTTTTGTGTTTTGGGTGATAGAATGCCTGCCATCATATGTGGTTCAGCACCAGGAAAAACCTCTGTGATTGGAAGACCTCGAGTGTCCCATTGACCGAAATCTGGATGATAACGCCAGACGAGGTCGTAGTCGAGTGTATATAGCCATTTATCTGGACCACCGCCGAAGACAACATCAAGGTAACGAGCACATCGATCGTGTGCCAATACTGGTGATTGTGTGGCTGTTGGTCTTTTCGTAGTCGTCGTTTTCTTTGTTGTCTTAGTGTTTGCGGTTTTCTTTGTAGTTGTTTTCTTCGTCGTTTTTGTCGCAGCCGTTGTCGCAGCGAATGTTGTGGGTTTATTTGTTTCACTCGTTCCATACAAGGCACGAATACCATCTCTATCCTAGAACGAAAGTGTCAATCAGTAAAGAAATCGATACCTAAGAGATGCCGTTACGTCTTTTGGAAGTAGGTCTTGTGGTTGGATTAACTGATAAAATGGATACATCAATGACTTAGAATCTGTCGAATGTGCTAAACCGAGTGCATGCCCTATTTCATGCGAAGCAACCAAACGAAAATTGTAACCGAATCCGTCGTATCTACGCCGGCAATCAAATGTATTTCGTACTATAAATTGATTAATGCATACTTATCTGTCCACTCTTCAGTAGAATCGAAATGAACTTTTCCATCGGTGGGAAAGAAAGCATGTGCGAGTGTACCACCGGCCCCATCGAATGGAAAACCGTCTTTATGTTCACCAGTTTCAAAGCTTATAAGGAAATTCGGTTTTTCATCACCTTGGACTTCACGAAACTTTAACGGGGCATAGCGTGCCCAGTCATCAAACGCTTCCTGCACATGGAAACGAATATTCTCTTTACTGAATTTTGGCGTGTTGCCGTCCAGTCTCCATTTTAATGTTGTATTAGGCCTAAAAAACATTTAATATATACAAACTCATTCAATCTACAACGGAACGATCACCATGGTCGAAAAACAGTATATCCCATTGGATAATCGCCCAAACTACATCGCGGTCTATTCATTAAATTAATCGTTGCTTCATCGAGTTTACCGGTTACGGGTAAGCGAAAGACCGTTTGAAAATGTTCGATCATGGTTTGGAAACTTGATTGACATAGGGGCCCTCCACCGACGACATTCTTTCCATTTCCATGCCCACCGCATGCGTTATAACCAAATTTATCAAGATATTTCAATGCATCAGTATTTGTTTTCACTTTTGGTGCTTTGGCTGGTGATTTTTCTATTGCTTTTTTTCCTTTACTTTTCACTGGTTTTCCATTGGTAAAAGTAAATAAAAAGTAAAATAAAACGAATAAGTAAGGCTTCACCCTCATCGCTCGTTGCCTTGAATGAATCTGCGCTTACTCGTTTTGACGATGAGGACAAATGAAGGAAAGATCAATTGATAAGATTTTATTTAAACTCAAATTACAATATTTCGCTTTATATCACATTTCAATGATCATCAATGAATACGCCATACTCGAATAGTTTACGTAGATATACTTTACGTTCTTTCGTTGACATCTTACTATTGGATGTCCAATGATGATCAACAGTAAAGAAATAGAATGGACCACCATGCACTAATGCACGTTGTTGACCAGCACTTAGATCTTCACCAACTTCTGTTTCAGCATAGTCAGAAAAGTATACCGGATGTTGATCTCGACATGTCCATATATACCATTCAATGGGATATTTTTGCTCAATGATAAATTTGCGCATAAGTAGGCTTCTGGGAACATTACCGTCATTAACAGCATACGCTGGTTCGTCTGCTTGACTAGCAGCTTGATAAGCAAGTCGAGGTATGTTTGCTCTTCGGAGTTGTTCAATCCAAGCACCCGAATAGCATGTGTCAGCTATGATAGTTAATGACGATATGTCGTTGTAACTATCAGCCACTGGACGAGAACGCCAAGCATTAATGATATCTTGACATGTTATATCGCCACCAAAGGAAAATCCCCAATTTCCTGAATTGTATAAACCATGACCACCCCAATAGAGAATAAATGTTCGTCGTTCGTAAGCATTCTCATTGTTGTCAAGTTGAAAAAATTCAGTAATTGACTGAAATGCTTCGTTTCGAGAACTACGAAGACTAGTTGGTATGGAACGCCAAATAGTCGCATGAATTCGTTCGAAATATTCCGCGATAGCACGAAAATCTCGTTGCCATAAATGTTCGTCTAAATGAACATCCTGTTTAGTACGGAAACGTTCATCTCCTCGTCGACGTCGATTAGTGATACGCACATCAGCACCATCATCATAAATTGATCCGCCCAATAGGAGGACTATTGTACGTTCATTTTTATATACTTTCTTGTTCTTATACACCGGCTGCCATGGCATGGTTTTTAATAATCCATTCACGATCGATATTGTCTTGCAATGTCTAATTCATGAGATTTTATTCAAGAAAACGTGTCAAAAGGTATTGCGAAAGTTGAATTGCGCAAGTGACATCAATGACACGCAGAAAAGAGCCGTCCTGTAATTGCGTAATGTGTGTGAAACTTTCCTTCTCATCACTTGGTTTCCCAACGGCATTTCATCTCGCTGAAGAATTCATCGAAAAGTCTATCAATGGTATTAGCTGCTCAAAATAGAAGTTTTCATCCATGACATGACTGTATTTTTTTATACAAAATATGCAAAAATAGAAAACGGACAGAATATCATATATTAACACGTGACAAATGTTGCATTGTATATTAAGACTGTTCGTATTGTATTCCTGTCGGTGAGGTTTTAGCAAATAATGCTGCAATAGCAGCAACAAGATTGAAAACTACAGCAATAATACCTAAGATTGCAGCTGCACCCAATCGGAATACGTCCGCCTTTTCATTTAGTACCTGTAAAATACTACCGCCGACTCCTACACCGATACTACCCATGACAAGACAGACGAAACCGAAAATCTTGAAGAACAGTAGTAATAAGCGGTGGTGACGATCCTTCATAGCTCCAAAAATAAAAAACGCTATAGTACAGATGCCAGATAAGATGCAAGCCAATGCCATGAAAGCTCGACCTACCATCACTCTTTCGCACACACCAGTCGTATCGCTACTCGATACACATTTAAAATCGCCACACACAGTTGTACCAACACTAGTTACACATGTTCGCCACAGACCAGTTGCTATAGTAACACCTTCGCCAATGGTCCAAAACCTACGCAATAAAAACAAGGCAGCTTGATTACAGTTCCTTGGATAGAATAACATACCAGTCTGGAAGTCCATTACTAACAGCATAGAGAACGAGGGATGCACCGTACAGAACACTAACAACAATAGACACAAGTCGAATGCTTGCCTGCATTGTTTTCTGATGTCAATCAAGGATATTACTATAAAACACAATATGGTAATCTCAGATATACAATTATTTATGTGTTTTAGAAACATATCTTGGACAATCTATCAAAGCTAGGTTTAGACTTGAGTCTTTTTCATGAGAAAAAGGTACAGTAAACTTCACTTCTTATTTTTTGAAATACACATCAACGCAGAGACAGCTTTTAAATCTCGATAGATCTCAAAGAATAATATAAACACCAAGCGTATACTTACAATGTAGATCGATGCGTAAGAAATTATGGTTATAGTGAGTAGTGTTTGACACAGGTTATATATAATATGTGGTAAGCAGAACACGGCATGTAACTTCGTAGGTATCAATTCAATTTTCGAACGTCATGCGGTGTAGGTGTGCATCTCGTCCTTAGTGACATCAGTCAAGGGGAAAATATTTTCATACTAATGACGCATATGTATATTTTCGTCTTTCGTCTGCCTTCTATACTTCGTCGTTTGCTTCTCTGTGTTATATAGAAAACTATTGATTATAAACATTATTCATCTACTAAAAATACCCCATGTGCGACAAGACTACGAATATGATAATGTCCAATCATTTTCTGATATCATATGACTTTTTATTGGAGTAATTACTATATGATTATATAAAACAGCATCGATATTAGTGAAAGAGCAATCTTGAATGACAGTAAAGTAGACAAACGTATAATTTGCAATTCTCTTTTATTCAAGGTTAAATAAAATACATAAAATGTTTTCATGACTCGAAAACCGGCTCGGTACAAATGTGTATGTGTTTTTTTACTTTCTATGTATTACTGAATGAAGAGTGATGCTATCGCGCCACCAAGGTTGATAATGACAGCAATAATACCAACGATTGCGCTCGCCCCCAACGAGTATCTTCCGAAAGTTTCATTCAGTGTTTGTGAGATACTGCCACCAACTCCAACTCCAATTATACCCATAATAAGTGTAATGAATGCCAGAACTTTGCTTGCAATAAGCACAATGTTAGGCACCTTGTCACTCACAGCTGCATATACGATCAAGCAAATAGCACAAATGCCGGATAGGATACAGGCTAATGTCATGAAAGCTCGACCGGTTAGTACTTTCCTGCAAAACGAAGTATTACCATCTGCTTCTGGACATTTAATATCGGAACACACGGTAACACCGATAATAGATAAGCAAGCTTGCCAAAGACCAAATTTCGATGTATTATTAGATCCATCGGAGATTTTGCTCCTAACAGGCAGAATCATGACACATGCTAGTACACATTACAACTGAAATACATACCATTCAGGAAGGGCATTGCTAACGACGTAAAGTATGAAAGCGACAGCTATAGAGCTACCAACGATGATTGATACCAGTCGTGTTTTTGACTGCATAGTTTCGAATATGATTGGTATGAGTATATAGTTTCAATATTTATATGAGTTAACAGTCGTTTGTTTGCTTTACAACTTGACATATTTGTGTCGAATTTATCATCAACAGTAGACAGAACTACGTCGCAGCGATATTGTAGTATTTTACGAACAACAGAATGAGAAGACCTCGACTAACAGAAAGAAATTCTCTTTTCGATCATACAGGTTCTATTGATTTAATCAAGTACTTCTCTTTTCGAGTAATACTATATTTCATTGTTGAAATAGAACGTATAGAATGTTGCTATTAACATATATCGGCTAGCAGCCAGCATACATTATAAAATGCTAAAACATTCAAATGTTTAGACCGTCGAGTAAGTTTGTGACACATAAAAGGATTAACATAATCCAGATACATATAGAATCACATCTGATCATTTCAGTTTTATTCTCAGTCGTTTGCAAGAATCAACTCATTGCAAACTAGCATGCAAAGCAATCAGTACTACTGCATCATTGCCTTCAATTTGAGTTACATGCTTTGCCGCGATCTCTCAGAACTACACTTACAGAAGATCCAATGAGGAGCGAACGAATCTCACTGAAACTAGATCAACAATGGTTCTCATTCAAATAATAACTCTACTACCTAGCGACAGACACGTTTTACAGTCATGAGTGTACTTTTTGTAATAAAGATTAACGAATTATCATAAGACTAAATAGTAATTGATCGAGGTTAATGTGCAGTATATACGTAGTTGTCAAATGATGTAGTTCTTTAGTGTCATGCTGTGGGCTAATACACAGTCCGTTGAAGACATCATTCTGCTATCTGACTTCTACCCCGTCTCGTTTTTGTAGTGTGACAAATCATATAGGTCTCTATATTTATGATGCATTGGTTTAATAGTAACAACAAAAAGCAAACTCATAACATATAGACTCTTTCGTTTTGTAACTACAATATATTTACATTATGCAAACTATTCCCTGAAAATATTCCAACATACGACTACTGATTATTTTCATGTTCTACAACATTTATCAAACAGAGTAAATTCATACGGCAGTCTCAGCATCTACTATGCGCATGTTTATTCAGTTTTGTCAGAAAGATCCGTACATATGTGAAGACAGTGATCCGTCAGTACTACATCGTTGCAAAAAAAAGCCACTAGTCAACACGCATTAGAATAACGTGCAGACCCAATTATCGTGTCAAATGATGAGAAAATAATTAGCTAGCAGAAGCTTCTACAATACAAGTGTACCGTTTTGAGGTTGATGTTTAAACAAGTTTATACATCAAAAGCAGTTGTAATGAATCTCAACTTCAATAGAAGCGATTTAATGATGATTAAATGAAAATGAAGTTACGTTTGAAGAGAAAACGACTTCCAAAAGATTGAAAATGCAAACTGCACTATTCACAGAAATAAATTCAAATTTGGAATCAAACTCGAAAGTGATCCCATAGTTATTCAAAACAACCACCTGTCGGTATATGTCCTGTACAGCACGAGCAAATAGCAGATGTGATGTTGTCAAGAATGTGTCATATCGCTTTTATCCAAAGTTAAACTTCACATGGAGAAAATAAACTCCATGCAAATGAAATGAAAGGACCAAAGGAAATCTTCATCTTCGATCTTCCCTAATGTTTCACTCATTGTGGAATGAGAAGTTAGTAATAGTAGCGGTCAGGTGAATGATAACGGCGACAATACCAATGATTGCAGCTTCACTTGTCATCATCGTAACACCACTATCAACACCAACTCCAACTATATCCATTACAAGTGTGAAAAATACAAGATATTTATATACGATAAGCCACTTTCGTGGAATTTCTTCGCTCATCACTACACGTGTGAACATAAGGTTCTGTGTGATTTTTTGTTTTCTGGTGCTAACTTCACATGGATGACAGCTGCTGTCATCTACTCATTCTTTCGTTGACACGTACAGTTTACCAACGAATGAAATATACGTACAAACAATGATAGCAAGCACTATGTTTCTTTTCCACAGCAGAGATACCAATATAGCATAGCGTAATACCTTTTGTCAAACGGTAAATTAAGTGTTCGAATTGATACTGCATGCAAAACCATCTTCCTATGAGTTATCATTTGAAGTTTCAAACGTGAAACTACCACGACAGCAGAGAAATTGTCCTTATTGGTTGAATTCTTGTGATGTGGAAGAATTGAGTCATTGAGTTTCATATAACGAAGAAGTCGATCGAGATCTTGAGACATACGGTACGATACATATTTCAGATATGTACAAACTCGCGTTACCCGATCATGTGGTTTCAGGATTCCGACTCGTGTCAATAGCTTTGTTTCTCGTTTTCGCCATTCACATAAATATCAAATCAATCCTAGCTGCTCTTCTTTCACTTGGTAAGTCGTTTTAATTCCTCATTTTCAGATGTCATCATCCACTGTTGTTCCTAATCGTGTTCTAATCGTTGATAAACGTCTTGTACCGGTCAATTGTGAACAATTACATTTCGTTCAACATAGTCATCCTCGTACGAAACAGCCTCAATCCTACGCGATCGATCAACAGTCAAAAACGATATTTGAAGTTATTCAATGTACACGTTCACATTCAAGTTGGTTCATCAATGATCAACACGTCTTACCCGATGGATCTTTGTACATAGTTACACCAATAAATGTCATATTTCTTCTTTTACCTTCAATTTGGTCAGATGCTCGAGAACAATTTCTTTCAACAACAACATTGAACAGTTCGTTGAAAAATTTACAATTGGATGAAGATTTTGTTCTGGAGAAACTCACTTCGATCTGTGATATTGATTCAGAAAAACATTCGGTTAAACTCAATGAAGAAAAGCTAATCAAATGGTTTCGTGATCGAGTCGATCGATTGAAAAAGCATGTCGAAGATGAAGAGCATGCTTTTGATTTAATCTGTGAATATGTACCCGATGATATCATCGAATATTGTCAACAAAAACTGGAACTGCATGGAAATGTTCGATATGAGCTGCCAACTGGCCAAAAATCAGCAACTGTGATCAAGAAAACAGTCGAAGTGACAACGACAAAAAGCAAACGATGCAAAAACTAAATTCTTCGTCTAATCTCTCAGAATGTTGATGTGCTATTTTAATAAAAATGACTAGTCTTCACTGGATATATTCTATAATGATACTTTTATTCTAGGTACGCTCTATCTTTTGGAAAAACGTCATTCCAAATCTCGGTCATCAAACGAGAAAACAACTTTGACGACGAATGATACGGAAGTTTCCAAAACAGTTGTTGAGTAGGTTCTCGATTTGATTGTTTATCACATTGTCATGTATATTGTTTAGTCATGCGAAACAAGTGCTATTCGAACATCATCTCAATGCCAGTCAATCATCATTGTTTCATGAATTCCATCGCATCCAAAACAAATCCGATTGTATATTTGCTAAGCGAGCTCGATGTTGGAATGCACCTCATTGGTTAGATACGATTTCAGTCGAAGATAATTGCGAACGGTAATATGTCGATAACAACGTTACCGATTTGAGAGAAATTTCTTCTATTTAGGTTATTACCGAATTTTATACTCTTTTGTGCGTTTGTCCAAGAAGTATCAATTGATGGGTATGTCATCGAAATTCCTCACAATGATCTAACAGCCACACTTGAAGTATGTACTGTATAGTTTGATGGAGATTATTGAATGCATAGAGATTGTCTTAGGATTTTGGACAAATTTTGAAAAAAGTTCTTCGTTACCTCTCCGATCACGATCCAGCCAAACGGCACTGTATGAGCGTTGCACCGGAGCGTATTGGTCAGAAGGGTTGGGTTTTTCAATTCGATCGGGTTACCTTTTTCATCACAACATTCGCGCCACACTATCCAGAAAACCATCCACGTTACGCACACGGTTCGAAAAAGTATTGTCACATTCTTTTTCAACCTGAAATCTCCTTTCTTCGACATAATCTACCCGACGACACGCCAGAAACCAATTGGTCGCAGCCGATAACAACTCGAGATAAGACTCGAGTCGCTTTCCGAGAACACGGAAGAGAATATCCAATTCGACCAACAATTTATTATCCACCAGCTCATGATATAATCAGACCGTTGAGTAACGATTTAGACGATATCATAGAATGGTGGTTATAGACTACCAATTGTAATCTTTTTGATTCTGTACTCAATTTTATCAATAAAGAGACAAATTGTAACTTTATTTGTCAGACTCTCGGGATCAGTTTCATAGTCAATATATGATATTATCAATTTCACCATATTTCTTGTTTTCTTTTATCATGTCAAACAAACATTTCCAACAAGAAAAGTTCTCTAAACACACACACGCACACAGAAAAAGATCTTTCACAGAAAATAAAACTTCTACAGATAAAGCCTGAATATGAGGAAGAGAAGAATAATTGCACACGAAAAGTACCCTGATAGCACCATAAATAAACACACACGCACACATAAAGAAAAGAGCAGATCACCAAAATATCGAGAAAAAAGAAGAACCAAATGACTAAGAAAAAGTAGAGAAGTATAACGAAAAACTAACGAGCTGTTTCATTCTATGACTTCAAAATATCTATTTGCGTTTGGTTGTTGGGGTGGATTCTTCAGCAGCAGCTGCTTGAGCACCTAACCAAGTAAGTAAAAGACCCATGGGTGTTGATTGTAATGACAAATTTTCAACAGTATTTTCGGCTTTATTTTGTAATGTTGGCTTACGAGCAATTGCATGAGCAACGATAGCTATTGAAAACATAGTGAAATGAATCGATTGAACTATGTACAATGCGTTACCTGCTAACGGAAAAGCAATACCGAAGAGAAAAACAAACATGGTTCCAAACATTCGAGTGACGACGAAGGCAGTAACCAAAACAAGAGCAAGAATAAAGATCGGGCGATCATGTAAAAATGGTGGCAAAGCGATCTTTTGACGGGTTGCGTAGACATAACCTGCGATGAGTCCGGCAACGACAATCAAACCGAAAATAAGTGCTGTTGGACGAAAGAACCTAATTATTTCGAAGAAAACGAATGACTATGCACGAAGAAATCCATTTTTATCATACGCGACTAATAAAAGAAATGTGACTGCCACAGCACCGTAGTTTGATTGATAGTAGATCAGGTTCGAAATGATTTGCTTTTGAAGTACACCGAAGTCTTTGGGGTTGAATGTAGGGATAACCCAATCGTTTCCGCCGACAAATTCAGGTATAGGACGAATCTAGATAAAAAAGAATCGGTTGAGTTTCGATGCACGGATGTTTATTTTTACCGGTGGAATTCGAAGTGTTTGACCAGATTTCGACATGATTCGATTGCACAAGAAATAAAAACTAGATGATTGTCAGAAAAGATCTAAAAAATAAACAACAGGAATCACTTCATTGATTTCATATAATACAATCTGAAAAATAGATTCATTTACATTTAGGAATCACTCACTGTCCCTAGTTTTTCCATATCTTTTTACAAGATCAGAGAAAACAAATAGAAATTCGTTTGTACAAAATAAATAACATGTCTCTTTTCCTACAGAGTGTCAAATGTCGAATCATTGCTGTGCATCATGTCTAAACTATGATGGATCGATTCTGATGATAGTCCTTGATCGGTTCCATTGGATATCTGTGGGAGATCAAAAAGAGCTTTTTCAGCGAGATCATAGTCGTTCGTTGACTGATGTTGCTGTGATTGCGATAAATGTTCGTATTGGGTTTGACGAAATTGCATTTGGTATTTGAAATCATCATCAAATGTCGAATTCAGTTGTTGCTGCTGTAAATTACCATCGACATTCATGATTGCTTCTTGTTTGATTTGAGTCGAAGTATCCAATGTTGAATCACTTGATAGAACTAAACATACAGAAAAATGAAGAGTATTCATCGGAGTAAGTGTATGTTAATTGCTTACTACTATCAGCTGGCGTTGTTTGACTCACAGGATTATCATTTTCTTCGACTTTAGGTTGCTTGTCTCGTTTTTTCATGGTAAAATTATCGTGTTCACCGTTTGTCAGCACCGATAGGAACCTATCAACATAAGCTAAGGCTAAATCTCCCGCGTCTTTGACATAATCCATCAATGAGACAGCATATTGCGCTGAAAATTCGCTCCCATATGTATGTATCAATAGATCCAATTCTTCTTTAGGCATCGATGAAAACGTTGAATCACACTGCGATGCATTCGATGAAAAGGGTCCATTTTCTAAATAGTGTTTTGACGCTAAATAAGTTTGTTGTTCATTGCCATTCACAACTGGTAATGCTGAAGAGATCGAAGCATTTTCATTTGTTGACAGCGCGTTAGTTTCACCCAGTGCAACTATTTGTTGAGAGTAGTCGTCTTGATTAACGTAAAGAAGAGAAGTTTTGGCATTAGCACGTTGATATGCTAATGCATACAAACATATTGTCGGACGTAGGTTTAATTTTTCTCGTGCGCACATAGCAGCTTGTTTCGCCTGAAGAAGTATTTCTTCTGGAGAGTATTCTTCCTCCTCCTCTTCTTCGTCAGGTATGACTGCGGGAATTGTTTCACAAAATTTGGGTAACTTTAATATCAATTTCGGCTTTCGCTGTGAACATGCTTGGCTGACACTCATCGAAGAAAGGTTATCCGTATCGGCTGTAGACGAATCTAATTGTTCAGTGGAGTTGCTTATTTGTTCATCGGTTGAATGATTCGAAGAATCAATACGGAAACCTAATTCTCGTTCGGTTAAACGTGAAAAGCATTCCAAACTACGGCGAAAACCAAGTATTTTATCTTTGTTCATTAGTTTACTTCCAGTGGCTAGAAGTTTCTTTGCAGCTTGCCAGTAGATCGTATCAGGACGATTGTATTTCATTGCATTTTCACACATCAACTCAAAATCTGCACGAAATTCGATGATATTATAATAATCATCCTGACTGATTTTCCTTTTCATCGTCGAAAAATCCATTGGACGGGCAATTATTGTAGAATAACCAGGTGCAAACTAAATCCAAAGATTTATTCAAAGATACACCGATCAAGAGAAGAAAGAGAGACATTGACTCACTTGATCAGTGACTGGATACTGGAAAAACCCTTCTTTATCTTTTCGTGAAAGAGTCCTTAATAAATGATCGAGACATGCGTTTAAATTCGTGTTATCATCTTGATGAGATTTTGTAATAGATTTCGGTGCACGTCGTGGCCGATCCGGGGCGAAATGACCATAGGAAAAGCTGGAGTCTAAATTGCTAGCTGTTGTTGCCTGATGTTGCTGAGACAATGAATCTTCTTCGTATTCAGGCATACCAAGACCCGAATGATTCGATGAATCGTCATGGTCAATAATAGGGTGGCCACCAAGACTGAAGCGTGGTCGTTTGGTACCACGACGAAACATTGGAATTGGAAGGATATTAACTACGTGTTATGTTGTTTTTTTATATCGGTTCCCAATAGGATATCGCTAGATCAATAATTGGAAGTGTGGTCGATTGTTTGTTTGCAAGTTACGAGATCGATCAATTCATTCGAATTAAATTCAAATCAATGCAAAATTCTAACTAAAAAAATTAGCAAAATCAACGATCGTTGGAATGTTTTTTTTGGAAAAAAAACTTTTGTTTCTGTGTGGAAGATGGCGCTATGTGTCAGTGCACACCGAATGTTTATCTATAACTTCCATAGAAGGTTCCTGTGAAACTGATTAGAAGTCCATTTATTCATCGAGAACATTCCAATAGATTGTTTCTATGTCGCATAAGATAAGCAATTCGAGAATTCTTTCGAATAGTTCATAATAAAAATGTTCTTTAGATCGGTAATCATATACATAATGTCACAAAATCAAATTTCATTTCGTAGAAAGGTTATCATTGCTGACTATAAGAATAAATCTGAACTTTTCTAATACTGATTCTTACAAATTAACTTAGATCTAAAGAAAGGCAGAACATACACATGCAATTCATCTTTATCTATGCATACAAGCGAAACGGTAACGCATCATTCATCAAATAGGGGAAAAAAACAGTTGATTTTGGTAATTTGCAGGTAAGCGAAACACGAATACCGCATTTCGTTTCCCTTATCTCTTTAGTCTATCGTGGGCGGCGCTCTGTTCCAAAAGAAATATCAAATCGATATGTAGATTTCATTATATTTTTTTCCAAGCTAATGAAGATGAGCATAGTGATTTATGATCTGTGTCGTTCGTTTGATCGTACACACGATATGTTGATGTTTTGATCTCTATCATACATTCGATCAAAGAAAGATTTGTCAACTATATTCTAATCTAACGGATGCATATGAACAAGTGTATACTTGCCATGAAACTAGGTCAGCGTCTTCTCCTTCCCGCGTGACGTAAGTCAACTCATAAAAATGATGATATCAAATTCTTTTCAAGGTTTGTCACCATGAGTTTCGCGTTTGATCTTTCGTCTTCTGTTCAATTTGATGTAATCAAGCAGTAACAACATAACACATGTCGAAATATTTCTACTTTGATTGAAATGTGTAACGACTCTTGACTAAAACGTGTTAATCGTCATCAAACTCGTCCCTGTTGTTATTATTTTCATTTCTCTGATCGCTCTTGAGAATTTTCATACGTACAGATGTGTGTATATCAAAACAGATATTAGAAAAAATTACCATTTCAAACAGATACGAAATGATGCAGAAAGAACATGAAATACAACACGGTAATTTCGATTAATTTGCACAAAAAGAGATCACAAGTCAAGATCATTTAATCAGTTTTCAATCTGTTGAACAATTCAACAAATTGAGTGTCGGAAATTGTCAAGATCGTCCCCATCGTCATACCGGAACTTCCCATTTCTCTTTCCATGCAATGAAGTTAATAATAACGATAAACATTGTCTTTATGAATTTATGTTTAGCAATTAGACATTTTTTACGATGTATTTATATCGATGCGGCAAAGGAAATAAGAATTAGCCGTGCGAAAAATGGTTATTGCTAGTAATAGAAAAAAAAAACATAGATCGCACCTCCATGAGTGTGATTGGTGTTGAATATTATTTGAATATAAGAACGAATCAGAAGAGAAAGAATGTAAAGAGAAAAGAAACAACACGTATTTCGATCATTGTTATTTATTCGGTACGATTCAATTCGAATTATTTCTTTTTCTGAAGAATCATGGGCATCTTCGAACAAAACTATTATCAAGATACAACTGATGACTTGACTTTTGCAAATGACAATAGTAAGTTTCTTCGTTTTCTAACTTGACCTTTCCTCTCTTTCTCTTACTGTGCTGGTTGTGTCTTAAAAATAGTGCATCTCAATATTCACTACTAGAAAAGAGGTACTATTAGGAGAGTCTCAAACAGATGTCGATCTGTTAGATGAGACTTGTTCGTCGGTATCAATTGACAATAACATGTTCTCTAATAATAGACACTAATCGAGAAACTTCAAACTCTGTTATCACATCGCGCAATATCTTTGTTTCGCTCGTAAAAGCAAAAGACAAAACAATGCGCACTAGTAGAAAGACAATATTTATAGGGGATTGGTAATGTTAAGGAGATGTTCATTCTCGTGATAGAAATGCGAAAGATTTATTTAATCAATTGACACTTTTAATAAGCAGATGAAATTGAAAACGATTTGTTGAAATCGTTTTGTTCGACGAAGGGTCATGTGAAAACGTGTGATTATCTATCATTGATTAACGACATTCAACATTTGTGACTGGCGGCCATGAGATGATGGTCATTTGAATGTGTAGATTTATTGACCCTCGAATATGTCGAATGGACACATCTAAACATCGCGTGTCTCTGAACATATAGAGATGTTTTTATGAAAAGAGACACAAACGTTTGTTGAAAGGGCGGAGTAGTGATTAGATTTGTTATATGTAGCCAATTAGTTGTATCCGATCGAATATTTCTTTTTTTTTTCAAAATCATCAACGACATTTATGTCCGACTTAGTACGTCTTTCATATTTATAAATTGTCTCATCCTGCAATTGTTCATGCAAAGTCTTATCTGTTTACATTCGTTCGAAGCTTTACGAGAAGAAGTAAATTGTTAATTATGCTTTTCATTGTTCACACCTCACGTTCATTCTATATTTAATGATATTAGCAATTATTTGCTCTCCATCTCTCTCTCTCTCCCTCTGAACAGTTATTGTTAATTTTTCTTTTGCGTTGATCTTAACCAATCGAATCACTTGCTTTAGTTTCTCTCTCCTATCATTACTCGATAGTGCGGAGGAGAAGAAGAGAAAAAAAGAGAGAAAGAGAGAAAGATTTCGTCTGCTATTGATAATCGAATCTTTCATTTGATAATGTTAGGTAGTAGTAATCCATCGACATATCTATTAGCAAGTAGTTCGAGAATGTTTCACGATGAAATCTTTTCTGATGATAATGGTAAGGAGAAGGTCTTGTCAATAGAAATCCATTCTTATCCTATTCGAATTTTTAGACGAGTCCAACAATATGTCAAGTAATTTAATCAATTCGCATCATCACTCTCATACTAGTAATAATAATCATACGTCATCGAATCTGAACGATGATAACATTCGTCGATATCGAACAGCTTTTTCACGCGAACAACTAGCACGACTCGAAAAGGAATTTCTTCGAGAAAATTATGTTAGTCGACCAAGACGTTGTGAGTTGGCTGCAGAATTACAATTACCAGAATCGACGATTAAAGTAAAAACTATTGATTAATTGATTGTCTACAAATACGAATGATGTTTCTTTCTCTCGATAGGTTTGGTTTCAAAATCGACGAATGAAAGATAAACGACAAAAACCCACTTTTCCTTGGCCAGGTTACCCTGGCGATCCATTTTCATACTTTTCCTATATGTATGCAGCTGCAGCATCAGGTTATGTTCCTCCACCTTCAACACAGTCAACTGGCACGCCAACTCTCCCTCCGATCAACCCATTGGCCGCCGCAGCTGCTCGGCTAGCAGCCACAAGAGTACGATCTATTCCACCATCTCAAATACTCAACGGTTCAACTGACACAGCAAATTCATATTCGTCAGCTTCATCACCGACTTCTTCTAGTTCATCCCCCAAACAGAACCATCAACAACATTCGCCTTCGAAACCATCGATTAATTTTGCGCTGCCTGCAATGGGTCTTGCATCATTTATATCCAATTCAGTGAACGAATCACCTACATCAACCAGCACATAACCACCAATATTAAGAGAAATATTCAGCTCAATGATTCTAATTCTTCTTGCGCACATTCTAGTCGAATAATGATTCTTCTTCTTCTTCTTTCTTCTTCATAATTCGATGGATTTTTTTTGTACAAAATATTGATTGGTTTTCTCTTTGTCTCGTGTTTTTGTTTTGTCTTTATATCCTTACAAATAAAGCTTCCGTCATAGAATTTTCAATTACATACTTTTCTATTGATACAAAGCCTAGAGAATCTATTATTTCATTCGATCCTTTTCAACCTTAATTTTTATATCCTCTTCTCTGATTATCAATGAAACATCCAACGGTTAAACTGTCGGCTTCGTTGATCGCATCATCACGTCATTTATCTTTTTAATATAAAATTCATCATTTTTCCTCTATGCATCATTAGTCGATTGCTTGTTAATAACCATGTTCACTCTCTTCTCATGTAATAATCAATAAACTTCAGATACAATCCGATTGGAAAGAGAGGAAAAGGGATGAAAGATTCATCGTCTTATCAATCTTTCGTCTCAATCATTTTGCTAAATCACTTCGTATTAAAAACGAAAAAGAGACACATAGATATATAAGACTAAAGGTGTGAATCGATAACAGAACAGGTCATAAAACAACAAGTATTCATTTCTCTTTGATGAATAGACTTCAAACAAGACAATAGAGACACGAAATTTTTATGATATTTTCTTTTATTTATTATCATTATTATTCCCAATGATCATCGCACGAGACGACACGAAGACAACAACTTTCGTCGTCCTTATGCTTCCTTTGATGCCATATGTCGTAAAAGACTTGCCATGAATTTTTCCATCTTTTTCACATCTTGCGCATATTTTGTTTTATATTGCAGACACGTATGATTATCAGTGATGCGCATAAGAAGATTCTCATTGCGATATTTCAAACAAAGACGGCAAGCCAGTGGGTCATTCAGATACAGCCGTTCGGCTTGTTTAGCAAATTCGTCCCACGAATGGATAAACATCTGAAGCTACATATACAGAATTTACGTCTACTATCATGAACGTACAAAAACAAAGCAAAGAGGAGTCCTGTTTCTGAAGAACTAAAAAAAAACAAAAGAAAGATAATAATATGATTACTTTATTCAGAGTTAAAACGAAGCGAAATAGCACGCACACATGCACACACAAAAAGACAATATATTGACAATTGGCGAACGGATATTGTACGCTAATAGTAATGCATGAAGAAGAGATCAGTCAGTATTCTGACATATAGCAGAGGAGATTCGATGCGTTGACATCGTGAATTTGCATATTTTGTTTAAAGTAATTGTAAATCCGAGAAACAACGCTCCATTTCATTTTGAAGAGTTTTAGAACGATCTCGTTCGCCTTGGAGTTCCTCTGAAAAAGATAAAGAAATGATGATTTCATCCGACTGATTTTCTATCATCCAAAAACAAATATTCTTATCATTAGCATTTCATTCATGCACAATATAAGAGAACGAACCTTCGAGTAGATCCACTTCACGCTGTAGTCGTTGCACTTGTTTGGTAGAATATTCGGCGCGAGTTTCGGCCTAGACATGCAACACAGCAATTGAAAAATGCATGCATATGCGTAAAAAACAAACAAACAAACAAAACTTCGCACTCATTCTCGGTTTTACTACCTGCGAGGAACTCTACAACCTTTTGTAGATGATCTCGTTCATCGTAACTACGATCTAATCGTCGTTCAGCCTAGTTTCTTTCTGAGTGTACAGTTTCCGAACAAAAATCGATTTGTGGTGACTTACATCTTTTAGATGTTGAGAGAGACGACGAATTTGATCTTCATAGGTTTGTTCTTTATTTTGAGCCTAGAAATATTTCAATAGAAGGGATATCGATCGATAATTTCTTACACTTACATCATCAATTCGAGCTAAGAAAGATTTCAATTGATGGTGTAGATTTTTCATTTCATGTTCTAAATCTACACATTTCCTAGAAGAAGATTTTGAATGGAAATGAGTGAAGAATTTGTCGGTTATTCGTCTTACATTTCGGATCGTTTTGCGCGATCTTCCGCTTTTTCAAGTTCATTTTCTTGTATCAGTAATTTCCTTGCTACTTCGTCATATTTTTTATCTGACTCAGCTGCCAATGTACGTGCTTCTTTCAGTTGAATCTCTAACATTTCAGAACGATCACTACCAAGATTTAATTGATTTTCCAACATTTTTCTTGTTCTAAATGGAGAAACAAATATATCAGAGAGAAGGGGAATCTTTAAAACGCACCGTTCTCGCTCATCAGCAGTATGCGATGCTTCATCCAGTTTATTTGTAGTTTGAACCAATCGTTCCTCTGTTCGTTCAAGTTGTTCTTCCAGTGAATGCAGTTTTCGTGTCAATTGACTTACGTCTGCTTCGGCCTAAATGAAGACAACGTTTGACAAAAAAAAAATCAAAGCAACATCTTCTACATACAACTTCTCGAGCGCGTTGTTCTTTCTCGTAATCTTTTCGTGAACGTTCTAGATCATCTTTAACCAGTTCGAGTTCATCTCGTAATTGTTGCATTTTTTTTCGCAGTGCATCGGCTGCAGCATTGTTAACCGCTGATCGTTGTAAGGTATTATTACCGGTATTTAAATTTGCATTGATTTGAGACGACGATGGAAGAAGACTTGACATTGTTGCGATCAGAAGGAAAAACCTATTGATTCTTAGAACAATAATGCATCTAAAACATGGAATGAAGGAAGAAGATGAACGATTGATAAACAAGATTTATCTATTAACCAATAGCTCTAAAACACTGTGGCGACCTCATATATGGAATATATTCCGACTTTACTAGGAGAAAAAGAGCAGAAATACTCAAGTAATATAGACTGAAAGAAATATGAAGATAATTACCGGTTACATCGCAAGATAAATATTAAATCAAAACGTTAATCAATATTTATATTAGACAGCGTGTCTGTCGATTGTATTGTAAATTAGAAGCAGTATAGGCTGGTATTAGTGCAATATTGAAGTTTCAATCAATTACTTTTTCGGTGTGAACATAGATTTTCGAGTTACATAATGATACACTTACGTCGAGTAACAACAAGATGATTGTAGAGAGAAAATAAACCTAATAAGCTTACGAACGCTTCGTTGAAATTTTAACAAATACGCACTGTCCGTTTGAGTAGAGAAGAAAATGATAAAGTCAACGAAAAGAGAAAGAGTCAAATTGTGTTTAACTTGGAATCATCATCATGATCATTACTAACACTGTTGTCTCAGCGAAAGAGGAGAAGGAGAAGAAAAATTGAACCCGAACGATCAAGTTATAATCACTGTTAGGTCGACAAATGCAGGGGGCACGCAAGCAACTGACTCTTCGTATACGCATCTAGCTATCGATTGTTTTGGTCGTTGTCCTTCCGTTCGTTTTTCTCTCCTTTTCTCCTGCACATCAACCATTACTACCACACAAGCGGTAAAAGGGCTGTAAGAGCACATATAGAAATTAGCCCTTTTATTATCGACAGTAAAGAGAAGAGAAAGAAAGAAAGACGCACGATGTCGGCGTGAGTCAATGACCGGCCAATGGTACTGGACAATTGCCTTCACTACGTACGTTCTTCGTTTACTACTGACGACAAGACATGGAGAAAGAGAGACAACTTATAAGCAATAAATTGAGTGTATACAATCGAGCTGACTACTTCTTAAGTTTATAGGCGTAGAAATTTGTAATCATCATCATCATTGTATGTGTTCAAAGCAACAGTGAAATATTGGACACAGACATCTACACTTGTATTCAATACGATTACATTACTTCGATATCATTCGATTGCAGATATAAACCTGTTATTATATTCATCACTTATCCACAGATATGAAATTGGATGAGAAGTAAAGAATAAACTTAAAATTCCACTTTATATGTATACACACGCATGTTCAAATGCAATAAACTAATTGAGACGATAAAACATCTTGAATTTAAGCAACAAAATGCGCGACAGACTTCTTTGTCAAGAAGATGATCATTTGCATAAATACGTTTATTGTATACTGGCGAGGATAAAGAAAGAAAAGAAGCCAAATAAAATCAGCTGTTCAATAAAAGAACAAATGAAAAGAATTTAACACGATCATCGTAAAATATTATCCTTATCTCAAGACATCAACCAGATTATATGCAGATCATTTCTTCCCAAGAAGATTTACGGAGAAATCAACAGAAAAAAAACGAACTGATCAAGTTTAGAAATACAATTTGATTCGCTTGTATTTATCAGGGTTCTTTTTTTCTCAAAGGTTAAATGAAAAGATACCTTTTTCTCATTGATCAAAAGGTTGAAACCCCTGAAGATCTAATACAAATGAACTATGTAATCCGGTCGAATCCAATTCAACAAAATGATGATTTCATTATCCGGTGGTAAGATCGATTATTTATCCATCTTCCGAATGATTTCTATCGTATCGAACTATTTAGGCAAAGCCTTTACATTGATGATGGTCATACTAATCGACCATATTCGTTGTATCACTCCAATGAACTGTCCTTTAATACGTAGTTTTGCTGATAATAGTGGCATACTCGTTGTAAATAAAAGCGTTCTAATGTCAATGAAGACACCTGTACATTGTCAATGGCTAGTGGCCAGTTCAAACCAACAAGTAACGAAGATTTAGATGATTTACAGATTTTCAGAATGAATATCTCGGAATTTTATAGAAGATTTTCGTCGAATTTGACTATTTATATATTCCAATCTCAATGAAAGAATATTTTCATACAGGTTGTCATCGTGGATCGGTTAATTTATGGACAATTGGATTACAACACGAAAAACTTGAAATATGTGGTGATCGACAGAATCTTCGTATTGGTGGAATTGGAAGAATGCTAATGATTGCGCTACACATTCTCGATCCAAGTCTAGAGGTTGATTTTCAAATGAAATATTACTTAAAACACACTGCGCGTAAGTTATTAGTAAATTTAATCGATCCTGGATGAAATTGAGAGTGATTTTTAGCGTTATTAACTACTATGTCAAGTATCTTGAAATCCACGATTGTACCTGCGCAAAAGCCGTTCAATGCTCGAACATCGTTATTCTCCGAATGTGGCCTGACATGGACCAACGGTAATGAATATTATCGGGAAATCTCAAGTCGTATCGTCGGTGGTCGACAAGCAATACCACACAGTCATCCATGGCAAGTTCTTCTCAACATTCGCGGCCATTATTGCGGAGGTGAGATTGACGTACCTTTCTGCATGAGATTTCTCTAAGCTTTGAAGAAATCTTTCAGGAAGTATTCTCAATGCCAGATGGCTCGTCACTGCTGCCCACTGTGTTAATGGGTATGTGAGAAACAAAAGCAAACATGGTCAAAGAGTATTTATGTCACTTTAGATCAAATCCAGAAAGTTTATTAGCAGAATTCGGGATGCATGATCGACATCGAAGAGGACCATGGCGAGTTGCGAGAACTATCAAACAAATTCTTATCGTATGTATTTCACACGATAATATCCACGTATTTTACTCTTTTTATCGCCATAGTATCCACTATACAGTGGTAAATTGACGAGATGGATGCATGACATTGCTTTACTTCGTTTAACAGAACCATTAGTATTCAATCCATTCATTCGATCTATTTGTTTACCATCCAAAGATGATATTATTCAATACGGCGAACGAACACTTGTTACTGGATGGGGTGCAACTCAAGGTAGACTTTGTCTAATCGTTTGAAGTGAGTTAAATTTAATATAAGGGTTTATTTCAAAAAGGTACGGGAGATTATCGATATTTGCGCGAAGTTGAAGTGCCCATTCAATCGAATGACCGTTGTCGATTAAATGCCGTTAGTTGGGAAACAAATCTCTGCGCGGGTCTATGTGAAAATGGAACATGCGATGCTTGTCAAGTAAATTTCAATGATCAAACATAAATTTGCCAAGAATCTGTATATGTGTATATGTTTAGGGCGATTCAGGTGGACCCATGGTTTTACATCGTCATAATCGATGGTATCTAGTTGGTTTAATTTCTTGGGGATTTAGTTGTTCGGGTTTAGGCACTTATACAAAAGTTTCTTATTATTCTGATTGGATTTCTAAAATCATTTCCTATTGACATAATTTTATGTATCAAAATATTAAAATATTCGAAAAAATTGAAAAAATCGAAGTATGAAAAAAGCAGGAAACAGCACCATTAAGCATTACTTGTATCTTCACGAAAATTCACATAGGGATGTCTATTCAACTGTTGCAAGATCACTTCAGGCGGTGGTTCTTTCAATTGAGATCTAAACACGAAAATAATGTCATTCTTGATATTGTTTTTCTTTTACACTCACCGATATATGTCAAACATATTCGATACAATCAATTCTTCATGATCATCAGCTCGTTTCTTTTTCGCATCATGGATCTACAAGTTCTCAGTGAAGAAGATCGTCTTCGGAGCCAACAAGAAAAAACTTACGTCACCACTCAAAGCAAGACATATGTTCAATCCAATGGTTGTGACGAATAAATACCAGAAGATGAAATATAATTCACTCCATCTACATTCAAATTCGAGAAGAAATAATCACATATTCGAAAATGATCTACTTCGTGTTAGTTGCAGCACGGAAAGCATTGACAAAAACAAACCATTGATTGACAATCATGATATTGTAAAGTGTAACAATTGATGCCTTAAAAGTTCAAGAACTAGTCAACTGAAAATTGTCCAAGTGAATACACTTACGAAAAAGTCATCGAAACCATTTGGCCAATATTCAAGTTGCTCATATGTACCGCAGACACTAAAGACACATGAAAAGTCTATGTGAAACATCGTTTACTCATCAACGATACGTTATGTTCGTTTGAGTTTGATGTAAGTAAAGGTTTTCAACGGCTCCTCCAAACAATTCCATACCGAGGATTGAATATGCATAGTAAAAACTCTATCGATCATCGTTCAATTATACATTATCGAATTTGTCATAATGAACTTACGAATAAAACTCCGAAAAATGCACCACCATTTCGTATTTCATCAATCACTGTGCCAACAATGATTTGTATGTTTTTCGACGCGGGCAAAAATCGAATCAACCGATAGATAAACAGCATATTACAAGCTTTGTTCGCCTCCCATAACGTTAAAAATGGAATTTGTTTCTGTGTCAATTCCAAATCTCTACATTACAATCGAAATCGAATCTAATCAGGTCAACTCATTGTTATATCATACTGTTCCGAAACAACAGGTGATCCATGAATTCCCATATGGATGATTTCTAATGTCTAGGAGACGCTTAGATATACTTTGCTGATGGAAATCAATTTAAAACTTACAAAACATGTAAAAGCGACAGCTGTTTCTAAAATATTTGCTGCGGATGAACGAAAATATTTGTCTGGGCCATACGACCAAGCTTTCATAACGATTTCCAAAACAAAATAGATTAGCAAGCTTAAATTCATAAATGCGATGAAAATGCTTCGCCTAACCAAATCTTTATATTCGGAATGTAAATGACGATGGCTAACTTCAATCTGAAAATGTTCGAATTACAATTTTAATGCGTAATGAAATTGTGTTACTAACAGTAGTGAAGAGAACGCTCAATAGAGCTAAGAGTGTACCAATGCTATCGAAGATGCGCGATCGGCCGACGGCTTTCAAACGATCTGGAACACTTTGACCTAGTGTTTCAATTTCAATGTCCTAAACACAAACCAATATTTAAATTTTTGAACATCGGCTCTTGCTTTTTTTCTTTTACTTGTACTAATCTTGGATTTAGATCTAATAACTGCATAATAGAAGAATATTGTTCGAAATCAATTATTTCATGTTCTAGTGTTAATTCAAATAGTCTCTGAAAAGAACTGAAAATATCTTAAGTAGCAAACATTTGTTCGCTCTTACTTGACCAATTCGATCTGCGTGCCATTTACTCATTGTAGCAGCATTGACAATCGTCTGGACGATGACAATCGGAACGGTATCTCTATTTGCTGACAGATTTGCAAATAGATAAATGAAAGAAATACGGTACCTGATTTCGACTGAACCATTGCGCAACGTTCGTTTCTTCATAATTTCAAACGAAGCTTGAATGGCGACTCGCCGTCGTAATTGTGAATTGATAATGGAATTCAAAAAATATCCTCGAAAAGCACGGTACACAACAGCAGTTATGATATTTTGTATCCAATAAATGCCTGCAAAAAAATAACAAGTCAGATTGACTAGGTCTCATCTTATTCAAGCTTATTACCGATAATAACAAAAATGAGAAAGAACAACACATTCAATCGATTATCCGAATAGGCTAAATTTGCAAGTAAACGAAATTGAAACTGAACACAAAGATTCCGTACCGGGTGTCATCACATCTGGATTGTTCGCAGTAGAATATAGTACAAGTAGCTGGAAGACGGAATCATGTAAACTGGAAAAGTAAGTACTTCCTTGACTATCTTTTCGAGTCTAAGAAAGTAATAAATGAGAAAAAAAGAGATGATTAGAAGATCATTATCGAAGTCAATACTTCTGATCGTGGAAAAAGAAACATAGCCATAATAGCAAAGAACAAAATATGCGCAAGTGCCATTGCAACACAACTACGACAAGACATGCACAAACGATAGTCTTTCATTCAATATTCACCTACGCGATTATCGTCAATAAATCTTTCTGTACCGCTTTCAACGCTTTTTTCATCAACTGAGATGATTCAATCATAAATAATGGACGGAAGATACGACGGATTCGCGTCTAAATATTCAAAGTGTATTGTGCATGGCAATGGATGTTCAATCGTTTACATACACCTTGGTAAGTTAAACCGATTAATGTTGTCATCGCAAACCATTCACATAACGAGTAAATTGTTACAATAAAGAAAGCAATCATCCAAAAGCGTTTCCGAGCATGTTTCACACCAAGACAAGCGATCTATGAGATTTCGAACGAAAGAAATCGCATCTTGATTCTTTTGCATTCACTTACTTTAGTACAAATATAAACAAGAAACCAAATCAATGTTAAACCCTCAATAATCATCATTAGTAAATATGGAAAAACGATTCGTTTCGGTTTATCTCGAACATCGGATGTTACACTGAATGATGAAGGTTGTTCAAACAAAGCCAAACAAAGATTAATCGTTAGAGCAATGCGGTGCAGACTATGAGATTATTATTATTGACATGCAATCAGTCATTCAAGTTTAATATTCTCACTTTCGAATCAATGGACTGGATGACCATCGATGAACTAGCAAATAGAATTTTGTTACTTTATGTGCTATAGATTGATAATTAACAGCATCTTCTAGGAAAATAGTTGCACAGAGAAGTGTATCGGCAGCTAAAATATCCGAAGTATAGATCGTAAATGTCTACGATGTTCATTTCACATACACCAAGAGCATCGTTCACTGTCAGTATTTTCTCCATCTATGGGTTTAGGTATACCGAAGAAGTTTTGCAGACGATTTTTCCATGTTAAAGATGAAGTGTGAATGATGAAGTCACTTCCACAATCTGTATTTATCGACGAATGTGTTTGCCTTCTATCCATATCTACAATTAACATATGCGTTTTTTAGACTTTGCCTTTCTTTCCCAACTAGTGTGGAGATGTGTATACATGAACAGAAAAAAAATATATATAGAAAAAAAGAGAGAACAGATTAACATTTTCTTGTGGTATTTGGATAACTCTTCAATAAATCTTCATAAAATTGTTGAAAGAGCAGTAATGAAGTATCGTCTTCGATGAATTTGGTGTTGGGTAATTGAGATTTTTCGAGAAAACCGATTCGATACAAGTAGACATTATTCATAACAGCATAATCATAACCAGAAATAAAACTCTCACAGCACTAAACGAGTGAAAATGCGAAGAAATAGTAGAGAGTCAGATTGATTTCTTACTTGACTTATTCTTGCATGCCCATGAGCTTTGAAACGCGGATCAAACATCGGCATCGTTTTCGGTCCGATAAAAAAAGGTTTCCATGGTTGAGAATAATGCGGACGAAAGAGAGGAAGAATATCATCGCTTCGTTGTTCTTGTTTCCACGCTTGATAATTTGTTAAAGCTTGACATGTTGGACAGACATCGTTTTGATACGGCTGAATTTGTTGATCATTCCATAGAAGAGTCAGTTCGTGTTTATTTTGTGGTAAAGGTATGGAACGTTTTATTGTATCAGTATGAATTTCGAAAACAGGAATGACATAAAGTGTGCTATTGAAGTTTTCATTCGATATCGATGTTTTCGTATAGAATGAGACGAGATGATGAAAGAGATCAGGCGACGGGAAAATATCGATATCCAGGGTTAAAATGTACTGAATAGAAGGATGGCTATTACCAAGACGTGCAATATTTCGAAGAAGATTCGATGGGTAGGGCGTGGAATCTTTCTCATCGGAGTGATTCGTATAACTCACTTGCTGACAGTTAACTGTATACTTAACACTATGAGAATGATGTTGACTTGATATCGAACCTAGAGTAGGAGAGTTAGTTATACAGGAATTCAATTTTGCAACATTCTCTTACTTTTATAAGCTGTAGCTGAAATGACGAGATGAATGTTAAGTACTTTAAACGATCGTCGATTACATCGAAGCCACATCGCTGCATAGTCAATATCGTCACTACCACGTGAGCCTTTCACATATAAACTCAATGATATTGGACCATCCCAGACATTAACATGTTGTAACAATAAATGAAGTTGATCGATACCTGTATGTAGATTCAATGCTAATAGGCCCGCGTTTTTAGTAAGATTCGATTGGTATTGCACGAAATTTTGTACGATTATATAGTTTCCTGACGTATCGAAGCGTTTTTTCATTTCGATGGTTCTATAATATGGACGTGTATCGAAATCATAATCCGGTTCCTTGGTATCTTCTTGAAAGAATAGCAAACTTGAAAACAGAACCCCATTTATCAGAGTCATGAAAAGAAAGGCAACGATAATAATTAAGAAAATTTTCAGAAGACTTTTGAGTTTTGTTCGACGACCACATGAAAGACTATAACGAAGAAAATATCGTCGAAGACGAATTAAACACACATTTCTAGAAGGCATAGGTGGTAAATTTAAGAATGAATATGTGATAAATTGCAATGTCTATTTGAATGTTGGTCGAATCGAGCGCGCGTAAGGTGTAAGTAATTGATTTAAACCGAAATCTGACCACTTGTTCTGTGTTTCGTCAACGATTTCAGATAACAACGTTAAATCACCCTCGTATTCGTCAGGATTGTACAATAAACTGTGATTATGATTAGCGCCTGAGCCGTGAGGATGTCCTCCTGCACCGTCTGCACTACCTGATCCTCCGCCTGTATTATTTGACACACCGTGTGCGGATCCTCCAGCACTAGATCCGATTCCGGCTACACTACGACCTGCTGATCCACCTGTAGCAATACCTGCACCACTTGTTGCTGCTGCTGCTGATGCAAGAAGATAATTGGCGTCAGAGTTATCGTCCGGGTTGCCTAAATGTGGTAATTCGTCTAAAATCCAATCACGATCAATTAATGCGAGCTGACGCCCATCGGGCAAATAGAGACCATCCATAGGATCATATATCTGAAAAATAGTGACGGGTAGACATATATTTTAATATATATATATGTGTATTGAAAATATTCTGTTCAGAAAACATAGCTAATCATCTATGGAAAACGATAAAGTACAAATAACTTAATCAGCGAGAAGATTTTAAAGGTGAACACATTCTAAAATAGTTTAATACTAAAATGACTAGGAATAAAACTAAAATCAAGATCTAAATGTTGAGAAGATGAAAAGCAGGAAATATGAGCATGAGAAGATTACGAAGAGAAGCCAGTTTCTCTCATACGTCGATCGACGGCAGCAACCAAGGCTGAACCTTTTGATGAACCATCTTCAGAAAGAACCAAACGATGCTGCAAACAAACAATAGTCAAGAACGTTTTTACATAATTACATTCAAATACAAGCTTACCGTGCGAGGTACGAGTCGACTCAGTGTACGTGCCAGATTCTTTTTGAATTTTTCATGATGACGAAACAATGTTCCATCAATACCGACAGTCACTGACGGTTGATTGAGACGATTGACCAAAACAGCAATAGCTGAAACATTGATGACATTAAATGCAGTTTGGAAAATGAACGATCCTACCGGCTGCAGCTAATTTAGCTGCTCGAAGTGAGACAGTTCGGCAAACTTCTCGAATAAGATAACAATCATCATAGGATGGATCATGGATGCCAATAGAAGTAAGAATAGACGATGTTACTGATAAGTCCTCCGCTACACAAGAAAAACACATTAGAATTCGTCTTTCAATCTAAATATTAGTTACTATTGTCCGATTCGATGTCGGCCACGTGTTTTGCGTAAAAACTACCTAGAAATTGAAAACACGGATGTTACGAAGGCCAGGGGATGGATGAATAATCATTTTACCTCGTAGAATAAGGAAAATGTTGTAATCTGATCGAAGACTTGGCGTTTTTTGCATACGACCAGGCAAAAGTATTGAACGTTGAACCAAATCGACAATTATCAGACGAACAATTTCTCCAAGATAGAGTGCTAAAACAACAAATATCGTGTCCTTTCATATTTTCAAACAATCTTCATTCAACCTACCAGAAATCATCTTCTCAAAAACTTGTTGATTTGGTGTCGAACTAGATTCATCCAATTCTCGATCAACACTGGTTCGAATGAAGTCCAAACAGCCATGCTAAACATGAAATCTTATGAGTTTTGCTCACTCAAACCAAAGACCTACTTTTCCGAGCGCACCCCATTCTGTGTTGATAACAATTTGTTTTCTTGATTGATCTCGTACTCCTTTCCACTTCGGGACATTATCGACATTTTCGAAATAGCATGCATTGTATCCTAATGAGTTATTTGTGTAACAAAAATCTTTTTCTTCACTTTCCGAACTAAATTATTTACCTGTGCCGAGAATAACACCTACTTTACAATCACGATATATCGAACTACATGCCATCAGTGTGCCGACAGTATCGTTAACCAAAGCTACGACTTGGATATTTAGTCCCTAAAATTGATTTCGAATTAATCATTAATAGTATTTGTGGATATTTTTCTTACTTTATGACGATCGATGGCTTGTTGCAGTAAAAGAACCACATCATTACCCACAACACCGGTGCAACTGAAACCTTTTGTCCATGATACCAATCTGGCTTGTCGTAAGCTTGTTTGGTTACATGGAAAACTGAATGTAAACGCTGAAAACAAATAGCAATAGAGACCAAACAAGGAATAATGAGTTCGTATATACCCAGATCAAATTTGTAGTCAGCTGGTTTATGTAAGGCTAATTTATTGTCATCAATAAATCGTTGTAAGCACTCAGCAATATAATCAAACAATTTGTCACCTTCACCCAACAGCAGCGAATGAGGAATAAGAAATATTTTATTGTTCAATCGTATGCGATTTCGTCCTTCGATATTCACGTGTGACACACGAAAATTCGAGCCACCTAAGTCCACGACTAAGTATTCCCCGATTTCTTGACCACTTGGACCATGATGAACATAAGTTGGAAACATCGCTAAATCATTCTTCTCTCGTTCATCATCGGATCGTAAACCATTGGTCATTTCCGTATTTAAATTTGCCATAACACGACGAAGTTGCTCGTCGGTTAATTGAAAAGGCTCAAGAATATGTTTGACTTCCTCTCGGAAAGTGACGCGTTTAGCACGTTGAGTTCGTTGGTGAAAATAATACACACCCAAACCAATCGCTGCTATGGCTCCAGTTGCCAATCCAGCAATTTTCAATGTTTTAAGAACATCAATTCGCACTTCGATAACGTAATTCGATGACGCTGCCATCTAGAATACGAAAATTCTATATGAATATAATCAATATCGAGATATTCTATTATGAGCATATTTTCCCCGTAAAGTAAAGATCAATTAACGATAAAAGACTTTCATGTGCAATCGAAACAAAGTAATCTTTTCAGATCTAGTTCAGACAGAATATCACAAATTTGTTCAAAACGTTCTATAATATTTTCGATTTTAAACTTCTTCCAATTGCAATCCGAATGCATCTTGATTTGGTGATTGGTGAAAAATAGCATGAAGAGCAATGACAAACACTGATGCGCCTAGAATATCACAAACAAATACACATACAATACTTCATATGTACATCAATTACCGAGAATCCAAAAGATAGCTGCACCAGCTCCAACCATGACCAACAATGGAATACAAAGACAAAGCACTGCTACGTATTGTTGTGTTAGAGGAATTTGACGTCCTAGACAGAATTATTCGCATGACATTCCTGTTCAAAAATGCATCGAAATCGTATACCCATCAGAACTAATTGTTTTTCTCGATTTTTAACATTAACTAAGTAACATCCGGCAGCCATAGCCAATAGAACAAACAATAATGACGGTGTTGTAATTCTAATCGAAAGCAAACGGTTTCATGCTAAGCATGATATAAACGAACTTACACACAATAGATAGATAGAATGATAATAACGATAACATAGTTGGTTTGATAATGTTCGATATTTGCCACTAATCGTTTTGTGCCTTAAAAGAAAATAAGTAAAATGAGATACGATCAGATTGAAATAGAATAAGATGGGTTCACATACCAGTGGCCACATTTTTAGGTGTTTTAAACTTAGCAGTATTGAAAAATTCAAACCAGGGACGTAAGCTCTGCCGTTGTCGAGTGTATAATTCTTGAACATTAATCTTTTGAAGATTAGCCAGAGACCAGTTGTTACTAGAAATATGATGATAGAGACCCTTCAACAGATTAGCAGAAAGATATTTACAAAGCATTCTCGTTTGATAACTCAGCCATTTATTCGTCAGTTAACAACAGAATAATTCGAATATTCGGTTTTATTTGAGCTAGAAGAAGAAAAAAGTAACAGAATGCATGAATACAAATATGATCACGAACTAGCCAATCCAAGACTCCATGCAGATGGCATTAGTTAAAACTAGTAGTTGTGTCAAACGAGAATAGAGCAGATAAAATTCGAAATGTTCTCATTGATTTTCTAGAACCTTGATCAAGTTTATCGGTCAGATTTTGTACATTTGGCTTTTATGTGACGACTAGTAATATGTAGATCGGATACGCAATTCAAAGTAAGTTCGTACAATCAACGTGTAGATGACCTTCGTGCAAACGACGAATACGTGTTCTTATTCAGTCAAAGATAACCATTGTTTCATGGCTATGATATAAAATAGCTATCGATGTTAATAAGTGCAAAAGAATACTACCATCAACGGATTTTGAAGTTGTTTGTTGATTTGATACTTTCCTAAGAATAGATAAACTATCTACCTATTCACAAACAGACGTATTTTCTTAAATTTGATCTCTGACTCAGTGAATAACCCTAAATCTTAGAGCAATGTGTAAACGATCAGGCTTGATTCCATCGACTTCGGCGTCATTTCTGCAAATCCTCTAGTAAAACCAAGATATCCTTCGCGATTTGCCGATTCTATAATCTTTAGTACAACTAGTACATTCAGTGAGATCTTGGAAGAGCGACATATGCTGATAGATGACGCTGTTTGTTAATCTAAATTATTCCGTTGAGTTTACCAATGATTTTGAAGATTTCAGCGTACATAGCATCGATAATTTCATTCTTTATTTTATTTCACTTACATCATCATAGAAATTGAAGTTTCTATTCATTATACTTCGCAATAGTTAATCTACGAATAGTCTTTGTTTTTACTCTTCATTGTAATCGTCAGCTGCTTTTAATGACTCATTGACTGACAATTGCCGCGTGTGCGTTTGTTAACTGCTTTCAATCTATTTCTTTTTTATTTTCGTATATTACAGATGTATTTATGTCCTTGCCAACACATTTGACCAGTAATGCTTCTCAATTGCCTTTTTTCTGTTCATCCAATTCACTTCTATTCTACCTGGGTAAGAAAAAAATAGTCGTGAATCTTTTTCTTCTAACTTTCTCGAACATATTTCAGATGATCCCAGTACCTACTCCCAGGTTTTAACACTCTACAACCCATATGACTTCGTTGTCCGTTACAAAGGTAAAATAACATTTCCGATTCGATCGAAATCAAACAATCGATATTTTTTTCTAATAGTGTTATGCACCGCTCCACGAAAATATTCGGTCGCCGAACCACAGGGCGAAATTCGTGCGCAACACTCTGTAGATACGTAAGATTCATTGCCCTATTTATCTAAGATAATTCAAATAAATCACTTGTTTTCTTTTAAAGAATCGTACGTCTTCTTGATACATCAGCATCATCTACCAATCAGAATGTTGTACATAAAATTCGCATTCAATATTTTGATCGTCGAAAGTCCCAAGATCTTATTGGTATCAAATCATTTGACAAAGACAACTGATCTCTATGTGTAACTTTCGTTATTTTCTAGGCAAACGTGATGTAACATGTTCAGTCCTATCTTATAAACCCTTAGAACAAAATTTCGATGAAGAACCAGGCCTCGGTAGTACGACCCAACATAATCGAATGAATACGACGGTAACAACGACAAATTCAACCCTTACTACACAACAAGAAACACGTGGGTTCTATTTCAAACGGGCCAGCCATATTGAAAATGAGATTTTCTGTTCTAGGCGATCCATTAGTTGTTTTTGTTCTAACTGTTCTTGGTGCCATATGTGCGCTTATTCTAGTAGCACCAACCATTCCTGATGATTCAACCACTTCAAATATACGTTTGCCATCTTATTTACATATGACAACTAATTCAAAAGTCATTGCCAGCTACATACTTGGTAAGGAGCGATTTTTTGGCTACAACTGATACATTCGAACGTCTTCTTCCTAGGGCTTTTAACTGTAGTTTTTATTCGACGATAACGATCACCTGTCTGCACCATTCATGAACATTACGCAGATATAAATCTTTCTCTTTTTCATTGGTGTGTCTATGTGTGTGGATTTCCTTTTATTATATTATCCATTCTTTTTTTCTTATAACGGATAACTGTATTTTTTGTCTTCTTTAAAACAAAAACAATAAGATGTATCATAAATCATGTGGATAAAAGAGTGTACTGATTAAAAACTGACAAACCTGACACGCTGAGAAAAAAAATTCGTAATCACCTAGAGGAAACTCTCATGTTTGTATCGAATATTTTGGAAATACTGTTGTACATACTCATTTAACCTCTTCACTTATTCAGTCATATTCATACACTAGATGTTACTTCTGTTCGTAACGTTTTCAAAAGTGTGAAATGAAATGACTTCACCCTCGACAAGTACCCATTGATGATGCGATGCCCTTTCTTTTGTACTAATGGCAATGTAATCTTGATCTCAGAGTGTTTTTCGACATCATCCGATACGAAAACATTGCTGCGTTTCTTCTTAGTCATCATCAGTATTCGATAAACTTGGCAAATAGAGAGCTATTTTAAGACATGTAACTGTTCGTACTTTGATGAATCACAAAATCAATCAAATTTTCCATTTCACTTTTACATTCTCATTATCATTTCAAAAATCAACCTGTACTTTATTCAGATTTCGGACATGACTCTGCGTTCTTTTTGTAACGAAAGTGTGCTTAACCTTTTCCTAGGTAAAGTACATTCAAGTTATCTTCATTTAGCAAAAAATATTTTGTGCCCTTTCATCCCTACTGTGTTACGTATGTAACAAAAGTGATTATGAAAGTGGTCGGTTTTATTCTAATGCCATCTTTTTATCAAATCTTTTCTAAAATTAGTTTTGAGATTTTTGGCTTCGCTGCTTTCCAATAATATATATATATATAAACGTCCCATTCATGCATTAATACACGTGTTCTTCATCTCTCTCTCTCTCTTGATGCATTTTCTTTGTTCGATGTTCCTTTTACTAAACGGACACACTAGATAGGTAGTCGTAGTGGGGCGTTCATTTTCTTTCTCTATTTTCTCCGTCTAGTAACGTCGATGCACGACAATACATGCATTTAGAACTTACGCGAAGAAAAAGAATAAGAGTCGACCCTCGTACTTTTTTTCTTATCGTTCTTTTTCTTTTCTCTCGATTTTTTTTTCTTCTCGCCCTCTTTTCTTATTATATAAATATGTATGCATAGATATTCATCGTCATTTTCTTCCATCAGTTGGTCGATTTGTTTTGCAGCAGCAGTGACTGTTCGTTACAAATCGTGTTTACTAAAACGTCATCGTTCCCTCCAAACGAATTGATTTTTATTACATTAAAATAATTCATTACAATCAAAGCAATATGGATAAAATTCAACAACAACAAGCTGGTCAACCAGATCGTCAAAAAGCTCCGGTTGCAGCCAATCAACCACGAGAAAATCTCGTTCGATAGTACGTTATGCTCTTTTGTTCTAATGGTAAACTATCATGATTTATTTTTCCTTTCTAGCAACTATCACGAGGACAACGAAGGTTTGATCAATCGTCAGATCAATTTAGAATTGTATGCTAGTTATGCTTATATGGCTATGGCACATCATTTCAATCGATCCGATGTTGCATTAAAAGGTATGAAATGAACCATTTGACGCGAACTTTGGTGTATTGATGAATTCTTTTCTTAGGACATTATGATTTTTTCAAGAAGATGTCTGAAGAAGAACATGAACATGCGAATAAATTTATGGAATATCAAAACAAACGTGGTGGTACAATTGTACTTTTGGATATCAAGGTCAGTTGATATTTTTTTCCAGTTTATCTCGACTCTATGAATGATTTGATCTTTAAAATTGTAGAAACCAACTCAACAAAGTTGGTCTTCGGCTCTTGAAGCTCATGAAACTGCATTACAATTGGAAAAGGATGTTTACCAAGCATTGCTCGAATTGCATTCATATGCTGGCAGACACAAGTAAGACAAGTTATGGAAATCGATTCATGTCTCTACCTTTTCTATACATAGTGATCCACACCTTTCCAATTATCTTGAAGATGAATTTCTCGATGAACAGGTATGCAGATGAAAACTTCGATTTAAATGATAACTTTCTGATTAACTTGTTTAATATAGGTTAAATCGCTTAAAGAATATTCGGACTACATCACCAATTTACGTCGTGTTGGTCCTGGTCTTGGCGAATATATCTTCGATAAAGAAGAACTTCAAGATTAAAGTTTTTCAAACATATTCGAAAAAGACATTTTCCCCCTGCATAACCATTTAATTCAGAGAAAAGAAAAAAAAATTAACATTACTTCAACCTATCGTACTAACAAGCAGTTTCAATTAAATGATTCTATAAATTTTTCGTCTAATCCTATATTTCTTAAGTGAAACCATGTCTTTTTTTTTCAACATCGATTCAATAAAAACATAAGAAATGATATATGTTATTTTCTGTTTTCTAAGGCAGATGAAATCATAGTCGGAGATCAATATTATTGAATGTTGTTCTACATTTTCTTTCTTGGTGTGTGCATCCAGATCTATGTGATCTAACGCCGCAATTATGGCAGACCTCCATATACTGGATGTCGACAAAAACTAAGCTGCTTTCATCAAACTTTTCTCAAATTATTTCAAAAGGGTAGACGCCATTTTTGTTTGATAACATGTTCTAACGGCTGCGACACTTATGATGCGTATGGACACCATATTCCACATACGAGTATCAACATCCTGTACCGTTGAATTCGTCTACTTAACTCTTGCTGTGGGACGCCATGTTTTTGACTGACAGAGATTTTCGTCGACAATATAATTCGTCAATAAAATATTTTGTTAACATGATTGTCTCAATGCCAATCACTGCTGAAAAGAAAATTATAAGTTTTTGGTAATCTACCGTGTTGTTGTGGGATCTAGATAGATCCACTGTACCTTTTTGTCAATATGATTACGATCACTCAATTAAATATTTTTGACAATCGTACATTGAATTAAATCCGAAAAACAAATCCGATTTCTGTTTTTGTGTCATCTACAAGATGCTATAAATGAACGTCAATGATCTACGATGACGACAGTGGCAAAGAACAGATGATTTTAATCGTTCGAATTCTATTTAGTCTTTTTGTGTTAAAGCATTCAGTCGACGAAGTGTTATGCTGATAAAAATTTTTCAGCAAAAATCCGTTTGTTACCATTCGTATCCGAGTGGAGGCGCATGGGCACTACCGGATTTTTTAGTCGATATCAATCCTCTCGAAGATTTGCTCCCCTTGACTGGGTAGTGATATTTGTGGATTCTGGCATGGAGTCGATGCTCAGAATAGATATCTAGGGATAGCGGCGCACGATTGCGAATGTGTGCTATTGAAACTTTTTGGAACTGACGGAAACTGTTGGGAGCTGATCGGAATTGTATAGAATAAGTGGAAAAGGGGTGCTTTCCTGCCTGAACGTCTGTGCTGGAAACTTCTATTAGCTATGGTCATAAGCCAACGGCACTCATGTAGTCCCATAAAACAAAATTGTTGTGGTGACATAAGCAGGAATAGGAAAGCACTGTTTTGAGATTAACTAGTTATTTTCAGAGCACACATATTAACAAAGAAATTTAATTTGATGAAACGATCTGTTTATTGCGATCACAAACGAGATCTATGTACATTACAAGTTACAGCGGCCACATATCACATCAGATTACTATGCCATCACCTGGATAGAAATCAGTATCACCTACATACTAATAATCTTGTCCAGGAATGAACGCTGATTCGATCTGTGGATGAAATCATAACAGCAGTATGTAATAAGATGCGATGGTAGAAACCAGTTGACGTGTGCAGAACATGAGATCAAATAACGACGGACGATCTCCAATCGCTAGCTTTCGAACGCTTTCCAGATCTGTCCATTTGGGAATATGTTTCGCCTATCTATATTAAGTTATTTTTTATATTGAGCAGATGATTCTGTTGATGATAGTAATTCTATTACTACAAAGAGAATTTTCGAAATTAGTCCAAACAATTTGATGACAAGCAAAATAAACTAGACTTCTTGTAGTTAAAATGGCACGGGAAACTCTTACCTGTAATTACACCTACCCATGTCAAAAAGTCATCGCTGAATGTCCTTGTAGAGAACGAAGTACGATCATTTCTTGTTGGGAAAACAAAGAAAAATGCGTCATGGTAGCATTCGTAAAGTTTTTTTTCTTACGATCAAGATAAACGATATCGTGTACAATGTCATCATTCCAATTCCGAGTAAAGCTGATATTTTTATCTGATGGTATACTAAAAGAACCAAGAGATATTTTATTCGAAAATCTTGTTGTCTAATAGACCTGTGAGAAGGGCTGTGTGAGCACGAGTACAAAATGTACTCAGCATGTAATAATATATGGGAGCTTGACATGTTAGGATATGTATATTATTAATACATGAGTATATTCTCGATCTAAAGTCATAGAATTGCTGGAGTACATAATCATGTGCTCACTCATATGTACTGATACTTGTGGCAGTTTTGGGAAGAAATGGAGTTATGGTGAAAACAACCTCCGGAAGATAGTGAATATTTTGTTTTTACTCTTGTGTTTGTTAGTGGTACGCCCTCACTCTCATTTAGTGATTCCGTGTGTTATGAATTCGTTGTATCTTTTATATTATCTTCGTCTTTGTTGAAGATGTATGACGAATTATATGGATTAGAGGGTAATATCGATACTCACGCATCTGTACATGAACAAGACGAACACTGTGTTGACAGCTACCGCCATCTACTTTGTTTGTTTCTTGATACGTACAATTCATCAACGAATCAAATATATGCACAAACAATGATAGCAAGTACGATGTTTCTTTTCTACAGCACAGATACAATATAGCGTAGCGTAATACCTTCTGTCAAACAATAAATCATGTATCCGAATCAAATACAACAACAACAAGCATCACCAATGCAACGTCCTCCGACGATGATGAATGCACCTGGTGGTATTCCCCCACCTAACGCGCCCGCTGGTGTTCCATCGATGCGTCCAATGGTAACACAATCACCCATGCAAGCAGCTATGATGCCACAGCAATCACCACAAGGATCAATGATGTCCAGACCGGTTGGTAGTCCATATGGAGTGATGAATCGTACACCAATTTACGATAAAACAAAACGTCCACCTTATACAAACGATCCACGTCAACAACCAATGATGCAACCTGGTCAGCAGCCAATGATGCCATACGGATCTGTCATGGCTGGTCCGAATCAAGCTATGATGCCCAATGCAGGCGGTGCTGGACCTATCAGACCTCAGTAGGAAGTCAATTCGTTCATTGATATCTTTTCAAATATTTTTCTTAGGAAAAAACGTAAACGTTTGACAGAAAAAATAATTCACAAACAGATACGTTCACTCGTGCCGGAATCGCAAGCATACATTGAATTATTACGATTGGAACAAAAATTAGATTCTGTTCTCATGCGAAAGCGCCTCGATTTACAGGAAACACTCAAACGACCACAAAAAGTAGTTCAAATTGACAACGCTTCTTTAATTTTTGCAAGCGAATAATTTCGATTTAGATCAAAAAGAAACTACGTATCTTTATCAGCCATCAATATCCTGTTCGTTTTGATTCCGATGCAACAGGAATGGATGATGAACAAGTTCAATATTGGGAAATGCGTGTCGAAGGTCGTCTACTTGATGATGTAAGCTACTTCTCCTAATCATAACTAAGTAAAAGTTGACGTATTTTCTAGCCAAATACAAATAAATACGATCAAGGAAAAGCAAAACGTAAATTTTCGTCATTTTTTCGCAGTCTAGTCATTGAATTAGATAAAGATTTATACGGACCTGACAATCACCTTGTTGAAGTATGTGGTACTCAATTTATAGAAAAGAAATTTAATAAAAGCTTTTTTGAAATTTTCAGTGGCATCGTACAAATGCGACCGCTGAAACAGATGGATTCCAAGTTCGTCGACCAGGCGATCAAAACGTCAAATGCACCATTTTAATGGTTCTTGACCATTCAGTAAGAATTGCTAAAAATCAACAAGTACTTTAAACGTGAACTTCTATGTCGTTTATAGCCACCACAGTTCCGTCTTGATGCTCGCTTAGCTCGCTTACTCTCAATCACAAATGGTACGCGTCAAACGATAATCCATGCAATTTGGCAATACATCAAAACACATAAACTACAGGATTCGGAAGAACGAGAATTTATCAATTGTGATCACCATCTGCAATCGGTTCGTATTCTTTACCTCCATCAGAATTCAATTACTTTGACTGAATACTTATCTTGTTAGATATTCGATTGTTCACGCCTTCGTTTTTCCGATTTGCCAAGTAAACTAAATAAACTCATACTTCCGTCAGAACCTATTATCATCAACCATACGCTTTGGTAAGACATATTTTTAATAGGCAAAGATCATCATTGATTTCAAAATTTCAGTTTGGGTACCGATCCGAAGAAGCACGCATGTTACGATATCGATGTTGAGGTTGATGATCCTGTTCGAGATTCGATGCGGTCATTTCTCACCCCGCAAAACACGCACGAACTAGAAGAATTAGATGGCAAAGTAAAAACAATGACAGACGAGAGATTCTTCTTATAAAGTTCTTCTAGATTCTCCAATATATTGATAGTATCAATCAATTAAAGCAAAGCCGAGAGTTTTATCTTTCATTTGCTGATGATCCTCAAGGTTTTATATGTAAATGGTTAGCATCACAATCTCGTGATTTGAAGGTGATCACTGATTCTACAACGGGAAATGCTGAAGAAGAACGAAGAGCTGATTATTATACGGAACAATGGTCTTACGAAGCTGTTAGTCGATATTTCTACAATAAAGTTCAACAAAAACGTGTAGAATTAGAGCAAGCTCTTGGCATTCGTAATTCTTAATTTCGAATGATTTCTCTCTCTATATATATAAATATAAAATTCACCAATATGTTTCTTCGTTCTCGTGTCTTCGTTTATGTAGTTCAACTAAATGTTCTATTCAAATTAAATTCTTTGTTTTTTCTTCTCAGTCATTCTAGATGGAATTTTCTTCATATCGCAAACCTTACTCTCATCGAACCCGATTTAAACTCGTTCATTCAACAACAACACTTGTCAAAGTGTCAAAAACAACAACAACAACAGCAGTAGCAGCAGCAATACCAACATCTCGATTCAAACTTATACGGAATGGAACTAAAACAACGCAACCGGTACTTAATTCATCGAAAACTTCACTTCTACGAATAAAAAACACAGAGAAATCATTACCATCGACAGCACTAGCGAAGAATATTGGAAACAAGTATAAATGGATGCGAACAAGTTTGAGGAAAACTAATCGAAACAGGTTCAGACTTATTCTTAAGTATCCTTAGTTTTGCTAATGAAAATTATCCTCTAGTTTCAAACTCGATCGTCGAAAGCCAACGAGTAGCGGACGAGTAGCAAAACGCAAGCCTCACGCATCGCTCTCCAAATGTCTTGTACGTATTCGTGGTATTAAATTTCAAACCCATCCAAATGGAAAATGTCTTCAACGCTTAGGTAAGTTTCCTATTCTTTGAATGTTCTTTCTTACTCTCAATTTTCCAGTATCCGATCCTGACGCTAGCAAAACAGCATTATCATCGATTCCAGTGAAAAAAACCGAAGATCAAATTCGATCAAAAGCAAAGTATTGTTCATTCGTGTAGAAATTATTCTACTGTAATAAATATTTAGCGTACTCCTTCAACGAAGCATTAACATAAGTAACGGATGTTATCGATTACGAAATGGAACAAAAAAGTCCACCTCTCTACGAAAGAAGAAAAATTGCATTTATTTTAATCGCTTTGGTAAATGCCATCGTGGTGATAAATGTCCATTTCTTCACGATCGTACGCGAATTGCTGTTTGTACACAGTATGTTGTTTCAATCTTATGAAGTGTTTCATTCAATTGATGGATGATTTCTTTGTCGTTATGCTAGATTTTTAAATGGACGTTGTAAGAATTCTTCTTGCCCGTATTCTCATGAATTAACTCCGGGAAAAGTTCCAACATGTTCCTATTTCATGAAAGGAGCTTGTGGACAGGACAATTGCCCTTATGCACATTCATTTGTAGGAGCTGATGCTCAAATCTGTGATGATTTCGTTCAAGGATTTTGTGCCAAAGGAATTGAGGTCTGTGAGAAAAGCATGAAACTTTCTTTGTTCTTTTCATACTTACTAAAACTGATCAAACATCTAGTGTCCGAAACAACATGTTCTCTTGTGTCCGCAATTTGAATCAACTGGCCAATGCTCACGTGGTAAACAATGCCATTTAACACATCGACGAAAGAGAAGTGAAAATAAGCTTGTAAATCTAAGAATATCTTCTTCAAAGTGCGAGTTTCTTTTTTTCTTTCTCAAACTGTACGTCATGTAAGATCTTTTAGAAAAATTGACCTACCAGAATCTAGTCTTCCGAGTGTGATGCCAGCATATATTCCATTAACATCAGGTGTGCAGAGAAACATCAGTAATGATTTACAAAATATTCTGTTGCGTTTGTGTTCTTAGAACCGGAGAAAATATCGCCGACATCGACAGAATTAAAGCTAAGACCAAGCTTTTTATCTTAGCATTCAAGTGAGTAAGTACATCAGATCTTTCTCTTTTTGCTGCAATGGTGCACAAAAGACGCAAGACGATGGTCTTTCTGTCCTACTATAGTTGTTGTTGTTGGAATTCTTTGAGAGACTTCCTGATTATTTTTTTTATGAAAGGTATACTTGTGTTGTGATCAATTAGTTTTTTGTTGCCCTTTCTCTTTTGAAATAAATAAATAAATTACATCGAGTATTTTCTTTTGTCTATTTATAATCCTCAGTTGCATGAATCACGAAGTTTATTGATATATCGAAACATTTGAGTCATATTTTATGAAACGAAATGTACCTTTTCCCGTTCTACAATAGATCGAACTTGAGAAAGTATAACCGACAAGATTAGTAGAACGTGGATACTTGCCTATGACATGCAACAAGAGATATGAAGTAGAACTATTACGAATAGACCCATTTCGTATGTGATCGAAACATGAAGATGTTTAATATTGTTCTCATCATCTTCATGATCGTGCTTTTGTAAAAGCATATATTTGCTACCTGGGTTTTAACATCAAAGTATTTTTGCAGAAGAAGAGATGGTACTGTATAAAAAACAGAATGTGATATGCCAAGTTCTAAATTATTTCATTGCGCTAATTCGAAATATGCCAATGTAGGTACTAACGTAGACAATTGATAGAGCTGGCTGTGTGAATATTATACAAATTATTATTCGTCTAATTGACCAATTACAAAAACGATTGTTTTTATTTGAAAGCTTTATCAGAGGAAAATTTTAAAAAAGTTACGATATTACTTATGAGCATGTAAGTAGAGCGCGACACAATGCCGCATAATGAATAAGAAAGAGACGTATCAATATTGCTTTGTTTTGATTGAACAATTAGACCGCCTGAACAAATACCAATGAAATACATTTTAGAATACTACTGAACAAAGAACTATCCTTACTTAATTCGCCAATTCTTCTTTCAATAAAACTCTTCAAAAACTTCATTAGGATAATAATAATTCCAATTGTTTTTCTATAGGAAGTGAATTCTTCTCTTGTAAGCATATTTCAACCACGATTTTTGACAAACTGATGACATGTTGATCATCGGAATTCAACAGATAATTGTTCGATCAAAGGTAGACTGAGCATATGATTTTTCCATTAGTAATAACTTTCCCAAAATATAGATTTTCATGCTGGTTACGCTCTAAGTATGTGTGTATTATCTCTGCTTGAATCGATATCGTCGTCGGTCGGTGAACGATTTCGCGAGTTAGTGAATTATCATTGGTGGGTGGAACTTTGTCTTTCTAAGTTGATCTGTTTATGTAATATAATATCCTTCCCTGTTTGTAAATCTTTCGGATAAAAGACCCGCAAAACATGTAGTGTTACAGAAAAGAAATCGAGAAATCACGGAGGTCGCTACGATGAGGATGAGGGTAAAACAAATTGACGATATACAATGAATTTGCTATTAAAATGCTATTTAACTTGATGAAAAGTCATAGAAAAGTGAGACAAAAATTCTCTCTTCCATCCTATTCTACTCAGAGAAGTCCTGACACTGTGCTTTCGAAATCAGTTGATTGCATTGCTTATGGTTAAACACGGAAATTGTTAAATGGAATAGTCGATGTTCAGTTATTCGAACTGATCCACCTGTTATTGGCGAAATAGCACTTACAATACATGCATTCGCTTCTGATTTATGACGACCAATGGATTTCAATAGTGTTGTAACTATCGCTGATTCATCCGATAAAACAACGTTTAATCTTAATTTTGCGTCGAAGGTTGAAAAGAACAATTTCCCATTTATCAAATGTTCTTTTTGAAGATGACTCTCTTATGTCAATAAAATTCTTTTCTTCGTATGTCATTTGTTTTGTCCGTAAGCTTTAAAAAACATTCTTTCGCTAACGACATTACATCATTGTTATTCAAAAACAAGTGAAGCAATGATGTGAACACTTTGCTATTTTTCTCATGCCTCGATTATGTTGTTTTTCACGGCGCAAATCCAGATCATTTCCAGTTCATGGAAAACAACGTGACACAGAAGTGAAAGAAATCTTCATTCGAAATGTCGAAAGCATTCGTGTGACTTCTCAGACCAAAATTATTCAACAGGAAGATAAAATCAAAACGTATGTCGACCCACATCCACTTTTGAATTGTATAAAATTTGTTCATTTCATAGAAAGTCGAAAGCCACATTAAAGAAGAATGCTGATGATCAATCAAAGGAAAAAGAAGCGACAGTTAAAAACCCATCCGTTCGTTCACGAACGTCTCTTTCGAAATTATTCGTCAAGTCCAAACAAATGAGAACACCATCGCCACTACCAACGATTGTCGATGATAAACCAGCTGATCGTTCATCATTGGAAGTGTCGATTTCGACAGACAGTGATTCCACTGAACAAATCAAACACTCCAAACATCGATCGTGTGCCGATAGTTATGATATAAGTAAAGAAGAAACACTTCAACAGAAAAATACGTGTCGACGTCAGAAGCCTACAGGCAAAAGTAAAGTCGTTTTGGAGAATGTCAGAAAAATGATTCAAGATCAAAATGCTCAGCAGCAAACTGCGCACCTATAGGATGTTTTCGCCTAGCATTTCTTTAATACAATGTTAGTTACTTACGTTGAATAGTCGTTTTACTTGTATCGTGAATAAATCAATCTAATTTATCAGTAGATGTCGCGCCATGTTTGGCAGAATATTTTTGTTTATCATTAAACTAAAATAACAAAAATTTATAAATAATTAAAAAGAACGAAAAAAACTAAGTTGAACGTTGTCGCGGCTAATGAGATCGATGAATTCCAAAATAAACTCCTTCGAGGTCGTTACCTTGAAAACATGAAGTGAAAAATATTGACCGATGGCAGTGATCGTTTCAACTTTTAACCCTTCGATGGTATTATACGGAAAGAAACCTTTACAGTAATAATAATAATAATAATAATACGGAAGTACTTGTTAACGTCTAGACATTCATGTTTTTCAAACAATTGTTTTCTACCAGCGCATGCCAACACACGAAAGCATGGATGATCAAACACGTGTCCGATCCATATGTTCGTCGATCAGTTAAAGAAAATTATCGAGCACGAAGTGCATTCAAATTAATTGAAATGAATGACATGCATCAATTCTTACAACCTGGTCATACGGTGATTGATATGGGTGCAGCGCCTGGTGCATGGTCACAAGTACTGGTAAAACAAGTCAATGCTCGTGTTGAAAAACAAAAGAAAATCACGTCGACGAATGAATTTGTACATCGAACTAATCCAGATTTGAAATGCGGAACAGTGATTGCACTGGATCGTAGTCCCATTTTTGAAATTCCCGGTGTACATATCATTGATGATTGGAATTTAACAGCAGATACAACTAGTGATTGTAATAAACGGTTACAGGCACTATTGAATCGATTGAAAACTGAGCAAGTTGACGGTGTTCTATCTGATATGTGTCCAAATGTAACTGGATGTAAAGCAATTGATCAGTCAGGTTCGTATTTATCTATTCGAAACAAAGATTAATTTCGTCTTTAACAGCAATTGCAGCTTTGCAACATCAAGCGTTTGATTTTGCTCGTCGATTATTGAAACCAAATGGTTATTTTCTATGCAAATTATTTCAAGGTCATGAAACATTTCAAGATCTTCGTTCACTACTTGAATCTCTTTTTGGTGCTGTTCATGTGATTAAACCAAGTTCATCGCGTTCGGAGTCTTCTGAATTGTATTTATTAGCTTTGGAATATCGTCCTGATGCAACGAATCGACCAATAAACGTTTCTGATAATCAGAATGAAAATACTCGAGTTGAAACAAATCGGCACGAAATTGAAAGATTAATTAACGAAGCTCGCCGTGTTCGAACGAAGAATAAAGATAAATAGTAGATTATATACTTCAGTGCAATGGATAGTCATCATGTTTAGAAATCAGATAAAGATCTATTTATTTTTTCTTCTAGATAATAAAATGCCACCGAAACGTAAAATACGGAACTTACGGACCAGAAATGATCAAGTAAATGATATGTTATCTGTTTTACATTATTCATACGGAACTTTTTAGGTGTCATTTTTCGATCCGGTCTATCAAAATAACGGAATACCGATCAGTGATGATAATGAATCTGATGATGACGAGAATGATCTCTTAGCTGAAGGTATTCCTCGACCAACTATTTGCACGAGTAATAAAAATGAGTCAAACGAAACATTGGATAATGATACAATTGTCAATAGTGATCATGAACAATCATCTGAAGTAGATAGTTTTCAACTGAGACTAACGAAATCGACCACTATGTCTTCAAATTTTAGATCCTTTCAACATCTAAACTCATTGCTCGGATACGAGAAATACAAAAATCGATCTATCAAGCACAGACAATGCTCGAATCCATGGAAAAATATAAAGATATTGTGGTAAATATACGATCAAACAGACTCTGCAAAGAAAAAATACATTTGATATCTTTTCCAGCCAGGATGTACTCAACAACATGATAAACTACGCTCAATCATTCACAATCTAGAAGAACAACAAGCTAGTTACGTTAACCTACTCAACTTAATAACAGTAAAACGAATGACCCATACAAAACTCATCTTCTGTCGCTATTTCTAGTTAACAGCGGAGGAACGTTCAGCTGTGCTCAGTCGACAATCAGCAGCTAATCATCAAGCTCAACTGAGTCATAAAAATGAAGAAGAAGATGATGATGAAGATGATGATGTAAAGATGCTTGCAAATAATTTGGAGTTTCTCACGTGTATTCACCTATTTAAGGATGATCTCTCACTTCGTGGCAATATCCGATCGCCACTTCGTCCACGTATCGAAAGTAAAATAGGTTTTGTTCCTCAACCGCCACCAACAGTTCTACCCACAATAAATTTGTCTGACAATGAACAAAATAGTCGAAATGACTATTCCAATTATGATTCGCTTGTTGGAAGTTTGAAAAGTGATACATTGAATTGGAAAGATCAACAAGCAACCGTAAGAACAATCTTCTATCGGATGTTCGAATTCTTTCTTCTCGTTAAGTCTGATGAAGATGCCACCGATGCAGAAAGTGAAAAAGAAATGGAAAGAAATTTAACATTACAAAAAGAACAAGTAAAACGTACATTTAGCCGTATTAATGTCTACGAGATTTTCATCGTCTTATAGATTCGTGCTTTGCAAGGTCAACAGCGAGCACTGTTGGCATTGAAACGACGTTCCGAACAGCGTCTAACGGAACAACAACAGCAATCAAGAGACCAAACAAGTTCTAGCATGAATGAAGATAACCTTTTATCTGATATTCATAATCTACGCGATCGGTAATTAGTTAACCATGTTGTTTTCTTTCTTACAAGGGAGCTATTGATCACATTTAGTTTGAAATTACTTCGAAGTCGTTATGAACAAAAGCATCAACGAGAACTTCAACTATTGAAAAAGTATCTAGATTGAGCAATCATTCTTTTTCTACGTGCAATGCTCATTGTTTGATTATTTAGTTCGTCAAAGCAACCAAGAATTTCGGCAGAAACTCGTCTAAAAAATCTCAAACATGTTCACGAACGATTAGATGAATTGGAACAAATCGTTACATACTACCAAACAGATATCAATTCTCAGCCAGATGAAGAATCTCCACAAGTAATCGATGAAATAACTGCAAATGACCGTACTCCTGGACAACTTGATAAACTATCTAGTGAACTAGCGGCCAAACGATTGTAAGAAGCATTTAGTATGATCAGAGAGTCATATCAGAATGTTTTTCTTTCAAGGGAACTTGAACAAGCGAAATCAGCTTTAGGTCAACTTCAACACATGGTCAAGAAGATTCAACCCGATGAATATTCATCGTCAGCATCATCGTCACATTCAACTCCGCTTTCGAAAAGTCATGGTTTTGAACGTTGCAACAATCAATTTACGTATAATGCAAGATCATCACAACAGACGCAAACTGAACCAGCAATCGCGAAACGTTCTTCACCAGTGGAGAGTTTTCCAGCGGATATGAAAATCGCAGCCCAACACCGTGAAATTGAACGTCTAGTCGAATCTCGTCAACGTTTACATACGTTAAAAAATCAAATAACTTCGTTACATCAAAGTATGAACACGCCATCGATTGAACTGAGAGCATATGAAGAAAAACTGAATGATTCGAAAAATCTTCGTCCTACACGTCATTGTACTTACGTAGAAGTTTCCAGCGACGATGATGAATCGAGCTTCTGTCCTTCCGATGTTGCCGTAGACAAAGAGAATTGCATTGAAATAAATCCGTCATCACCCATAAAACAAAGCGTAAGTAGACTATCAACAAGATGGCTGATACTTAACTGCATATCATTTTAGAACCTTTGTGCATCGGATAGTTTTCATCCGAAACTCGTACATAGTCCGAATGAATTAAATGAACAAATGCGTGAAATCTCTGCTTGCTTGTCAACATTCATCCAAGAACAAAAGTCGTTCAATCGTCATATCGAACAACGCTTAACAGCAACGACAGAATCACCTGTGACTCCGCCAGCCGATCCAGTATTCAGTCAATTGCAACAACAAGTCTTAACACAAGGTCTAATCGTCAATCTAAACACAGCCTATCGTGAAATAGCCGTTTTGCAATCTGAAATCAATGCCCTTCAATCGGAAAATAACCGTTTGACATCATCGGTTTCGTTTGATCAACAATATCTGCATCAAATTCCACGCGGCTATGCACGAGAAGATTCCAAAGATTCGATCTTTGCATTCAATCAAACGATACGTCCGCGACCACGACCTAGTGTAGAACAACAATCAAAACAACAAAGTCTTCTTCTCATGACAAATCGTTTATTGGACAATCCAAGTACAACATCATTTCAGAGTCACAACACAAGTCAACAAACAGCTATCCGTATTGATAACAATGAAACGGATGCATCACCAATAGAAAAACAAAGAAATGGTAAAATATTGGGCAACGTTTTATTCGTTTCATATGTCTCTTGTATTAGGTACATTCTCAACCGAGGATTCATCACCACGTCCATCTATGCAACCGAAATCTGATGTTTACGATCTTCCGAATCAATTTAATCCTTCTTTAAAAGAAGATCCTTCGAAATCCTTCATTATTCATCGTCGACCAATACCCACTGAAAGTCAACTAAACGATTACAAACAAAAATCAGATCAACAATCGACATTATCATCTGTCGATGATTATCAACAGTTACAAGAATTACCATTCGATGATGATACTGACGATGAAAGACGATCGAGTGAATTTTCGACTTCGGTTTTTAATATTCAACCCGAAACTCATTATACATTGACCAATCAAGTATGATCGACCAATTAAGATCTCCAAAATACGGAATCTACTCTCATTTATTTAGAATATAAGTAACAATGAAATACAAACAATCGATTTACAAGTCAAATCAATTATGGTTCAATTAATTCCGTATGTTATTCTTCAATGAATATTGAATACACTCGAATCTTGTTTGTTTTAGATTCATGCGTTTGCATATCAACGATATTTTTAATCAATCAATTTTGTGTCATATTCGCAAACGTATACTATTTCTTTTCAAGCAACAACCTGACTCAGCGCAACTGTTGCATCCATTTGAAAATCAGTTTTCTGAATTAGTTGAAACAACTATAGAAAAATATTGTGGATCGACGTAGGACATGAATATAATCTTGTTCAGACTTTATTCTTCTCTATTTTAGCATACGCGAATGTGCCGCTGATCTGATTCGTGATGTATCAAATATTGCATTTGACGAAATGATTCGATATAAGATCTATCAGAATACAAATTTTGTGCAAATAAAAGCACGAGATAAAGATGATTACTCACATCTGGTAAAATTGAACGATTTAGAAGTTTCATTTATTTGACTATTTCATTGCAGTATGATAATCCATCGGCACGATATCGTGCACGACAAACTTCAGCATACGTTAATGGAGAGAATGGCATTCCGCATAATACAGAAGCAGAAGAACCACGGTTAACATCGTACGTATTTTTGGGTGTAGTCATAATAGAGACTTGTATTCGTGTTTTACATGAAATATTCTTGTTTCTATCGTATAGAAATAGCAACGATTCGGATTCTGATGAGGAGGAAAATGAATTACAATCAACTGTACGGCTTGCTGACAGATATCTTCACGCGAATGAACACTCAGCAAAAAGCAATGGTCATGAATATATTCTTGTCAACAATGATAATTCATAAAATGAAATATTTGTATATTTTCTATGTTGTATCTTTGTCTGTTTCTTTTCACGTTTATCTGTATTCTTGTATCGTTTTCACACACCTTCGACATTCCTCTTTCTTTTATATTCTTCTCAAGAAAAACAAGTTTGTGTTCCAGTATTGATCATTCCACTTTGAGAAACTAATTGTCTGTCCAGTGTTTGCACTTTTACACAATAAACTAAGGTCATATTGTTCGAAAATACGATGCTTTCTTTCTCTTTCTTTGATATAAATCAACCCGACGGGGTGTGGATGATGTTTTCAACAAACTATCTGCAACATTCTTACTCTCCATATGATCTCTATCTATTTGTCGGTGTTATATATGACCATATTTGATATCAACGACGAGAACTGTTCTGCTTTGATGAAAACTAATGATAGGTTGTTGATTGATATGCAGTACAAAGGTTGTTTCTATATCAGATTGGATTCTGACATGTTTTTCCTGAAATAGCCTTTCGATGAAGAATATTCGAGAAATATTCATATGAAAAATAGCGACGAAATAGAAAATATGACGTTCATTATTCATCTTCTGAAATGTCTAGTGTATGTGATATCCTGGGAAATACCCATCCAATGATGATAGAGAATTATTTTGTGTGATATTTGCGAGACGATAAGAAAATGATTGGTGGATATTATGGGAAAGTCATTACATCGAAAGACGACCTCTAATATATCAGAGTCCAGGGCTTATCGAGCATATTCATAAGATATTTCAGTCAGGTTTTCCCCATTAAACTATTTATGTGCATCTTCAAAGGCATAGATCTCTTCTTGAAATAACAACATGATTATCATTCATGTCAGAAACTGTACATAATTTTATGCGAAAGGATAAACGAATGTAGATAACTTTGTTTGATGTATATCATCACCAAGCAGAATATTCTGGCATCATTAAGATAACTGATGTGCTAAATATAGTCAATAGTCTTTAACTTTAGTGCCGGTTATTTGTATTTGAGGTCAAAGTGCGTTCTCGTACGAACTATGGTATCATACATATATAGATCGATTTCCTTAAGCTTTTAATTATACATAAAAAACATAAGAACATTAACGACGGCTGTTGAAAGTAGATAATATATAGCCTGTCATGAAGACATCGAGGGAATCATCAGAGAAGCGAAAACGTACTTATCTTTGATTTGCATTTCTTCGCAAACTCTTTCTTATTGGTAAGCTAGACTGGTACAAGTCTTATCAGTTAGTTATTAGTTTAATTTATTACGAGAGACAAGTAAACAAGCGACCGTATATAAACTTCAGCTTTAGATAGCAACTGTGTCTTCTACGTACTCATTGTAGAAAACGACTGGCACATATCGATATCCGCTAGGATAGTAATTTGCTATATCGATTCAACGATGATGGCATCGTCGAATTTCATCTATACACTAGTCTTTGTGCTGAGTAAGCAACAATGTTTGTTCTTCGCTTGAATAGGTTTCATTGCAATATGTGTGTATAGTTTGCCGAAATGCAGCTGCACCGTTTTCTTCACCAAGTAGAACCGATCCAATCTGTTCATCGGGTAAGTGCATGCATTCAGATTCTGAGAAATCTCTCATCTTCGGTTAATTCAGCTCAACTCATTGCTCCCGGCCAAGGTTCATTAGTTTACAAATATAAGACAGAAGTCAAACTTTCTGTTGCCAATGCTCAGTTCGATTTAAAGAATGAGATCACAGCTGATGTGCACATCCGAAGTTTGGGTGATTGCAACTATGCTGTTCAAGTGAGTTTGGTTACTTTGCATGCGCTAGCACAAGAGAATTTTGTTTAGCTTCGAAATATCAAAATTACCGAAACGAAAGATGAAGATGAAACACCTGTAACATCGACTGCCAGTGCTCAACGAGAACTTGAAAGTGTTTGTGCACGTTTTCGATGGGTTGATGGTTTTGTTGTCGCTGTCGAAGCTGATTCATCAGCCAAAGTTGATCATGTCAACTTTATCAAAGGTGTTCTCAGTACACTTCAAGTTTACTCTCCTGTACCTAATGATCACGAAAATCTTGTAAGTTCGAATATAGACGGCGATTGATCGATTGAATGATTGATTCAATTCAAGGTACGAGAAGAAGATGTACTTGGCGTTTGTACAACTCGCTACAAATATTCGCAGAAAGGTCCAGTGACACAAATCGATAAGAATAAAGATTTATCAACTTGTTCCAAGGACAAATTACATTTAAGTTCAAGTCCTGTTTTAACATCGCTTCTAGGTCCTTTGGTAAGTTTGGTAGCAAGAGAAATACGTCTTTTCTATAATGAAGCTGATCTCGATGTAGATGGAAGAAGCTTTTGCTGCTAACACACGCTATGTTTGTCGTACCGATATTCGCGACAAGAAAATCCAGCGCGTCCGATGTAAAACAATCGAAATCGATGATGAAGAAGGCAAAAAACCAGGCAAGAAGCCTGCGGTTCAAGGTGATGATGATGACGGAGCTATCCGTAGTGATGATAACAGCTCCGAAGAACAAGAGGAGATCGATTTCAATAATAAAGATGACGACGAAGAAATTTCAACTAAACTTGTCTCAATTACACAAGATTTAACTTTACAAAGCAACGCCGCTGCCCAAGTCGATGGCTGTAAGTAGCATCGAAAGGTTTCCTCACTTTGATCGTATTTCCTGTTCGCAGGTCAACTTCGAAATCCTCTTCGACAAACATTACAATTTGTTCCCACCGCAACGTTCGATAAATCCAACGAAGCTGTTTCATCATTAGTATCAAAAATTCAAGACCTTCTCAAAACACAAGATTGGAATCAATTTGCTTCTGCACGTTTCGTACAAATCGCCAACGAATTACGGCGAATGGATCGACAAAACATCGAAGCATTCCGAGCCAATACAGGCCTTAAGTATTGAACATCACCTTTTCCAAACAAAACTTTTATTATGGTTCGTTTGACAGACATTTAGTGCCCACATTTCTCAATACAATCTATGCTCATGATCCAAGTGCTTCACTGCTTAATCTTGATACTCAAACATTGAAATTTGCCAACCCACTCTCTGTTTTTTATTTGGATAAACCATCAACTGAACTCGTTGATCAAGTTGTTCAAGCGGCACGTCGATTAACACCTCAGCAAGTACCGGAATTCGTTGGTCTTGCTGCAAATATTCTCAAAACATACAAATCACGAGAAGACAACAACAAAGATGCTGACGTGGTCTGTTGATTGTTAACATTTCACTGAGTATTTTTCAACGACTACGCTCTTTTTATTTTCGTTTAGAAAATCAAAGATTTCCAACGATCTATTTCAAGATTTCTCACTAATCCAACAAAAGAAAACAGCAATGTAACTACCGCTGTTTTATCAACTTATGCTCAATTAGGCTTATATGATGAGAACGTCCGACGACTTGCTGCTGATGATCAAGCTGACTTAGAAGTTCAATATCATGCATTGAATGCTATTCGTCATATCTGTGATCATAATATTGAAGATAGCAGTGAATTGCGAATTCGACAAGATCTTCAAAATATTTTATTGAAAAAGCTGCAAAACAAAGCCAATAAAAATGCCGCACGAGTATGGGCATTCGAAGCTTTGTTTACACCGTTTATCTATAATCCCGAAGAAGCTGATTCATCATTAGGTGATGCTTTGGAAAAGGCTCTTGGCGATGTTCTTAATGAACCACTCAATCAAGTAATTTCATTCCAAATCTTGCAAAATTTTTCTCACCGTTGCAGTTTGTTTGAATTAGGTTAATGGTTTCATTTGGTCAGCATTGAAATATTCGTCTCTTGATCGTCTTTGTCCATTACGTGGTCTTGCTGCTCGTCTTCGTGCACATCATACCAATAAGAAACAATTCAGCGAACAAGCAACCATCTCTTCGCGACAAATTCAACTTGAAATGCCGCTTCGTCGAAACTACGAAGCCGTGATTCATCTTTGCATTGTCTTCGAAAATGACCGTGTTGTTCCATCGTTCATTGGTTTGAAATTAGCATTCGATGGTATTCGTCGTGAAACTCTTCGTCTACCATGGATCGATGTCGCATTGATTAGTGAAAATCTTGATTGGAATTTTGCTGATTATTTCTTGCGTTTGGATCCATTAACCAAAGGTAAAACCGTTACTGATGAAGAAAAAGAACGCACTAAGAAGGCATTACCGCCTAATGTTCAACGAATGCAAGATGTAAGTCAATTTGTCATCATCGATCGACATCAATTTATCTTTTCTTGTACTTTCGCAGGAATATGATGATAAAGAAGATCCTGATCCGTCAGTTCACCTATATTTGAAATTATTCGGAGCTGACATTCGTGCACGAGACGTCACTGATAAAGTTCAAGATCTGCTTCGTTCAAATGTTCGCACATTCGTTCGAAATCAAATCTTGGGACGATTGAACGAATTAAGAGAGAAAAATCCCATCTTTCGTATTCCATTAGAAATTGGTGCTGCATCAGCAGCTGCTAATGGTTTGACATTGTACCGATCAGCTCAAGTTGCTCTACTTGCTGATTTATCAACCGATTTGAAAAATACTCGCGATGCTGCAGGACTTGGCTTGTTCTCAATCACCAGTCGATCAGCGTATGATTTTGAGGAAAAGTCTATTTCATTCGTTCGCTTATTTGAAATTTTAGATTGAGCTTTTCGCTGACACTTCAACGTGAAGTTGCATCACCAATTGTTAGCATCGGTGAAACGATTGAAATTGGTGCTATATCAAATGTGCCATTTGAATATAAAGCAGAAGCTAATAATCAAGGACGCACACGAGAATTCAACCTTCTCAATGCTCAAACAACAGCTTTAGCAACTGAGTAATGACTTTCGTGCTTTAGTAAATGTTTCCCATCTATAAATATCGACTTTTCTTAGATTTCAATACGCAATACGTACGTCAAAAGGTCTTACAGTAATTCCAAATCCTAAAACAACTTCTGTCGATCCATCATGCACACCAGGCCTTGTCTATCGTGGATTAGGTATTCGCGCATGCTTAGAACTTAATCCTTTTCGTTCAATTCAACTTGGCAGTCGACCATCGTATCCAATGACAGTAAGTTAGAAAATGTGAATGTGAGAAAGAAGAGATTCATTGGTATTATTATTTTTTCATCAATAGGTTACCATTACCAAAGATCCATCGATCAAGAAATGGCGTATTGGCTGGCGTTACAATGCTCAAGATGCTCCTCAATATGAAGTTGGTGTTGAAAAAATCGGCGTAACTGGAACTTATCCTGGTATGTGCTTCGCTAAACTGGTCGATTTTCACATTGACAATTTCGTGCGTTTAGGCTTGGGCATCTCTGCAACGAAAAATGGCAACAATTTTGATATTAAAGTTCTAACTGGAATGAAATCTTTCAATGTTAAAGGCACACAAAATGGTAATCGATTCACTGGCAGTGTTTATTCTAGTGATAACAAAGAAGTAATGACAACATCGGGAACATTGGTTGTCAATGACAATGAGTTTAAATTGGAAAGTCGACTTGTTGACAGTGCTACTCGAAAAGAAGTTTTGTTGTTAACAACAGATATCTTACCCAATCGTGGACAAGGTCTTACTGCTGATATCAGTGCAACAACACCTGATCGAGCTAAATCATTCAAGATTCACTGTAAATTTCCACAATTTCGAAATCAAATGAAATGATCTGATATTTTGTTCTATTTAGTCCGTGGTGATTTATACCGACCGGAATCGAAACTTCTCCATATTGATGGCAACTTCAATCTTGGCGATGTCACTTATAGTGGTAAAGCTCATTTAGAACAAAATAGCGCTCGCACACGAATTGAATTGAATCGTGCAATGAAATTAAGTCGAGGTGCTTCCTCCAATGGTTATGACTTTCTCTACGAACGTCGAAATAACCTCGGAGCCACGGAAAATAGTTACAATATTATTTCCCATTTGTCATTACAAACACCAGCACGTCCTCAACCGGTCAAATTTTATGACTTCAAAGCAACTTTTGATCAAGCCACTGATTTGGCAAATGCATCGCTTCGTAGCAGTTTAGATTTTCTTATCGTAACACGAAATCCACCAGTTGATGAACGAATCGAATTGGACTATCATCGACGTTCTGTTCGAACATCAAGCCAAGGAAGACGATTGATTTCTCCCGAAGCAAACATCAAAGTTCAAGTCAAAACTAAATCCAATGTATTCGGTGTTCTTCTCGATCATCGTCATCGACGAAGTGCAGAAGCATCGAAAAAAGGTTTGTTTCATAGTGTTTTTCTTAACAAAAACCCATATTGATCTACCCACATCTATTTTACTCTGCTTAGGCCCTGATGTGCAACCGCCCACACTTGATATTGCCAATAAGATCCATCTTGTCGCTGACACTGACAAACTACTTCCAGATATTCCACGCCCATTTGCCTTCGATATCTTATCAGACCTAGACTTCGAATTACTCAACAAAGTTGACTATAAATTTCAATACGATCTTCGCCGTCGTCAACGTTCGGGATCATTCACTTATCACAGCCAAGTTGATCGAGTTACTGAAGGCCACATATATTCAGGTGCCAGTCGATCAGAATTTCAATGGGATAACAAACAAAAACGAGCCACTGCCATAGGTAACTTTAGTATCTGTACACGATTACGTTCGTTGAAAACCCATTGGGATATCGATACAAATCTTGTCCCAGAACGTAACGATATGACCCTTGATTTGAATGTTCGTTTTGATCGTCAACCAAAGAAAGAATCAGCCAAATCATTTATCGGTGTATACGATATCAAAGTAAAAGCACCTAAACACGAAAGATTTCAATTGATCGATATTGATGGTAATGTCACAAGACAAGAAGGATTGATTGAAACATTCAATTCCATTGCTTTTCGTGCTGATAATGATATCAAGGAAATCAACATCAATTTTGTACTCGATCGTAATCAAACTGGCGATGGTTCATTGATGACGCACGCTGTTATTGCTTTACCATTCTTGAAAAATCTTCCATACATCAGTCATGATTTAATGCTTGAACGATCCCCGACTGATGGACGTTTAACCCATGCTGCTTCACGATTGGTTGCCAAGCCAGTATTTGCACATTACGGACACATTAACATCGAACGGTTCAAAGGCGACCAACCGCCAGCTGTTCATGTTGATAACGAAATCGAATACTTACGTTCAAATGGAGACAGTTTATACGGTTTATCCAAAGTTGACGTACATCGTTGGTCAACATTACACTCACTCGGTGTCTTCAAACGTAATACCGCTGTTTTGCATAAACATTCGATTGGTTATATCTTCTCGAACAAAACAAGAAAAGTTGCATTGTCATTCGAAAGTCCACAATTGTCAGGCAATCCATTAAGTATCATCGGTGAATTAACAATCGATCGAAAAAATCGTATTGGTAAAATGAAATGGCCACAAGAATTTGGCGTTCATCTAGAATTCGGCACACCTATATCCAATTTAACAGCACTTCAATTCTTCTACAATCTACCCATGTTTCATGCTGATGATGATCAAACAATTGATGCTCATATTGGTTTCAAACTTGCATCACCAGTAAGTTTGATTTCATAACATGATCCCCATTATCATTCTCTCTATTCTAGAAAATTACTCCAATCAGCTTCTATTTCAATTCGGAAGGTTCACTCAATACCACACTCCATGCTACTGAATCTCTACAAGTTGGTGATGACATAGCCTTGGGTGCCCAATTAACTGCTCAATACAATCCACAAGCTGTTAGTCAAATAAGTCTTACAACAAGCTCGAAATACTACAATACAGAATTTCAAAATGCTCTTTTCGCATTAATGAAACAACACCAACTTACTGTACGCGGTGTTATCAACACAACTGACGATGAAGATTACAAATATGAAATGGATATTGGCTTTGATGAAGAAGTCCTTGTTGGTCATACAGAACGAACTGACGGACAACAATTGTTCACATCCGACATTGATGCTAAACGATGCTCAGCAAGTGGCAAATATTCTCGCTGTTACCGAGGTGACATCACCATTCGTGCCGGTAATAGCGGTTCCGGACGAAAAGGTTCTTTCGACATTAGCTATGGTACTGGTACAGCTAAGCTCGACATTCGTGTGCCGGAAAATATTGAATTGAAATTCGACCACACTCACACAGGTCGTCTACGTGATGAAGATTTCAATTCAAAAACCACCATCGAAGGTCGATCATTCCGCGCCAACAACCGTCGTTCATTCAGTTATACAGGTGCTGTTGACAAAGAAGATGGTAAATGGAATAGTCTTAACTTACAAAGTACATTAGTGGACAAAAATGGACAAAAAGCAGTGGATTCAAATATTCGTATGAAACAACAAGTTTTAAATAAACTTACAGGACAATATCAACGTAAGATTGATGTCAATCTTGAACGCAAAGGTAAAAAAAAGCAACGATTGTCAAGAATCCACTAATCGTCTACTATTTCAGGTCAACCTGTCATCACATGGTCAAGTGAATCGAACAGTTGTGCAAACAATCCATCGAACGTTCTCTACGGTGTCTGCCAAACTACAACATTCAACATCAAAGCAAGTAACCAACTAGCACAACGTCTTCGACAACGCCTAGAATTACCAGCTGATCCCAAATTAGCTAATCCAGCTGGTCAAATAACATATGACGGTACAATGAAACTTGACTTAAAACATGACCCTAAATCAGGTCCACACACCGCTACACTTGATATCAATCGTCTTAAAGAAGATGCTGTTGATCTCGATGTGTCATTCCAACCTCGACACGAGAATGGTGCTATGAATCTTCGATTGAAAGCTAATTTACCTCGACGAGATCCTATCAGTGTTAAATACGACGAAACTCGTCAATCATCAACACGTTTCAATGGCGTTTTGAAATATTCATTCAATGCCAACGATAACTCCGCAGAAAAAACACTTCAATGTGAAGTCGACCGCCAAGATCAAAACGATGTATCAGTTAATTGTAAAGGAGAACGAACAACATTAACCTTGGACATTGATCGTAATGCTGGTAAATCAAAAGCGTACATCGATTTAAATCGATATCCAGGTCAACGAATTGGTTACGAAGGCGTACGCAATCCAGAAACGAAAGAACTCGATGCTACTTTATACACATTGGTGTCGTCATGGAACATTAAACGACAGCCAGGACGATCAACAACTGTCACAGTTCGACAAAAACAACAAGAAGTGTTTCGTCTTGAAGGTACTAAAGTCAATAATCAAGAATATCAACTTCGATTTTCACCTTCGAATGTTCAACTCAGGTATGAATAGGAAAGTAAATCACCAACGGTCATATAAAACTTTTCATTTTGCCTAGACTCGAATGGGATAACTCCACTGTTCTCACCCTCAAACAAACAGCACCACAACAACGAAACATAGTTACATTAACCATTGATCGTCCTCGTATTCGTAATTATCTACCATCTTTACGTAATCAAGATCGACCATCACATGACATCGATGAACCATTATCATCATCCCGAAAACCACTAGTTGAACTTGCTTTTGATTCACATATCTTTTTATCACTTTCGCAAGCTCTCGATAAATTGGGTTCACACAATGGTCTATACGGTCTAGACACAATTAAGAAATCATTCAAATTGCAAATTGGCGATGCTCCAGTGACAATCTACAATACTCAACACTGGAAGACTCACCGAGAACATAGCAAATTACCTGAAAGTTACTCTCTTCGCATAGTCAATGATGCCAATAGTAACTTCGTTCAATTGACAACTAATAAATGGAATGAAGATCGTTTAATAACCAAACTCAGTCATTCATTTGATGGTGGTAGAACTTTAACAACTGACTTGAAACTTAACCGAAACTATGGATATCCAGTTGGTTCACTATTCTTCTTCCATAGTGTAGGTTATCGAAATCCCGATGGAGGAAAACAACTTCGAGTAAGATAACAATATTCGTGTTCTATGCATGTTCAAACTCATTGTATTGAAATATATTTAGAATTTCACACGAAATTTTGTACAAAGTCATTTGATGAAAGACATGAATAAAACAAATGCTGCCGAATTAGCTCGTAATTTTCGTCAACGTCTCCGATCAATTATCAGTGCTGATTACGAAGCATTCAAAACAATTGTTAATGCATGGAGTAACGAACCAGAAAAGAACTTTCTTCCTCGATTGACGTTAGTAATCCAAGAGATATTTCCTTGAATCTTATTTGATTCTTTTCTTGTAGAGCTCGTTTGGGTTTACGTGAATTCTTTGCCAAATATCCAACGTACAGTCAAGCATCTGATCGTATATTTTCTACCCTTCGTGAACGTGCTGTGGAACGTGAAGCATTCTGGCGCGAACGCATTGCAGCAATTGTCAATGATAATCGTCTCAAAGAATTTGCTGAACGTTTTCAAACACGGCGTTTAGCCTTAATTAAACGCTTGTTAGACCGAGCTGACAAACTTCTCGAACGTTTCGTACCCAAAGTTGACCAATCGGCTATTGATAAACGTATTTCTGAATATGTTACCAAGATAGTCGCTGGCATGGAACGAATGTCTCGACAGAACGCTGAGCAATGGAAAACGGTGTTCAAAGCTATCGATGATGCAAGTAAAGGCGAAGAAAATAAATGGTTCCGAACATTAGTGGCAGATATTGATTCCGCTGCCTTTGCTGCTGCCGCTGATGCTGAAGTAACAAAATCAATGAACAAATTACGTGATTCGTCCAAATTACTTGCTAGTAACATTCAAAAACTTTCATTACGCATCACTAAACGCCAAGAATCTCTTCGAGAACGCGTTCGAAACTTTATTCGCCATCTTCCAAAGGTAAGTAACTTCACATTTGATTCGTGTTTAAGTCTACTTTCTTGCTTTTTCGTTAGGTTTATATCAACAGTACCAGCTTTGAATTATTATTCCCTGTTGGTCGTCAACCTGGCCGATATGCTGGTAGTAGTGAAACACTGCTTGCACTTGGTAGTCTTCTTCGTAATCGTGACCAAGCATTCGATACAATACGTTCCGTCTTAGTCAATCGCTTAGAAGCCAGAACTGAAACAACACAGAATTACCTTAAAGCATTGTTTCAACTTGGTAAACGTCTCCTCAAACGTAATCCATCATTGACACCTGAATACAAAGCAGTCATTGCTGAAACAGGTGACGGCATCGATTTTCACGGTCATTACATCTACCTTGCTCCATCGTGTGATTATCTACTAGCACACGATTTTGCTAATCTTCAATTTTCATTTCGTTTTATCAACGGCAAAGTTTATTCATTGATTCCTAACCAAGGTGAAATCAAGGAATTCCAATGCTCCAACACTACTCGAGTTAAAATGTGTAATCATGGCAATTTCTATACTATCGATATGCCAATGCATTATGGTTGGTTTGACTATGACAAAAACATCTCTTTTTTTTCTAACGATACGTTGCATTTTATTTCTAGGTGGATTTGCTGATGGTCTTTTAGGCAATATTCGTGATCATAGTGGCACCAAAGATCACAATAACAAGCGTTGGACCGTACGTGATTGTCATAGTGCAGAACATCCTTCGACACCATCAAATGAAGCATCAATTCTCGAATGTGTCAGTGGAAATGAGGTAACGACTTTCAAACGATATGTATTTCTTCTTGACTGAAAAGAACCTGATATCTTTTAGGAGCGTCAAGAATTCTGCGAAAATTTCGTTCGACATGGTCTTAAAAATGGACAAGATCGTCGACGATTGATCGCTCAAGCTAATGAAGCACGTAAATACGTCTCCTAAACGCAAAAGAACTGTATATAAACAGAGTTGAAACCGGTTACATCAAGCTTGATTATCTTTTATCTTGTTATCTGTCTTCATGTTCTTCTTTTCTCACCCTCTTATATACCCGTAGAATTTAACCTTCTTAATCATGCTATTCGCGTAGACATATATATTACACTTCTCACAATGAATTCAAATAAAAGTAATCAATCATAATCGTACAAATACCTATGTTTTTGACGATCTTCTAGTTTGCGTCAAAATTGAACACAACTTTTGCATATGTGCGATACTATTGCACATAAACCATCGACAGAAATAATATTCTAAACATTGATTTACTCATTGATATTCGACACACGCGGTTAGCTCATTAATACCTGTGGAGTTTCATTTGTGAATACTCATCTCTTCAAGTCTATTAGTAGCTTCTATCCAACTCAATAACCATATATTTAGATGAAAAGTTTTTTTTGTGATTGAGAGAATCTTTGAGTTCAAATTACTAACAAATCAGTGAAAACGAATTTCATTGATAATATTCTGGTTGAAACCTATTTTATTCATAACATATCCGAAAAAACCCACACTCTATTGAGATGGCGATGATACTGCTCGACCATATTTGAAATACGAATACATCAAAACACCACACATAGTAAACCCTAACCCGGCCATTTGTCGTTGATTGAATGGCTCATGAAACAGAATAGAACCGATGAATATGATCAATAAAGTTTTCGAATGACCAATCATATTATACGCAACAGCAGATAGATTGCCAATCACCCAAAACACACTAATATTCACAAAAAATGCTATGAAACCACAGAGTAGCACAAGTAATATCGTGTTCGAATTCATTATTCTTGGAAGATTATCTAGCGGTTCAAAATATGGAATAACAGTCAATAATAAAACACCCGAAAGTGGTGCTTGATAGAATAATAATTGTAAAGAATTACAATCGTATTCTTTTTGATAATGTTCAACAAGAATTTGATTGATAGCAGTAAAGACTACTGATGCACCGGCACCTAAAAACTTCATGCATATTCAACGGAAAAAAACTTCAAATCCAACCTTACATATGAGACCGAATATATTAAATTGCAAGTCATAGTAAGTACTGACCAATGTTCCGATCAAAACGGGTATAAAAGAAAGTACAATTGGTAAAGAATAGCGAGATTTAAAATATAACCAACTGATCAGCATGACAGCTAGGAAGAAAAAACAACGTATTCGAATGAATTCCGACAATAAGGTCTGTCAAAAAAGTATACTTGGCGTTACTTGTAATTTAATGAGTTGATATGTTCCAACAGTGTTGTATTGTAATGAAAGATTTCCGAAAGCAATGAATCCAGCGAAACATACTGAAACAGGCAACATACGGATGATTGGCAATCGTTTGTAAGTGAATAGTTTGGCTAGTAAACAAAGATAGAGAAGGACGAATGAGGTAAAAAAATTGATCGTTGTTAACGTCAAATTTGGAAAATGATGTTTGACATAAATCCTGAAAAAAGAGATCATATATAAACTAAAAGCGTAGTTTGATTTTCTATTTTACCATTTTGATAAATTAATAATAAGAATCGATGACACAAAATTGATTGTAAAGACCAACGTTGAACAAAAACATATTTTATTGGATGGAATCGATTGAGGTGAGTCATCCACAATCACCGATGAGTCCAGCGTTGGTTGTAAAGTCTCAGTGGAAACATCATTATATGACACTTCATTTTCTAGTCGTTGATAATCTTTCTCAGTATATGACATTCTTTTTCAACACACAACGACATACGCCTCGTATAATTTTGTATGCAAGCACTCTTTCCTATCGGATAGAAAAAGAATGATACATAAAAGTGCATTTACATATTTTTTTACGATGTCGACTGTCGTATTTACTTTCGTGGGTGCTGTGAATTAGTACAACCTTGAAGCTAAGTGCTTCTAACGATGGATCCGAGAAATGTTTTGAGATTGTTTGACAATTAATTCGACTTACACTTTTGCCAAAGTTAGTTGCTCATGCGGATCGATTGCTAGTGCTTCTTTTTATGTTGAACTTTGTTCATATCGGTGACCGCGTGAAGAAACGAACAAAATATACTAGAAGGTCACACTATACAGCGAATTCACCGATCACGTATCGAAGTATAACAAGTAAAACATATGTCAGTTGTTAACCTGATTCTCACATAACTTCTAACTAGTGTGACTGTAATATGAAAATTCAATTGCTAATAGTTTGTATGAATATTCACCGACAAGAAAGAAAACGTCCACCTGCTAGAGAAATTATTAGTACCTGCGCGTTTTAACCTATTTGACATGTATGTATGAGGATCGATTATGTATACGATTTGCAGTTATTAAGTTACCATGGTGCGTTCTTTTTTACCACGCGATATGAGTCATTTAATTGAAAGCTCCTATAATTGCTCAAGCTATAGGAATAGCTTTGAAGGTTAATAAAGAATAAAATCTTTCATTGTGTTTCAATGGATATTCATTAGAATGATATGCATCCTATTTTCTATAAAAAGTATTCTTTTGTTTAAAGTATCTATACAAATACATAAAAAAAAACAAAGGGCAGAAAAGCGCTTTAAAACACCACAAAATATAATTTAGGATTTGAAAACACGTACAACGCGTACGATATTTGATCGACATATCGGGCATTCAGCAAGTAGTTTCCCACATTTAACACATGTTACCTAAACAATTCAATCAGACGTCTTTGGCTTTTGACTAATCAGTAACATACCATATGTCCACAGTCTAAGAAGACACAATCCGCGATAGCATCCATACATATTTTACATAGTTCGTTATCACCAGCGGGACAATCATCAAGTTGTTTCGCTAAAAAACAGAATTAGATTGGCTTTCGATAGATTGAATAAAACAAGCAATCGAATGGTTTACCCTTATGCTTTTCATTGATTCTATCACGATACAATCGTCGAACTTTATCAAGTAATTCACCTTTTTCGACACATCCTTTGAAATCAACGAAATTCGCAGCGAGAATTTCTTTCAAGTCGCGAATATTTAAATCTTCTATATTTTCCTCATCTTTTATTTCACTAAGAGATTTACGACGCGATTGCTGTTTAGTTGTCTAAAAATCGACACAATACATAGATATTCAATTGATAAAAAGAAGAAAACATACAGAATGTGAACTAGCCGTTGATTGTCGAACATTAGATGCAGATGCAGTTGAAGTTGTATGAGCAGCACTATTAGGCGTTGGTCGTGTCTGACGAGATGGTCCATTCGTAGCCGAGCTGAAATTGAATGGTGCACCATTTTGAGAACTACCAGCACCCGCTGCAGTCGGTTGTTGTAGTGGATCGTCCAAAATTGGATTAAGAACACCGGAAACTGTATTTGCCACATAGTCTTGTATGTTCGAAGCAAAGCTGTTCATTTGATTTGCAAACGATGAAACTGAGCTTTGCAAATTCGCAAACGGTTTCGCGCTACTATCAGATTTCGGCGGTTGAGCATTTGCTGACGATTGATTTGTATTGTTTAGTTCTGACGATGTTTCTTGAGTATACAAATTCGTAAATGGAACATTTCGATTGCGTGTTATTAGAGCAACTAGTTCTTGTTTTTCTGTACACGTGTGATGAGTAATGTTCTTCGCTTGCAAGTAGCTTCGTAAATGTTTGACTTTCAATTCGAGTAATTGACTATCTGTAGTTGTTTCATTGGATATCTTTTGACATATAAGACAAGCACGATAGCTTTGATTACGTTCACGTGGTGCACAATTTGAACAATAAGATTGACGACAAATTGCACATGTTTTCTAAAGAAAATCATTCAACACTGATCAGCTATTTTCCATTCGTTCGTCTTACTTTCTTTTTGAGGAATGAAAAAGCACTATGACAGTGTTCACATTGATCGTTGGACCCTGATGACATTTTATATTTACATATAAAAATACTACGCAAACGATTTTTAGTACGGGAATGATAGATCTATAATCGAAAAGTTGACGCAATTTAATCAAGAGTAAATCAAATGGGAGAAGGCAAGCGGCATTTCGATTAGTTAGTAATGACATACAAATATTTTGTTGTTCTCGATAAGAAGCAAACCAATAATCGTGAGAAAAATAACTGAAAAGTTTGATAAAGAAAAGAATATTCAGATTTTCTTTTCTGATCAAAAACGATCAATTTTCACTGGTCACAAGCTTCTATCAAAGGTTATTTATTTCAACATTGACACAACTTTTGTCGTGTGCGACACCTATCGACAGTGAAGATGGAAGTGCAGAATGGAATTACTATAATCGCTCTCATGCTCATATATAACATCTGTGTGTATTCACAACAGTCTCAATCGCAATGAGAAGAGTTTGAATTTTAAGTGATCGCCAGAGAAATGAGTTGCGTATCGTTAAGACAAAATAAGCATCATGCAGGTCAGATTATTCGAAGAAGTCATCGAAATATGTATGTTTGATTCTATCTATTATTCGCACTGATCGAACCGATCTATTATGTGATATATAGTGGTACATTCTTACTGCTACAAAATAGAAGAGAAGAAAAAGAGAAAGAAAAAACTGAACTAAACTGAAATCGACACGTATTCAATTCGAATGAAAATATTTTCAGATAAGACATGACTAGTGAAAACGATTTCGATACAACAAACGGTGTTTCTTGCAAAGACGAGGTAAGAGAAAGAAAGTTTCTTTCGCATCCACTGTTCCATCATTAAGGGAAAAGCGTCGACCGAACAACAGTCATCAGCGACAATCAACGACGTTGAAAACGACGAAACACCAGCTGATGTCTCCTTCGAGTTACGACTTGTAGTCGATGAAGATAAAAACACGAGCCTTGAAAGTGAAAAAGAAAAAATCATTGATGCATCAGCAACAGAAGATGAAGAAATGGATACACAGCCACTATTCGAACGACCGGTTCTTCTCGAAGGCAAACGTTCGAGAAAACCAACATTACGTCTTGAATTAGCAAAATTAACACCAACGAAAAAGGAGTTAACTATTCCACAGGTACATGTCGTCCAGACCATTGTTCATTGAACTGTTTATTTGTATTACGCAGGGTCATGGTAAATCACTAGGTGAAATTGAATATAGTATGTAAAATATCGAAGAGAATCAAATGTTTTTCAAGAATTTCGATTTAGTTAATTATCAAATAAGTCATGCGTCAAGTGAAACATTGTCTCGAATGCGAGTTATTTGTTTTGGTCGACGAGGAGTATGAAAAATAGAATCTAAATTTGTGGATCTAGTAACATCATTCTTGTGTTGTAGAATTCAACAAATATTCGAAAGCATCTCCGCGAATTCAATGGCTTTGCATTCGAACGTGAAAGTGACGAATATCAAAGACAAATAGGCACTTTAGCAAAGTAAATTTCAATGAAATCGATATGAATCGATGATTTTCTAATGTTCATTCCAGATTAAAAAAAGAGCAATTACGTTCAATCTTACGCCTTCTCGGTTTGACGTCAACGGGTCGAAATACTGAACAAGCTGAGCGAATCTTAAACTTTCTCATGAAACCTACCGATGAAGGAAAAGCCATATCAAAGAAAAAATCAACAGGTCGTAAGAAAAAGTCGGCTACTAAGGAGCCTAAAAATGAAGTAAGTCGTATTTTATTTCAGTTTCAAGTTAGTTTGGAGTGAATCATCTTTCAGAATGGCATCACCGCATCAAAACTCAAACGAGATGATGAAGGTCGGTCTCTTTGAAACTTCCCATTCTCTATTGCATATCATTCGATCGTTTCAGATGCTGCAATCGAATCTAAAGAAAAACCAGTCAATGTAAATGATGCAAATGCAAAAGATTTTGATCCAATCGAAAACGGACAGACGGTTAAAGTTGGAAATTGATTTAGTTTAGCTTTTATATTCATTTATATAATGTATTTGTTGTTATTGTTGTATATATTTATTGAAAGATTATTGTTTATTTTCTTTTTTTGTACGGGCTTTTCAACCGAAATATATTAGAACAAAGAGAAATGCTAGAAGAGATTGAACTCATTCGACTTTTTTCTATAGATGATTTTGATAGAGATAAACATGCTGAATTGAATGTTACACAGTATATGGCAAAAATACGATGAACGAAATCACGTTTCAATGCTCAATCTGCTATAATGATATGGACAATAAATCCGAAATCTATCGAATAACATCATGTCATTGCCAATTTTGTCAACAGGTTTGCACTTGTATTTTGGAAAGAAGCTATCACTTCATAGAATTGTAGTGTGTACATCAATATGTGATCAGTCAAGTAAATATTGGGTATAACTTGAGATATTCGAATTTAGTTTCCTAATTTGGATTTTATTTAGGTCAATACCAATACAATGTCCGACTAATGGTTGTAATTATTCACTCTCTACTAACGAAGTATTTCTTGTTATGGGTAAGTGCTATTGTATTCTTGATTCTACTTGTAGATTCGTTCTTTTCTTACCAATGCTCAATTTAATCTTTACAACAAACTGTTACTTGATTATGGTATTGCATTTATTTGCTTTAATCACGACATGAAATCATTCTAAATCTCTCTAGAAGTAACTAATGATCCTCGACGATTTTTCTGTCCACATGTGGATTGTGGTCACATTTTAGCAGTACCTGATGCGCGAAAGCAACGACCCATTACTTGCACGAGAGTAAGACGGTCAAACGGTTTTCAAAAGTCATGCATCTCATTGTTATAGTGCCATAATCCAATCTGCTCGAAATGTCGTCGTGAATGGCATTCCACTGAAGATTGCACTCGATTAGTGTAAATACGAAGCATTTCTGGCAAATGTTAAGTCATCTAAAAGTTTGTTCATTTCAGAATATCTTATGCGAATCCGATTCATTCGGATATCAAGCATTGTCCACGATGTTCTGTTCTTCTTGAACGAGTTAATGGATGTGCCCAAATAACCTGTGTTAACTGTAAACACATCTTCTGTTGGTACTGTTTGAGATCTTTAGAAGTATGAAAGATTTTCATTTTCTAATTGCTCAATTACATCTTTTACTGACGACGAATAGAAGGATTTCTTTCTTTTACATTATGAACGCGGTTCTTGTCGCAATCGGTAATTGTCAATGGAACTGTTGTGCTCTATTTCAAATGATTGTTTTGTTTTTAGACTCGGTCACTCTCGTTTATCTTTATTTCTTCATCGACTGCTGACGATCGGTTTGTTTTTACTTCTTATTTTTCTTCTGATCGTTACTTCACCATTACTCATCATAATTCTTCCATACCTGTTCTGTTGTGGCCAAAAACAACTTCGAAATTATTTCGATCGATCATCAACTCCATATCAATCTGTGATTGATACTGTATGATCATTTCAAACTTTCTGGATAGTCTTGTAAAAAGAATGCTGTTTTATTGAGAAAGTTCAAAACAACGTAGCACAATATATCGAGTAGAACTGGTTTTATTGTTTTGCTTGAAGTTGTTTTACTAAATCGATATATTTCTTTTGAGCATCTTCTTTTGAAGTGCCCTTGTTTTTATCCCAGGCTTCCCATTTGTATTTACCCTTTAAATCGAACATGCCTGGTTTCGAGGTGTTGTTGTCACCGACAGTTGCTTCTATAAAAATGATTATTTGAAAATTTATCTTCAAATTACTTGTTATCTTTTGAACTCACGTTTGAAAAGACCATAAAGTTGAAGTAATTCATCATCAGATGGTTTTTTCGTTAATTGCTTAACTTCTTCAGCGGCTTTGTCAAATTCAGCTTGCGACATAGTGAACTATTTAGACGAGGAGCTTCAGTTACAATCTATAAATAGTAATAGTCGAGATTTAGACACGCAATTTATTTATATGAAAGTAGAATAAACAAAAAAAATGCGATGATAGAGGTAAATTGTTCGTCACCATCCTTACGGATGTATATTTTTGATTCGCTGATCGATTGAAATTAACTTCATAAGAAAGGGTAAGAATGATGTCGCTCTCAGATGATTAAAACAGTTTCTGTACATATACGTATTATAGAAAAAGTAAAAACTAGTTCTTATTTGTATGTTGGAACTCGAGAGACGATTGGAAGGTAGGAAATTGTTTGATAATCAGCCTTATACATTTGCCGTGATCGACTTTTGACAGGCTCTTGTTGGTCCGACTATGCAGCAGATATTTTCGTCCGTAAATAGTATGTTATCTCAAATTACTTACCACACTTTCGTTTGACGACATCTAAAATGGATAATGGTACATTAAAATACCAGTTGAAGTTAAAAAGTCACTCACCATGAAATGCATATAAACTCGACGTTTACGAGATTTGACTTTATTTTCTTGAGGCAAAGAAATATTTGATGAGATAGTGGAGTTGATTTCTAATTCACTAAAGCCAACCTTGAGAAGTTGACGTGGATATTCCCTATACGAAATCCTAGTCAAATATCATCGATCCGAAAATGTACTAATTACATTTTCGTTGGCCGAATGGATGGCAAAAACCTTTTCTTCTGATCATCACGATGCATGAGCGATAGGTACTCGAAACTGTTCAATGAATATTCATCTTCAGTAATGGGTATTGACGAGCTTGTATCGCTAAATCATCAAACAAAACTAAATTCTTTTCATTTCTGACAAAAAGAAACATAAATTCACCTTATATGAACTGATGAGCTATCGTCCATTATCGAATTCTAAATTTATGGATTAAGTCAATCTGAAAAGGTCGCACTAACTATCTTACTTGTTTATGTCTGAATATGGAAGCGATATGTTTGAGAATGGGATCATTCCAAATCACAGATATGAGATGATTTGGAATTCTTGTGTGAAGTAGAGGGAGAAACTTTGGATAAGAATGAATAATTTTTTGCAGACAACTGTCTGAATAGATAACGCCTTGTGATTTTAGTACTAGAAAATATGATCATATCACAATAAGGTACAACAATACGATGGAAACATACAGTGACTAAGAAGCCAGGCATGAGTGATATGAGTATGCTCAGAATTTGAAAGATGTGTTATTGACGGTTCAGGATCAGTTTTCAGAAGATTAGACAGAACATCACGCATATTCTGAGCTCGATGGATATTGATACCTATGTGAATAATTGGAAATTAGAAATAAGTATTGTGTTAGTTTGTACCTTCTCTGATTGCCCTCGTTTGTACTTTCGAATGTAGGTGAGTATATTGTCTCGATGGGGATCGTGCTGGTGGATTTGGTGATAATTTAGATGACGTATTCACTAAACGTATTGGTGTGACATTTAATAGATTAGGAAAGTTTGCCGAAAATGAACCAGGAATGAATCGATCATGATGACGATGTATTTGCACAGCACGTACAACTAGCGATGACAGTAATTGAACTGATTCAATTTCATATAAATGACGTTGATTGTAATTGAAGTCAAATAAACTCATCGAATTCATCGGATTTGATGATGTTCGGAATGTGTATCGGTTAGGATTACGCAAGCGAGAGAAATGGTGATGAATGATTATATGCGATTGATCGCTGAGGATGTTATCCATGGTGATCTTATGTGGAATAAGAATAGGACGATTTGGAATCATACGGTAGAAACCAACGATTCGTTTATGTTCTTCGAGAATTGTTTGAACGGCATCGCTGATGATGGTCGTTTGCGAAGGTGAATCGAAATTTTCTTCAATCTGATTATTTTCCTTTTCTTCAACATCATCTAGGATACCAAGAGAATCAAAGATAAACGAAAGATGTAGACTTTTTTTTTATCACATACGATTCAGAGTGACATGGGAATGAGAAGCTGTCGTTGTCTGCGATAAAGTAGATGAACTGAAATAAACGATGAATGTATTGAGAAAGACGAGTGCCATATGCATTACCGTTTTGGAGTTATTTGAATTGAAATTGGAGTTTTTACTGATATAAGTGATTGACGTTTTTGAGGTAATTCTTCCGATGAATGTGATGAAATTGACTTCGACTTCTCTTCAGTATCACGTCGATCCAATCGTTTGTCCGATGCTCTTGATAACTTTCCATTTTCCATGGCATTAGATTCGAACTGTATTGGTATAGATATTCGATTGATCATTACTGGAGTAGGCGAACGAGAAACACGCACAGGTGTTATATTTTCATTCACTTCCGTTGGATCGACATTCACATTTTGATCAGACACGGTCAGTTCCTCATTAGTATGTGTCGGTGGAGTTGGTACACGATTCTTTTCTCTCAAATAATTTTGCAGAGTGAAATCTTCTTCCGGTAAAGTCTGAAGAAAAATAAATCCTTCCGCACCATTCGATATTGGTTCATACATACCTGTAAATATCGAATGTCTTCTACACAGTCTTTTAAGAGAGTATCAGAACTGATTCCTGTCAATATTTTCAATGAATCACAACATTCAGTACGAACGAGAATCTATGAAATTTTGAATGTCATCAACAAGAAAAAGAAAAGAAGCAAGAATTTTACCCGAGGATCGTTTGCAAATGAGTACAACAATGCAATATCAATCGATTTAGTCTCTGTTTTGAGATTCGCAAGGTTTGTTGCAGCGATCAAACGATAATCAGCTTCAGGATTTGCTAGCAACAATATCAAAGTATCCGAAACTCGGTCGAACTGTTCTTTCGAATATCCAATTACACTGAAAAGTATTAACCATACATTCAATATCAGTATTCGTCGAACACTTACTGATGCATTTGCACCAAATGTGTTGTCAACACTTTGATCATTGCTTTCGTCGCATCCGACAATTTCGTTATGATCGCGTCTAATACATAATCGACAGTGATCGGTAGGTTTTCTTTGGGAAACCATTTTTCTTTTGAAATTTTCTTCAATAATGGATGGATTTCTTCCATTTCATCGTCTACATTTCCTACTTCGGATGCTGGTGCTGCTTCTCTGGGTGCATTAGCCAGATTTGTTACAATGGCTTTCAGAGAGAAATTATCTTCTGGATAATCCTTCAAGAAAATCATTCGTTGTTCGACAACAAAATGAAAGATGGTGACATACATGAACAACAGCTACACTGCCAAGAACTAGCTCGATGTCATCTGAACTACTGATATCTGTTATGAACTTAATTGCATTGATAACATCTTGTCGAAGAGTGTGATTCTGAAATACAAATATCAAAGTTTTATTTTCGAAAGGTAAAATCAGGAGATGACTTTACCGGCGGAAGGTTCGATGCGTATTCAATTAATTGAATGACAATATCTTTCTGTTCGATCATAAACTGAGCAATTGTACGGATGGTACAGCTATTTAATGGATCATTTCCATTCGTTGAAAGATGTTTAAGAAGAATGTTCAAAGTTTGATTGACAAACAGCGATTCAATACCAAATGTTCTTTAAAGATAAACAAAAACTCGTCAATAGAGTACTAATAAAACTCACTAATGGCCCTACCGAAAAATCTCGATGACATAATAACATGCTGATTCATAAGATTCAATCTGTTTGAATTTGATAGTTTCTATCAAATACATTAACATTGAAAGAAGATTCGGTTTCTCATCGTTAGTCTGCTTCCACCAGACTTCATTTTCCATTTGTTTAAATAACTGCGGCATTGTATCCTGCTCAAACAATGTAAATAACAAACAATCGATTGGTGATAGAAATTTACTTTAGTCCAATATTTATTGTGTACCATGTCTTCTGATGGCAGTCCGTTTTGACCCTAAATTGATCCGTAGTGAAAATTTTGAGGTTGACACGGAAAATTTACTTTCTGAGATGTTGCAAATATTCCTAAAAATAAAGAATTGTTTCAAGAAAAGTGATGAACAATAGACTATCAAACCTCTTAGTTTCTTTTTATCAGTTGATTTTGACTTTGAAGCTTTCTCACGGCGGTCGTCATCATTGTTTGGGACATCGGAATCGTCCGCATTCACCTTTGGGAAGAAAATGATATTCAACAATCGTCAATACTTCCTTCCTACTTGAAGATTTTTTAGAATATCCTAAAACGGGATACTTTATTCAATTGAATTATTAAGTAACAAACTTATACCAATCGCAATCGAAAAACTTCCACTTCCACCGGTTGAATTTCTTTTCTTTTGAGCTCAGCACGAAAACTTGAATTTGGTATAGAAGCTAAATATAATCAATAAACTCTGATAGGAAAAACAATCGAGAAAATTACCATCAGGTGCAATCACAAAGCTTTTCTTTCTTTGTAGAATATTACCGATCTTTAAGTGTTCTTTATTTCGTTTGTAGAAACTTGAATGTCGAGCGGGAAGTGAATCTATTCAAGATGAGAAAAAAGGCACAAGGGTAAAGAGTTTATCCAACTCTGAGTGAAACCTGATAGAATATTTTCCTCATTTTGTTGTCGAATCTTTGCTGATCCATTGCATGTCCTAAGTAAATCGCAAATGAGTTGATTGGCCTTCTTAGAGCTGTATTTTACCTGCCACTACTAGTTTGTCGTTTTCTTCGAGATGGAGAACGCAATGGTGAAGAGATCTTGGCATGGATCATTTTCTTTTCGAAACTATATACGAATGAATGGCATTGATGCAGCCTTCAGAATTTGTTAATACGATTTTAATCAATTATACGTTTTCTTCCTCTGTTGTCTACAGATAGAATTGATCAAGTAATAATATAAACAAAACCATAAATGTGCAAAAATAGTCTAAATACAAGGTGAACATGCTGTTAGTTTATTTCTGCACTAAGCGTATGAATTTCATTTCTATTCCAATCAATTGAGCAAGCGACATTCAGTCTAATAGACCATAGCTGTATGAGGCTAATTAGAACGAATTTATGGTGTTCGTTTCTGTGTGTTGGATAAGATCGAACGAACAAAGAGAGTTATATGAAGCTTCTCAAGATTTTGATTATGTATAAATCTTTATGAATTGAAATTCAATGAGATCCTTTTCGAATGTTGAAGAATAGGAAGGTCGGAGAAGAAAATTTCGACCTAGAAAAAGAATATTCAACACTCCCTCGTATTCTTCGATGAAATTGTTAATATCGATTCTGAATTAATTGAAACAAATTTAAGGACATTGTTCTTTCTTTTTTTTCTCTCTGCATTAAACACAAAATGTTAATCTTCTTCATCACTAATTATCATTGATGTTCAAAAAAAAAAACGAATCTTCTCGTTGCTTATCAAAGAACATGTTTGAAAGAAGATTAATTGATTGATTACAAATCTTCTATGCAAAGTTCACTAACTTTCACACGTGCAATTCATTTCAAACGCAGGTAGGGTTGATCTTTTTTAATGAACGACAACAGAAACAATCGCTCTATCCCATCTCACACATACACATCAAAGTAAAGAAGAATCTATCTAATCAAGTTAAACATCGACACATACATGCAATACTTTTCTGCATATTGAGTATGTCACACACACACACACATGTACATATAGTGAAGTGGCAGCAAAAGTGAGCGGCATCGGCTGCTGTTCATGTTCAATCAAACACCTCATCATGATGAGTGATACAGTAGTCTTATTGTTGTCAAGAA